>JAHHFK020001579.1:0-317500 GCA_024533555.2 Aedes koreicus
CTTTGTGTGGGTCCCTTCTCATTGTTCGATTCCCGACAATGAGAAAGCGGACTCGCTTGCAAGGGTGGGCGCTATGGAAGGCGATATTTATGACCGACAAATCGCCTTCAACGAATTTTTCTATATTTTTCGTCAGATATCACTTGATAGCTGGCAGTATAAATGGAGTAAAGGAGATTTGGGGCGATGGCTACACTCTATCACTCCTAAAGTGTCTAAGAAATGTTGGTTCAGGGGATTGGATGTGGGTCGAGACTTCATTCGTGTGATGTCTCGCCTCATGTCCAATCATTATTCTTTAAACGCTCATTTGTTCCGTGTTGGGCTGGGAGACAGCAATCTCTGTGAATGTGGACAAGGTTACCAGGACGCAGATCACGTTATTTGGTTTTGTGCTGAGCATCGTGGAGTCAGATCTGAGCTTTATGATTCCCTTCGGGCTCGAGGTAGACAACCCAATGTACCGATTCCAGACATTTTGGCTGCACGCGATCTGGAGTTTATGAAACTCATTTATGTGTTTTTGACTAACATTAGCCTTAGATTGTAGTTTGATTAACTTACTTGTTAAGGTTAAATTTTTGAGGATATATATATATATATACTCTTTTTTTGGCAAACATTTTGGCGGTGTGTTCCGCTGTGGAACCTCAAGTACCGAGGACATTGCTATGGCTTTAGAAACCAGTATACTGTTGCACGTCGTTCCGTCGTTCCTCTATTAAAAGGCAACCATTCGAGAGAGAGAAAGAGAAAATGTGCTTTCAGAAAGACTGGTTAAATTTATGTTTCTATAAGTAGAATAAAAGAATATGCTGGTAGATAGAAACAAATGTAATATTAGTATTTTGAACGTAGTTGTAGGGACCACTCACTTAGTTATGGTGGGCTAACGTATCATTATGACCGCACCTACGTAACAATGTTTCGCCATGACAATCAGTTTAGGGTTGCTTGTCTCTAGTTCCCCGAGTGTCCCTTACTTCCAAGATCGTACTCTATTTTGTCTAACCATCTTCCTCCCACCTTCCATGGAATGAGCCAAGGTAACTTAGAAAATTAACAGTTTTGGTAATTTTTTAGCGACTTTCAAGGGAGTGGGGGTGCGTTAAGGGTTTGGGAAGTTTGAAGTTCCGGATTTTTACCCTTCTTACACCAAAAGAAGGGTATTAAGATCGCTTGAAAATTCGACTTTTTATCCGAGGCCCAGAGGGCCGAGTGTCATATACCATTCGACTCAGCTCGACGAACTGAGCACATGTCTGTGTGTATGTATGTGTGTGTGTGTATATGTGTGTGTGTGTGTGTATGTGTGTGTGTGCGTTACAAATAATGTCACATCGGTTTCTCAGCCATTTGTGAACCGATTTCAGTTCTGTTAACGGCAAATGAAAGCTACAACATTCCCATAGAACGCTATTGATTTTTTTTTATTCGGACATTTCGTTACGAAGATATGAACGAAACAGTACTTGACGGCCTATTATAATAGTAATCAAACAGTTTAGTCTCCGATTGCATACTGAGCTATTTGTGTACCGATTTTAATTTTGTTAGCGCCGAATTAAAGTTATAAAATCTTTAAATAACTGATCAAAATTTCATTAGGATTGGATAATCCTTCATGGAGATATGACCAAAACAATACCAGAGAGCACATAATTGCGAGATAAAATATTCTCGTTGCAGTTCAAAACCGAACAAGACCACTCACCCCACTTGATGCTGCTTGCATTCTATTGTGTCGCATCTCGTGCATTGTATAGCACATACAGTAGACAAGCCACACTATGCGACTCTATAGAATTAGAGCAGGATCGATTGGCTCGAGTGGTTTGGATTTGAACTGCAACGAGTATATTCGAAAATTACACAAAGTCTCCATTTACTATAACTACACAATTTTCAACGAACATGTACTTATTAAGCATCTTGAATCCATATCGATAATCAAAATTGACGCTTAGGATTGCCTAATAATTCATTCCATGGACTGATTATATGGAATTTATAATATTTTTGTAATTTCCCCTTTTATATAACTAACATAAACAGGTCGTTAAAGACTTATAATGGCAATATTTAAATCGCATCGATGAACAATACGTTCAGGATTGACAAATAGTGCATTTTATAAACTGAATGTATGACATATCGAGTATTACTGGATCTTCCTGGAATTTCTGATGAAAATATGTATCCAGTACAATATTGGCCACATTTGAGTTCGTAATTCTGGTGAAGTGTAAGAAGGGTTCAGTCTCACCATCGGTGGATTAATTCGGGTTTTTTACCGTAAAATTTCACCGAAATCCGGTAAACCGGATTACTGAACGTTCAGCTGTTGAAAGTTCGGTAAAAAATTACCGAATACTGTAAAATTTTCTAAGTGTGTACACAAATGCATCCACCACATCAACTCATCATTGCTGGATTTATTTAAAATCGTACCCGCATGTTTAAGGCAGGAAAGACTTGATATTCACGGCAGTTGATTGACCGTCAATCCACAAAACCGGCTTGATAACTTCTTACAAATCTGATTGCTATCGGCGAAAGACGGCGTAAGATAATTTGGGAAAGCACTTTATAGGCCGCATTGAGAATACTGATCGCTCGGTAGCTCTCCCATTCCAACGTGTCTCCCTTTTTGTATATTGGGCATGTAACACCGGTTTTTTACTCCTCCGGTAGCTATTCAGTATACCAGATTCTGCCTGTCAGCTGTTGCAGACAGGCTTCAACTTATCTGGGACCATTGTTATAAGTTCCGGTCCGATACCATTCTTCCCATCTGCCTTTTTGTTCTTAAGCTGTTCGATAGCATCTTTAACTTCACTTATCGACAGAGTTGGCCCTCGCCCGCGGTATGTATGTATGTATGTATGTAAGAAGCCACCATCCTAGCGTGGGCCTTGCCCTGCATGCGGTTCCACTTAAAAGAAAGATCAAGCTTTGTTACCGTTCTAAATTCAACAAACTGCTGTATGAAGGGCCAAAAAGGGTTAGACAGGCACGTAAGCAGAGACACTTACGCGAAACCTGCGGGAATAAGAGAATCTCCTTTCAGCAGTATGATAAAACGAATAACAAAATACGCAATTCAACTGTTCGAGTGGAATGTACCAATCATAAATGATAGACACATCCTCTCCCAGACTCCGGTTGGCTGTCCACTCCATTGTCCAATTGCAACTTAAATGATGCCCTGATGCATCCTCCCATCCCAGTATTTAAATGTTTTCAGTCAATGAAATATAATAAGGTTCATGAAATATATATATGAAACATGGAATATGTAAAGGAAATAGGTATATATAAAGTGTATGTAGTTTGATACGGCAAAATTGGTAGCCTGTTCTGGATAATGATTTCGAAATCGTATACCTTGCGTGTCGAAATTTCCTTTCTGCTGGTTCTAGGGAGCAATAACAAGTAACAGTTGATGTCAGAACTTTAAACATATCAGAACCTTTAAACATAAATAATACGATGTTGTTATAATATACATATAAAAATAAAATGCAGCAATTTGTCCCGTCTGCTGCGATGTTAGATAATTGAAACTCTGAAATGGCGAAAATTTCCAAAGTGATATAATGAAAGAAAGTTGATGATGGCAAAGAAAATTTAAGCAAACAATAAGCCGAAATAAATTTCATATGATTGCGATCACTGTCCAAAAACGGAAACCTAACAAAAAATTTGTCGCATAATTCTTTCTTAAAAAAAAAGGCAAAAAATCAGCCTATCCTTTCAAATACACAACGTGGGTTAGGTGGGCTAAAACTTACGACGATGCATAAATGCAAACCTGAATCATTGCCACGAAGGAAACAAACAATTTAAAACTATGTCCATTTAGAATCCGGAATAATAAAATCATCTGTTTCTCGGTAACGGATTGACGTACAAATAAGTTTAATACATCAAAACAAAGGTAATTACACTGTACTTTAAGGAAAAAATATCAATACAAATCATTTTTCTTTCTTCTTTATTTCTCCCAACAAACGCTGCACACCTCCGGAGTCAACTTCCTTGGTACATTTGTTCCACATTTTGGTCATTTGAGTCACGTCCCGAGCCGTTTTTCCACTTTTCTTAAGCTTCCGCTTCATTATTGCCCAAAATCTCTCGATGGGCCGGAACTGCGGGCAGCTGGATGGATTTATGTTTTTATCGATGAAATCTACGTTATTATCGCGGTACCACTGGATGACTTCCCGGCTGTAGTGGCAACACGCCAAATCTGGCCAAAACTTCACGGGATCTCTATGGGCTTTAATGAAAGGTAGTACGCGGTTTTTGAGACATTCTTCCTTGTACAGCTTCGAGTCCATCGTCTTATTCGTCACGAACACTTTGGTCTTTGCTCCGCAGCTGCATATCCCTTGCCAAATCATTTAGTTTTTTGGCAAATTTGTCCATAAAAGCAAACTTAAACTTCCCAGGAACATCTCCTCGTGCCGTCGCCATGTAGAATTTTTGGCCAGGAAGCTGTCCGAAATCCATTTTGACGTAGGCTTCATCGTCGATGAGCATGCATCCTTGGTACTTCGTCAAAACCTGCTGGTAAAATTTCCGAACTCGAGTTTTGGTGACGAAACTTTGCGTCAACGTTCTGTTTGGTTACTTGCTGGCTCGATAAGAACGATATACTGCTCGCAAACGAATTCTTCGAACGGTACTGCGAGCAGCAGCGTATTTTTGTGCGACTTCATTATCTGATAGTCCAGGGTTTGCTCTGACGTTTCTCAACACCTTCTGGTTCAGCTTGCGGTCATATGTTCCACTACGACGCTTACCTTGAGGCACTCGATCCACGCTCTTTCGCTCCTTGAAACATTTGAGCACATCATACACAGTTGATTTGGCGATTTTCAACGTTTTTGCGATTTTTATTGCGGACCACGTTGGATTATCAACGTGGGTGTGCAGTTTTTTTTTCTCTCCTCTCGGCTTCCATCTGGAATAACCTTTGACTCACTGCACGAAACACCGTGAAATGTATACCACAGAAAGTGGGCGCCTAGGTAAACAAACCGCTGTGAGAGAATTCTGGCAGCTGTCACTTTCCGTGCCACTGCAACACAATAAGTGATTCCGGATTCTAACTGGACAGAACTTTACATAGGCGTATGGCCGGGGGGGGGGGGGGGGGGCCGTTGCCCGCCCCCCCCCTAAGTTTTGATTTTATTTTTAGAATTTTATTATTTGTTTCAATATATTATTATTTATTTTTTATCTCTAGAAGGTTGCAAGGTAACTTGTTGCAATACAGTTGATGTTACTCCAATACTACTCAATTAAGTCACAATCAAGTCACTGTAACCAAATATGACGATTTTGTGTTGCTTGGGATGTTTGTCAGATTGCTCCTTTGCCTAAATAAAAAAGCCAAATTACGCGAAGTTGCCTCGATTTTGTAACAAGTTGTAGCAAAAAAGCGTAAAAAATTGACATCCATGAGAAAAAAGTTGTAATTATATAATAGTTTTTAAATAGTAACGAGTAACAATTTTATTACAATATTTTTCCTTTAACCTAGAACCCAACCTATGTAGCCTAAAGTATCTAAAAACCCCAAGCAGCACACAACAGTCAAAACTGGTTTCAGCAGCTCTATTGTGACTTAATTGAGTCACAGAGCAGTCACCTTTACTGGGTTGAAACAAATGTGCTACTAGGGAAATATCTCTTAATCTGTAATGTTAGCTATTAGATAAGCATTGATTGATTTTTTTCCCCGCTAGCTGAAAGTTGAAGAAGCTATGCTCAATAAAATGTTCAGTTCTTGGTTAATCAAAAAACTGAATATTCAAACCTATGCTATAGCTTTCAGAAGCCAAATAATACTAGATTAAGAAACACAGTTGATAGTTAGAAAAAGTATCAACGAAAAATATTTATTTGTACTATTCATGGCATGAATCAAACCGCCCCGTTACCCCGCTTTCCCCGTTTTAGGGTACTGTAGTTTCGTATTATTGAGAATATATGTTGATCATATCTTACAGTTTGATTCAGCGTGTGAGAAGCAGAACAGCAAGCTAGTCAGGGCGAGAAGTTGCAGTTGTCTTATCCTATTCAAATAATTTATCCGTTTTTATGAGCATGAGCAGGATAATGAGCATGATTGACCGCCCGAAGTTGTTATTCCGTTACTGCCAGTTCAGCTGTTATTACTCAGAAGATCAACAGATGATGCAAACATGCTCAATGTGTAAAACTGGTGATCCCAAACTAAGGCAATACCGGCGCTGGCCTCGCCCGAATGCAGGTCAAATAAGGAAAGGGTAGGAATGCGTTAACGTTTATTTGGACGTTTTATTGGAAGCCGAGACCACCGCCGCACTTCCACGAGAAATCACTGGGATTTTGGATGACAAGATTGGGTGGCAGCAGGGTTCGTTTTGGTAAACAATAAGCTGAATTCACGCTTCGTTTAGTAAAATATTTAAATACTAGTACCGATTTCTGATTCGAACCGATTACAACAGTAAGGATGCTATTGGGGCCACACACAAAGTGTAATGGTGTTTTTTCATCGGAAAAACAAGGTGATTTTTTATAATGTTGGAAATCCGATTTGATCTGAGTTAAACCAATAATAAGGATGCTATTGGAGCCACTCACAAAGTGTGATGCTGGTTTTCCGTTAGGAAAACAAGGATAATTTTATGAACGCTTGAGAGACGCTTTGTTGTTCTCTTACTGTGCTCACTCGATCACTCGTTACACCGAATTATAGATAACCGAAACAACACGAAACGCGCCATGCTCGATAGGAAAATAGTGCGTAATAAAGCATCGACACAACCTTTCACAGCCGCTGCTCGAACCAAACTCTTTTTTCGTAACTTACAATTTTTACTACTGTATTCTACAATCTATTGCACTGCTGTAACTAATAACTGTATCAATCAAGTTGAAGTGTCTAATGAACAATCTATGCTAATCCATTAAAAATTGAAATTGAGGGATTTCGTAAAAATAAGAGTCCGTAGATGCATTTTGTGCCTTCTGGTAACTTTATGTTTCTATTGATATCCATGCTCATCGGTTTAATACCAACCGGGAGAGACTTGGCCTTATACAAATGGATTTCATTATCTCCAGTCCGCTCAACCAATCGCAACGTTTTGTGATACATTGGACGGATTATTATAATTTGAGATAACTCCATGCAGATGTCTTCCAAGTTTGGCAGATCGACAAGCAATCGGTGGAGAGTTTAGAGGAAGACCGGAAGAATAAGCGATGGTTCTGCGCGTGTTTATAAACAGAAGAACCTACATAACAAAACGAATCATCGGGTAAAATACATAACGGTTTTTTTTTAAATTATAAGCATTATTTGATTCATTTTATCCAGAAGTACCATAAATGGACATTCGAAAGTTTTTCAAAAGTAAGTATAATATTTTCCAGCATGTAATTAAAAAAAAACAAGCAAACAAAACAAAACGAATGTTTTTTCATGCAGCTGAAATAACCACGAATAGAAAAATATGCAAAATGGTTGTATTTCTCGAATTTGAACAACAATTTTAATGTAATTCAATGATACACCGTTTTGGTTTCATACTACTCAGATACACATGATTGCTACATATACCGTGTTTCGACAGAACGTGTTTCAGTTGGATCATATCAGATAAATCGGTTCAAATTTCAAAACGCAGATGCAGATGTGTATATAAATTATTTTTAAAATATTGAGGAATAGCTGTTGGAACGCATATGAATTTCTTTTCGTCATTGATGAATAAAATTTCTTAAATTATTTACTAACTACTCGTGTGTTGAGAATGCAAGTAGCAACAATTCAGCACAAAAAACACAGCTTGCTTACATTTGTTACTTACGTCGTTTTAAAAGGTTATGTTTGATGTTCCTGTATAGAAAATATCAGATAAAATAATTATACTTAAGGTGAGCAAAGGGGACACAAACCATAAGCTATAAACCACCAAAACTCAAAATGTATGTTTGTTAAAAGCTAATCACTTATTATTTGAACAACCATTAAAAAAATATAATCTATTCAAACGGTGTGAGCATGGTGAGTAAAAAACGGTGTTTCTTCTGTGTTGCTTTGGGTGAGAGGGTCGCGGATGAAAAGTACATTTTCAGTACAAACTGCAAACAAATTCGGTGGTTATTCTATACAAAAATCCAACATGACCCGTTAAATGTTTGGCATTCAATGTGGTTTGATTTAAAAACATGGGAAAAATCGAAAGTTTTTAAAATCGTTTTTTTTTTTATTCCAGAACAAGCCTAGAATTGTTTAATCTTGTTGCAAGAAACGGACGGGTATTGTCAAATACTTTGGGTGAAAGTAGAGAAGATAATCCACCCGCATTCAGGCGTAATGTCACATAAATGGGGCTCCATTCCCGCTCCATCTGTCGGAACATGAAAATGACCCTACTCTACTGGTCCACCGGGCGTTGTATTGTCCGTTAAGTGTCCGTTAATGTTAATTGTTCAGTATGTGCAACCACTGGTTGGAGACGATGTAATTCTCTCTCTCTCTCTCTCTCTCTCTCTCTCTCTCTCTCTCTCTCTCTCTCTCTCTCTTAAAAAAAAAAAAAAAACTCGCCCCCCCCTATTTGAAATCCTGGCTACGCCTATGGTTACCGGCAAATGTGTTCGAATGATGTACGCGAGGTGTGTGGGGCTGGGGGTTGGGGGTGGGGGGGGGGGTGTGGGGGGGGGGGGGGGGGGGTTGGCGGGGGGTTGTTAGGGATAAGAGGGGGTATTTGTTTTATTTTGTTGGGTGGGAGAGGGGGGGTGGGGGGGGTTGGATGTGGGGGTTTTTGTGTAGATGTGAAATTATGCTGGGGGGGTGGGTTTATCCAGGCAACGAAACATTTTTGCTGCCACCTGCCGATGGTTTAAACAATGTTGCGACATAGATTTTTGTCGCTTAGAATGTCGTTGATTGCTGGCTTATTACTGCATACATATGATGTTTATTATTTGGAATCAAATCATAAGAATAGATACTAATAACTCATAATCAAAAATTACCAAATAAGTGCGTTTTAATCAAGGTATCAAATACAGTCACATACCATTTCTAAACTATTTGAAACTGTGAGTGACTCCGGCAGTGATGTCGCAATGTCTTTGCTCTGACACCTTTGAGTTGACGCAAATGGCTATTGGATCATGTTCAGCAATTATATCGCAAATAACGTGACTGAAGTAGATCACGGCATCATCGATAGATTGCCAATCGATACGGCAAATTGCACCACAAATATTGGCATGATTAGCATGGCGGTAGTCGTACATCTAGGAAACATCGGCGCAATCGTCAAACGTAATCGAATCTGGAAGGTTAACCACCACGTCCACGAATTTCTGCTCAATACTCTAGCACAGAGAAACTCTAGTAAGCCGAGTAAAGCCATTGAAGGAAAGACTTTCGCACAGCCGGAGTTAAAAAGAACAGATTGAGGATTGACTTCTAAAATTCCGTTATCCGATGCTTTCCACTGCAAATACTGTAATCCCCAAACTGCAACACGAAGTCATTTAAACTTGGTAGGATATAGTAGAACCGATGGAATCCAGATGATCAAGTATGAAATTCATATTGTCACATCGGTCAGGGAGTAGACAGATAACTTCTACGCTGATGATGCGACTAGGTGTCGAGATTTTTATCCGTAACTGCTCTAGAGTAATACTCGTCGAAGTGGGATCGATAAAGCTGTTCTAATAGCTGGAGATCGCAATCACAACACCACTACCACGGACCTTTGAGCTGTTCGCTGCATTGCGATCGGTGCGGTAAACAGCAAATTTAGGATCAAACAGCTGCGCTATGTAGAATCGCTCGTCCAACCGTTAATACAATTACATCATAATCGCATTTGCTGACAGCCAAGAAAAACGAATCTACCTTAGTTCCGAGTCCACGCGTTTTGGCATTAAATTTGCAAAGCAGAAACAGGTACAACGTCATTGATAACATCAAACTATATCATCAGTGAAGCAACCACCAGAAGCGTCAGAGATGCAGTTTCCAGGCAATGGCGGCTCGGAGTTGGATAAGGCGCCACGTGTACATGTGTTTTGATCACTAAAAGCGACAGACGTTACCGGAAGGAAGTTGCTCGAATCACAATTATACTTGCTTGTGTGGAGGGCTTGGAAGACCCCCTCTCCGTACTCAAACACAGGACCGGGAATAGTCTCAAACACAGGTCGCTGTCTGGAATAGTCCGACTGTGATGAGAGGATTGGATGCTTCCATGAGGCTTGCAGGCATGCATCTTCGAGGTACGATGAGCATCAAAGGATCGGTTGGTCTATCGTTCAGTTGACTGGAAACATTTGGAGTATCAGGAACGAAAAACGCAGGAATGTATTCATCGGAGTAGTACTTGCCCAGAATGGTAGAGTGGGACACCCCCGTCTCCAATCCCAAATACAGGGCCGAGGTGTCTGTTGAGCGCTGGCAGAAGAGGCTTGACTATGTTGGGTGGGTAAGGGGCTTCCGAAATGCTAGATGCGTAGCGTCCCGGGATAATACAGTTTAGTTGGCGATGGTAGCTGGCGATGGCGAAACAAGTCTACAAGGCAAAAACCTAACCCTCATACCATGCTCAAGGATCAAACAGCTCCGCGCACCCATCACACATCAAAAAAATTTTTTTCGATGGGACGAGAAGTACTATAGCAGCGCACGTGAAACACATGAACAGGTATTTATGCGGAAAGTAGCGCAACTGTAGCTACTGCTACGGCAGACTACATAATTGATACCCGTTTTTGTATCATTCCTGACTCGTGCTACGCTGGCTGGATCAAAATCAAGTGCACGGGTTTCGGATGAGATTGGATGAACGGATGAAATTCTAAATTCGAATGAGATTGGATGAAATCTTTCGTAACCTGAGATGGATTGAAGCAGGGAGATGCGCTTTGTTCAACATTGCTCTCGAAGGAGTCATTAGGAGAGCTGGCATGCAAAGGAGTGGCACCAACGTCATGGAATCGCACAAGCTCCTACGTTTTGCGAATGAAATCGATATCATCGGAATTGACCGTCGAGCTGTGGGAGAGGCCTTTTAAAAGGCCATTCGTGCCTTTAAAACGGGAGACAGTGAAAATTGGTCTCACAATTAATACCAGCAAGACGAAGAGCATGATCGCTAGTAAACAGCGTGGAGCCAATAGTGATGTGGGTAGCGAAGTGGTGACAAATTTGAATTAGTGGAAGAATTTGTGTATCTTAGAACTCTGGTGACTAGCGATAATTATGTTACCCGCTAGGTAAAAAGACGTCTTGCAGCTACGAATCGACCGTTTTACGGTCTCCGGAACCAACTGCAGTCTCATAGTTTGCAGACGAAAATAAAATTCACGTTTTATAAGACTCTGATCCTGCCGGTCGCTTTGTACGGCAATGAAACCTGGACGGTTAACGAAATCGACCGGAAAGCATTCGGCGTGTTTGAACGTAAGGTGATGCAAATAATACTCGGCGGTAAACAAGAAGGTGGAATCCGGCGGTGTCGCATGAATCACGAGTTGCAGCAAGTATATAAAGAGATGGATATTGTCAAGCAGATAAAACACGGCAGGCTGCGTTAGGCTGGCTACTTCGCACGGAAGCTGGAAAAACGACAAGTGAAGATAATATTCAGTAGAGAACCAGGGAGAGGCCGTAGACTCCGTGGCAGACCATTAACACAATGGCTATTCGCAATTTAGGTGGGCCTAAGAGCCCTTAACGTTCAGGGGAACAGGTGGCGATTTATCCAGGACCGGGTCCAGTGGAGGAGAATCAACAGGAGGAGTCGTCACCTATCAAGTATCAAGTAAATAATTATCACAAAATACATTCAAATCAAAAGTCTGGAGTTGGTACAGGAAATTCGTTTTATGAGATAGTGCAGTTAGTTTGCGTTGGTTTGTCATTATTCATGAGAAATCTTGGCCTCTTCGATTCGTAATAGTTTTCAACAAAATCAGGACATTACTGTTTTCAACCAACTCCTACTTAAGTTGTTAGTAAAGATTGTGCTCGCGAGCTGGCAGTGGGAGAAAAGCGAAGACGACCGACCTCCTGAACACAAGGAAGGTGAGGGATTACTTCAAGCGCAATCTAAACAATTCGATCCGGGACGCCAAGAAGGTCATTTTTTTCGTCTAGTTCGTCCAGCAGACAATGAAGCGGGCCGGACTTCATATCTTCAAGGTACCCTAAAAACAGAATACGGTGGCCAAATCCCGCGCCAAGAAACTGTTCCGCGAGTGGTTGGTGCAGCCGAAATGTATCGCAATGGACGACGAGACGTACATTAAAGTGGACGCCAAACAGATACCCGGTCTGGACATCATCAACGGCCCAATCTTCGTAACATTAGTAACGCCTGCCCGTGTAATCTAAATGGGGCGGTCACTTTTCCTTGCGGAATAATATTCCATTCGATTATTCCGCAAAGAAAACTGACATTCCACTCATACTGAAGCAGTTGTCAAAATTAGTTCGGTAAAAATTACTTCAGGTCTTTCCTTGTCAGCTCCATTCAAGACTAAAACACTGGCCAGACTGAGCAGTTATAACATGTTATAAGCCTATCTTGATGTCGAGTTTCTTGTTTAAATTATTTGAAACCCGTTATAACATGTTATAACTCTGTAGTCTGAACAAGGCATAACGGAGACAAATCCGCCAAACTCGCCAGAACTTCACCCAATAAAAAAATTCGGCCCATTGTGAAGGGCAAGCTCCGAAAAAAGGGAAGGTCTTCACAAACGACAAGGATTTGAAGAAAGAGTGGATGCAAGTGTGTACGAAAGATGGCGCAAATGTTGCACAGGATTTGATAGGGTAGCTTTAAGTGCGGGCATTTTACCTAGGAAAAGAGGCTGAATAAACCAACTTTGCAAAAACATAGCTAATATATATTTATTTTTTCCCTTAGAGTTACAAAAACATCCCACTTAAACTGAATTTTTGGTGGTCATTTTTGTCTGTTGCATTTTTTTTCGAGTACAATTTTTACGTACCGACGGAACTGAGCCAATTAATCCATTTAATTCCGAGTTCCCAATCCGGACTGTGCATTTAGGTTAGAAAATTGATTGACTTCTCCGCTACAGGCAAGTATGCAGCTCAAAAGTAATATGCATTAGGGTAGGACAAGTAATGGTTAGGAAATGCTTTTACTTTCGGAATTACTTACCTTGTATGGAGCTGAAAAGGAGGAAACTTCGCAACGTTAGTAACGTCTGTCAATGTAATCTAAAAGGGGCTTTAATTTTTACACCCGTACTGGAGCAGTTGTCATAATTACTTTGGTAAAAATGGCAAAAATTACTTCACGCCTTTATTTGCTTAAACCATCATATCCCAAGCAAAGTGTAACGCAGACAACAAAACATAACCCACCATGCAGATGAAGCTTAAAGCTTATGTTGGTAACGTCTAAACTTTTACGCTTTTCTTGCTGAAATTTCAATTAGATTAGAATTAGGATTAGGATCTCCGATGTTATAATAGTTTGAAGTCTATCACTGGTTTGCAATAATAGGTATAGAGAACTATGTACGTTGGCTTTATCGCTAATTGGTAGTGCATCTATGAGCTTCGATTCAACTAAACGTTTGGAACGATATTTTAGTTGAAAAGCTACACCTCACTTTCTAAAATTTCATTGAAAGCGGTATGAAGAAAAACAAAATTAAATAAAATTCTTCTATTTTACCTTAGAGAACCAACAAATTATACCAAATTGTATCAAATATACAATTTGAATATTTTCCGTAGCTGCATCCAAACTAACATGTGTTTATAATGTAAATCGTCGCTGAATTCAATATCGATGTTTTTTTTGACAAAACTCAATGTTTTTAAATTTACGTGTTATGAAAAATCACATTGCCACGATTGCCTAAGTTTTGTCGAATATCATAAACATTTACAATCTGTGCACCAATTTTTTTTTCCCAACTACTCTGAATTTCTGATTAAGTCAAAAGCGGATAGTGAAAGGCAGTGGAGTTGTTTTCTTTCGAAAAGTTTTATTGTACGTAGAGATTTGTTTTACTCATGCACCAATATGCTGTATAAAGATCATTTCATAAACGGGTTCCGCCCATTCCTAGCGATTCTATTTACAGTTAACAGTGTAATGACAAGATTTCACGGTTGTGTTTTGCCATCTGGCCGTTTTTAAGTAAATTTAAACTTATTAGCTAATATTCAAGAGTAATTCAAATACTTTTTCAAAGTTGTTTAAATAAATAATTGATATCGTTTGCGCCCTATATGTTTTAAAATAAGTTAAGTAAATGGTAAATGGCATAAGTGTTATCTACTGACTGTTGAAAATAGTAACTTTATGGTTTAATAGTGATTTCGGTTGCATTATTCAAAGTCCAAGAGAGTTTCCAACTTGTCATGTTGAATGGTGTACGTTAATTAGGTCGGATGGGATAGAGGAAAGTTTCCGCTTCATCTTTGGAAATGGCATTTTTGACGACACAGGTATATGACCCCATGTCGGCCCATCGGAGATCGTTGATGATCAGCTCTCCGGTGGGAAGCGTACGGAAGCGTGGATCTTGCATGCTTCCAACGGCGTTGCCTTCTTCATTTTTCCATGTGATTTCGGGTAGCGGACGACCAACTGCCTTGCACGGCAGTACCACTGTTGACCCCATGTACTCAAATAATGCCTTGTAGTGCAGCGTAACACGAGCTGACTTTAGATGCATGAACAAATGGTGACCAGGTTTGATCATGTCCGTGAAGTTGGAGCGAGGTGCTTCAACGTGATAGACAGTAGTCGAGGCAACGGCGATTTGACCTCCCGATCGGCCAATGCAAGTGTATGTGCTTTCAGCAGCATGTGACGAATGGTCCAATACTAATCGAGATACTACACGAGCCATTGTCGTAGGGCTGCTTTCGCTAATGATGTTCATGGTTGCATCGTCCCACTGTAGAAAGAGAGGAATGAAAGAAAAGTCAATTAAGTTTTTGTCATGATTGATCGTTAGGATTTGATGACTTACATCTGCCGTCTGACCGCTGCCGTGAACCCATTGTACATAGGGAGTTGGCGAGCCCATCACCTCACACTCGAGCTCAATGGTAGTACCTCGAACCTGCGTGATTTGCGCTGGGGGAGGCGATGTAATTTTTACGAAATTGGGTCGGGCCATTCGTGGTCCAGATGAAGATGATGACGACGCAGAGAGTGAGTTATCCTGCTCAAGGTCCACCGCTCGTCCGTTGATCAGCGGTGCTAGCATTGCCAGCGAGACCAGTAGATACAGAATTTTGAGATTCATAATTCCTAGAAGGAAGGGAAAGAAAAATGCACATCTTTTAGATTTTGATTCCAACGGTCAGTTTTTTTTTCTTGGAAATGGTTAGATCTATGAAATTTTCTTTTTGAATTGCATCAGCCATATCTACAACCGTTTTTTCTTCCATTCTCCTGACTATGTATCACTCTCTATCTCTTTGTGCTTGAATTTCTCTCAGCTTGTCTAGCCGCCACACCACCTGCCTAGCGATACGCATGTGTTGGTGAACATGTGCTCTCCCGTGAATGAACTTTATATTCATTGAGTTTGAAAAATTTGGACAACTTTTATTATATTTAGAACGTTGTAGTAAGCTGCGTGGTACACATTCGAGGTTCCGTACTATAAAGCGCAGAAGAAGCGATAAGAGCGAAAGGAATTCTGTTCACGTGACAAGCGTCGCGTTTCGTTCCGGAAGATAGATAACTGATTGATACTAATAAACACTGCCACGTATAGCAATAGCGTTAATCGTTTGGCATCGTATGATGTCAAACTATGTTAAACAGTGGAATCTTGCAGATGGTTGGTACTTACCTATTCGAATTGAACTTTTCCGGTCGGGATGGGAAAAAAAACCGCGTTACTGTTTTTCACCGAGTAAGTCTTGACTGGCTGATTAATCTGTATACGCTATCCGATTGGAGTTGCACTGACTTTGTGCTTGTAAACAATTCTTCCACTTTTCAGTAAAGAATATACGAATTCTAGCGTTCGTTATGTAACATTAGAGTTTATGAGGTGTTTTATCAGCACATTCAGCTGCATTAATTCAGGTAAATTCACTTTTTGAGCGTAGGTTAACATATGGCCAACTGTAGCGCAAGCGTACGTTATGTTAAACTGTTTCACACTTCCTGGTAGTGCAAACTGGGACTCAGTTGTGCGGCAACTCGAGTTGCTTTGCGGATTAATGTTTGACCTCTGAGGACACAGTACGTTATACTCTATGTAACGCGTTTGCAAGGATTCATTAAAATATGTTTGCATATAAACACACCCAGTTGATGATAATTGGAAGCTTTTCTTCTGATAATATACTTTCCGCTCTGACTGACATTAAATGGTTCGTTCGAGGCAACTGATTAATTACTGCTGACGCAAAACGCGATTTGCTCGTCACACGGATTCGACTTCTTGCACTTGTAGATTTTCAGCACTGTCTCTCAACTTGACATCGCCGAGAATTATTTGGGTTGAATCAAATGGACTAACGATGACTTTTGACAGACGATGAATTGCCTTCCTTCGACAGCGTAGATAGAACTCGAGAAGCAAAGTTCTACAGTTTAACTCTTCAGTAAGATGCTTTCAGTGCACGAGCAAAATGAAAACTGATTTAAGCGTTCGTATAACACCACATTATATAGTTTGAATAGTGATACAATAGGGCCTCGGCTTGCACGGTGACTATTCGGTTCGTACCACTCTCTTTCCATGCGCTGTTCGGCAGATGGTTCTCTCTGTTTCTCAGCAGTCTTAGGAGCAAGTACTCGTGTGGTTCTTCTATCTGCTCAGTCTAAAGCTGAAACCCAACACTGCAAGTATGCATTTGAGCTCAACCATTCATAAAACGATTCAACAGATCACGCCGGCAAGAGACCGGCTCGGTAGGGGCACGTTTCCATTATCAGTTGCAATGTTCTGCTGCACTCTGAACGATGCAACGAGAGAACATAAAATAAAGGCGCACACTCTACCGAGCCAGGTAACGAGTGCTCGTCTCTTGAGAGGGCTGCAGTCGTTGCAGTTGATATCGTTGTTGGGAATTGAATTAAAGAAAATTTCTTCTTAAGGCCTTTACAGATGGAATAATGTCATGAGAGATAGAAGAAGCAATAAAAAGATATCGCCTGATGCAGTTACATAAATTACATGGTTTTCCCTTAATCCAACCGCACATTGAGGTGAAATGATTCTCTTGGTGGCCAAAAATTATACTGATATTTGCTGGAAGTTTAGTTTAGCCACAGGGTATTAATAAGGTGGGTCATTTTCATATTATAATGAGTCACCAACAACCCTATTATGTAATTAGTATGTTTTACTGAGAATTCATCCTGCGTCAAAATATTGCATATTGTAAGTGTCAGTGTAAGGGAGAGATTTTGGGGGGGGGGGATAAGGTCTAAGCAATTAATTTTACATAAACTTTTCTACGCTTGTGTGTCATTGCTGACCATGAATATAAATGTGACCCTGACAAATACATTTTTGCTGAAACTTTTTATTTAAAGTATCCAAAGTCAATGAACCGTGGTAACTATTCAGTTATTAGCTCTTCAAATGATAAACAGACGCGTGAGAAAATGCGCTTTGGATTTCAGTATCAATGTGATGAATGGTTAGGATTAATGCATCAACCTGTTGTTTCTAACATTCATCATTTTCATATGTGCACATCGTCACATCATTATAGGATACGAAGAGAGTGTGAAAGAGTTAGTTCATTTTTTTTTGTCATGCCAGTCGTGCCTTGGCATTGATCGATTTGTTTCGATGGGCCATATTTCGACAAAGACTTTTCATTAGGGCCGAACTGACAAACGTAAACAATGGCTTCTTCCATAAATTTCTCGTAATACAAAATCTACCCATGTAAGGTTCCAATTTATCAAATAGAATAGGAAGGACTCTTTTTCCTCGAAATGGCTGTTGTAGATTAATGAGGCAAGTTTACAAGGTCGAAAAATTTAAGGAAGACGCAATTGTTTACGTTTGTCAGTTAGGCCCTAATGAAAAATCTTTGTCGATTTCAGTTGTCAGATGTCTAAAATTGTCAAAATCATGTGAACTATGGTGCATCTTTATGTGGTTGTTAGCGACGCAGACCCCCTGGTTAAAACATAGTAAGTAATTCAAAAATTGCATACTGGCAACTGCTAAACTTTAACATTATCATTCTGCTGCTTTGACGTAAATGGGTTTGCTATAGATCTTATTATGTGTCCTCGTCAACTTTTAGATAAAAATGTTGGTTTTTAGCGGATCGACATAGCAGAAACTGCTTCGGAATGCTTACACTGAATCACATGTATTGATACATTTTCAAATCCATATTTGATGTAGATAATGAGATTTTGCATTTCCAAAACTTCGAGGTGTTGGCTGCCATAGGGAATCCTATCCTGTTTAACGTAAAAGCAAACTATTTGATAGCTGCACTGTTTATAATGATTTTTATTTGTTATTTGCTTTTTATTGCAATGATTTGTTTACTTTGTACATACTTCTTCTGACTGGCTTTGGGGCTTTTTTCAACATGCTTTCGTCTTATACATTTAGCATTCTAGAAGCACAGTTTCTATTTAAGAACTATTACAGAACCTGCCAACTCATATTCTTACCAACTGAGCTATCTGAGGCCCCTTTATAATTTGTGTTAAAAATTCACCTGAAACAAGTATATGAAACATATTTTTCGTAGAAACAGACAATTTTAAATGAAACTGAACGGGACTTCTGTACAGCTTCATATTTTCGCTGAATATCGTTAGGCAATCGTCATCTAGATTTCTGGAAGGTTTTGGCAATACCCATGCGCATTCCTAATCATGGTATTGAAACTTATTTTGGTAAGCGTCTAATTATACAAGATCTTCTTTTTTTTTTCGACGAATACATTAAGTTGATAACCTTCAGGCCTATTCTGCGTGACGTGTAAGACGAGACGACTCACTCTGACATACGAGGTTGCAATAGTCGCTAATAGTGAGGTGACTCTTCGTTTGATTTGCACGGAAAGTCACTTCAGTCGATCGCATGAGAGAGCGAGTGTATAATCTCCACGAGCGACGCAGAATTAGCCTGCTTGTATTGTAAACCTGGAAGAAAATAGCTGAATATTTAGATTTCTGCTCTCTTACGGAAGGAAATGAGTGATCAATACCAATGTGCTTATAAACCACTAATAACTACATCTAGCTAAGATGTATTGTCTCATTACACTACGAGCACAAAACAGAGTAATGTCAATGCTTTTTTATGTTTTAGTCATTTTGAAAATTATATTCAAGATTACAACTGTCAATTTATAAAAATAAAGTTCGTTGAAACCTTTAAAATTTATAATTTTTAATTTCTCCACGTCCAAATTACGGAAGCTAAAATTTAACTTTTTTTTGCCAACAAGCTAAAAATAGAAACTTTTATTTCATAATATTTCGTCTATATTTTTTTTGCCAGACATCCGGTCCTTTGAACAAAAAATATGGAAATTTATTGTCAATTAAGGAATATCGGTAAAAAAAGGAACAAGAAAGGCCGGACATTCCGGAAGACCGCTTGAAACAAAGATTAAAGAGAGCTACGCATAATGGAGATGAATGTAAACGTATATGCTGACATATTGTGCAGAATAGCACAAGCACGGTACTGTACCAACAATCAATATGGCAGCTAGTAATTTACATTTGGCTCACTGCTTTAGAACCCCATTGGTTCCAAGTACACCGTAGAGTACCTCCATTCTGCTTATCTGTACTAGAATTTTTGTTTTTGCTTTGATTCACTGTATTATTTAGACAGAATATAAATATATACCCTCAATTATAAATTGGAAGTTATCAGATGAGGGGTGATTAATTTAGCTAGGGACCGAGCTTGGAACCAATACACGAAGCCAAAAAAAAAAAAAATTTTCTTCTCCATTACCACCTAAATTAGGGCTTCATGGTCAAGCGGTAAGCGACGTCAGCAGTCGTTTATGCTATTGTCATGAACTGAGGGTTTGATTCCCGCTCCAACATGTGAAACTTTTCGCAAACAGATAATGCCCGCTCTGGTTCACTGGTTGTTAGATTAAGTTATTTGTTACAAGTTGCTTTAGGTTTAATGTTTAGTCTGTATAACCTGGAGTTGAAGACGGCGTATTTGTTTTTTAAAAAATCAGAGAGGTTGTGGTTGTGTATAACACGCTTAACCGTTTGATACATGAATATGTTCAATATGCAAGAAAAGTCAACTCTCGTAACGAAACATTGGAAGGCAGTTACTGTTCTCATTGGACGTTGGATTGTCATAAGTAAGAAAGCATGTTAGAAAATTCTATTATTCGGTCCATTAAATTCATATGGTGGCCCTAAGGAGGGACGTTTGGTTTTAGATGTTAATATGTTAAAAAGGCAACACTTGTGTTGGCTGTGACGGATGTGGAGATATGACCCAGCTCGAGACAATAACACTAGTCGTGTTATAGATTGACGTGAACGTAACGAAAATATGGCTATCAAATTTATCACACACACAAGCACCTTATTTCGCTCCTCGTACTTGCACCTATCCGACTGGCTACAAATTTATCACTGGCTTGGTCAAACAACTGCCTAGCACACGACTGCATATCCCATGGCTGCCTATCCACAGTCTACTGAGCCATCGTTTATCTGTCGAACAACTGCTTGCCAGTGCACCCTCAGGGTACTTGACACCGGAAGCTGCCAATTCAATACTGGCTCCCCGCCGCTCCGCGCAGCTTGAATACTGCCGAACGAATGAGAAAATTTGCGAAGGTGTACCTCTAATGTGTATAGCGTTTACTTCTGCATTCGAGACCTCCCCCAAGCAACACACAAGTTTTATAACAATTGAAAATACTTTTATATGACTATATTTAGTTATAAAGAAGCTTACTCAACATAAAAGCATGAAGATGTGTTACTCGGGCCCTTGCTCACATTTGAAATCTGTGACAGTAAAGTACTATGTATTTAATAAATTTAGTCTGCAAAACAAAAATATAAGACTTCACCTTTTATTTGCGTTATTTTCAATAGTTTACAATTGTTGAAAGATAAGGGGCTTATTGATACGCAGGAAAATTTTCAATCGAATGTTATAAACATCTTGAAAATCTATCCAGCATTAATTGAGTTATAAGCGTTTAATCTGTAATGATATTTCGGGACGGTCGTTATTTTCCAATTTTCATTGTATACCCTAGACGTGATCTACGTCAAAACAAATAGAACCTTCAATTCTAAAAGCTTAACTTTCTTCACAAATAGCTCGCGATTCCAATTTTAAAAGATCGTCTGCTCTATTGAAACTTGATTGACAGAAAACTGTTTGTTCTAATTTTAACATTTCCCCTCTTAGATATTCAGACTCTTTACTAGTACCAGAGGCTGGATAGCCATGGAAAACAGTGATATAGTTTTTGGCTCAGGAATTAATGAATCACCCCTAAAAACATAACTCACAACAAACAACAAATATTCTGTCAAAATAACATAACGAATCAAAACAAAAACAAAGATTCTAGAACCGTAAATAGCAAGAATGTATTGTATGGTGCAAGTTGCTAGGTGTACTTGTGACCAAGGGGTTCTAAAGAAGTGGGCTAATTTTAAATCACTATCGATTGTTGCTAGCACCTTTTTCAGCGAAATAATTTCAGTGAGTCAAGGCGGTGTCCTATTATATTGCAAATTCAGAGGATTAAATACCGTACAATTCGATAAAGATTTCCCGTCACCATCACATCCCATCAATATCACGCACAAAAATTGGCGTCACACAACTTTCAAAATTGCATTTCAAATCTAGTAAAATTCTGGGTCCATTTAAACATCACCACAAAATGTTATATAAAAAAGCTCGTCTTTATTACAACTATTTCATGCAAGTTGCTGCTTTGTGTGGAAGGAAATACGATTTTACATGCTCTGATATTTACATCGTAATGAAAATTCAGATTTTTTTTTAATGTGAAATTTGGATGACGTCTGCATTGAGATTTCTCAAATTATAATATTTCACCCTATATATAACAGAAAATTGCGATTGATTGAGCGGATCGGAGATATTGAAATCATTGGACATAGGACCAAGTCTCCCCGAGTTGGTGCTAAACGATGAGCTTGGAATTCAATAGAAACATAAAGTTGCCAGAAGGCACGAAATGCTTCTAAGGACTCTTATTTTTACCAGGTACTTTAATCGTAAGTTTAAATGGATAAGCAAAGATTGCTGTCTTTAGAAGGTTCAACTTGCTTGATGCAGATATTAGTTCCAGTAGTTTGTAGAATGTAGTTGACAAATTGAAAGTTTACAAAAAAAAGAGCCTGCTTCGTGCATCGGCTGTGAACGGTTGTGTCGATGCTTTGTTGCGCACTATTTTGTTATCGGATATAGCGCATTGTCTATTGTTTCGGTTATGGCAACGATAAACGATTACATACTCGTGAGTTTTTTAGGAATCGCAAACGTAATTTGTGATCGAGCCTTGGGCCCTTTCAATTTGTATCATAATTTTTTAACATATCTTGAATTAATTGCACAAGTTAAGATGAAAATACCTAAAGATCGTTAAAAAGAACCGATGATCGCTCAAAAGTGCTCATACCCAAATTGTGCGTAAACACAGATTACCTAATATTGGGAACTAAAGGAAGACAAACGTTAAAAATCACCAATTTTTTATCGTTAATTTTCACTGAAAATTGGGTATTTTTTGTAATTTTATTTTATAGAATGCTTCTTAAAAGACATTAAATTTTACAATTAATCCATTCGGATAAGTATTCTAAATTCTGCACTTAAGCAGAAGCAACTGTTCAAAAGTATTACAGAAATATACCGGATTCCATTTACGAATGTTAAGATTGTTATCACGCGGTACATAAAATATTTCTGCAACAATTTTGAACAAATTGAAAATTGTCGACTTGCACCTCGGGATTCACGATGGTCGTCAAGGATCCGTTCATGCTAGACTCAAATAAAAAAAAGGCAACGGTGATTGCTTTAAATATTGGGACATGAATAAACTATTTATTGAAAGTTTAATAAGAAAATTAATTGTAGGGAAGATGTTCCTACAATTAATTTTTTTTTTAACTCATAATTAATATACCTATTAATCTCATCACTTTGCAATTCATCCTACCTCGAATAAAACGATATACACGTGACAGAATTAGTTAGTAATGTTTGTTGTAAGCAAACATTATTAGAAAACGAAACCGATCCTTCAACTGCCCAATTGTTTGACTTATCGTAGGATGAATATAGGAACAATGAGATTAATATGGGGGCAGTAACCCTATTTTCACTTAGAAAAATATGGCGTCACGTTGCTTCTGTCCGCGATCAGTGACGAGAATTTTTTTTTTTTTTTTTTATCATACTTTGTGAGTAGCCCCAATAGCATCCTCACTGTTGGTTTAAATCGGTTAAAATCAGAAATAGGTACTAATATTTCAATTTTTTACTAGACGTCGCATGAATTCAGTTTATAGTTTACCAAAACGAACCCTGCTGCTACCAAATTCTGTTATTCAACATCCCAGTGTTTCCTCGTGAAAGTACAGAGGTGTTCTCGGCTTCCAATAAAGTGGGTATAATTTCAACATATTCCTACCCTCTCCTTATTTGAGCTGCATTCGGCTGCAATAGGCGCCTATATTGCCTTAGATTGGAATCACCAATTTTTACACATTGAGAATGTATGTTAGCCCCAAGCATCATCTGATGGTTCTCTGTGTAATAACAGCTGATCTGTCAATAACGGAGTAGCAACCTCGGGCGATCAAACATGCTCATGCTCATGCTCATGCTTTCGGTTAGAAGGACCACGAAATTATCGTGGTGGATTAATGAAGCGTGTTTTCAATGTGAAGAAATGCGTCAAAAGAAGCCATTGTTTACGTTCATTAGTAAGGCCCTTATAAAGTTCATTAGTAAGGCTCTTATGGAAATTTTTTATCGAAAGGTTTATGAATATTTCAACTTCAATTTAACCAATTGGTGCAAAATACAGTGACATCAATTTTATTATATGGGAGAACTAATTATGCGTACTAACTAGTACCAAACAAAACTGATGCATTCACCCTATTGTAGAAACATTGGAGCTTTGTGTGAAAACTGAACCAAGAAGGCTTTGTTCTCAAGATGATGAGAACAGTATCAAAGAACAACAATCATTTATCCCTTGAATGCATGGTTAAATTTGGTAAGAACAGAAAGAAATGCTTTGTATAAAAAAAATTATGGAAATGATATTTCTGTCGTTATTTATGCTGTAGTAACCCATAATGAATTATTGGAGCGAAAAAATGTTATTGATGTGACAAATTGTCATAACAAATAGGCTGTATCAGAACAATTATCAGTATAAACATGAAATGTATTTAAAAAAAGTCAAAATTTGATTATCGAAAACCAAATTACGTGAGATCGATTCAGTTCGAGGTAGCTGAATGCAAATCTCAAAGCATTGAGACTACACGCGTAAATTTTCAAAAAATGTTCGCTCTTCTAAAGCTTATGGTTAGCATTTTAAACTCTGGTCGTTTTAAAAGAACTGTGAAGTTGTGGATGAACACGATCCAATGCGTTTTATCACAACAGATTACACTATTTCAGTGGTTGTGAAATGGAAATGTCAGACCAAACAAAGCAGCGCAGGTACTTCTATATTCATTCGCAGATATGAATATGTTTTGCCGCTTCACGTTTATTGATCATTATATGTTGAATGTTGTTGCTTTTTCTACACAAAAATAACATACCTATGTTAATACATTTTTTTAGATTTTAACCGTCACTCTTTCGTGAGACCTGGAACAAATACTTGTAAGTGACACGCATAAAGCAGATGAATTCAAACGGGTGTGCTATCACACAGTTCAAAATAGCTTACGCACGGTGTTATACTAGCTGAACAGTGTTATGAACTAATAGCACTGTAAGAAAATAATTTCAGTGCGCTTTTCAGATCTAACCTATAAATAATATATTCTTCGACGCTGGCAAGACTGAGCAGTTGTAAGATGATATAATACTATCTTGATGACAATTCACTTGCCGATTATTATTATAACATGTTATAACATGTTATAACATGTTAACATGTTATACATTGTATGATGAAACGCTTCGACGTATGGTGCCCATTATCATCGTGTGTTTTGTTACTAGTATAAGTGTTGCGTTCAAGATTGGTAAGATTATTCGCGTGTAGTTTTCGTTGTACGTGTCGAAATTAAAAAAACCAAGCAAGTGTTTTCATATTTGTGAACGATGAAATATCCCCACCACGAAGCAGCGAGTAGCAGAACTACCGGTGCAAGAGTTAAGTTCTCCACCATCAGATGTCACCGTCCTAGTGATGAATGGACCGCCATAGGGTTGGCGAAATAAGAGCCATTGCGTGGAGAATTTGAGGCACAAACGGCGGGTCAACGACCACTGGTACGAGGTCAACGGTCATAAGAAGACACATTTAAGGAGTGTATCGAAAATAAGCTATCCACAAACTTTCTTTCAAATTATGTTGAAAACCGATATTTTATTCATACAAAAAATTGATCCTTTATTGTACGAGGTTAAACTTGAACATAATGAAGACCGGATGAAATTTAAGTTATTCCTTCACGAATTTTCGAACTTTGGATCGAATGCTCTTCATCAAGTTCCGGACAAGTGTTGCATCGTATTTTTTGGACGCTTGAGCCCAAATTTTTTTGAACTCCTGCATGTTCCCAACTGCCTTACCAGTCTTCTTGAAGACCCTCTTCACGATTGCCCAGTAACGTTCGATGGGTCGAAGCTGAGGGCAATTTGGTGGATTGATATTTTTCTCAACGAAATCTATACCCTTTTCCGCAAGCCAATTGAGAGTGGTTTTGGCATAGTGAGCCGACGCTGAATCCGGCCAAAACAGTGGAGGTGTACTTCTTATATAAAGGCAAGAATCTCTTCTGGAGATACTCAGATCGATAGATTTCCGCATTTATAATTCCGGTAGTGTAAAAAATGGTTGACTTCAAACCACAGGAACATATTGCTTGCCATACCAGTACCTTTCGACCGAATCTCTCCACTTGAATCGACCTGTCCGCATCGCTCACATCCTCCCCAACGACGGCAGTAAAGTATTGTGGACCTGGAAGGGTTTTTGAGTCCTCCTTTACATAGGTCTCATCGTCCATCAAAACGCATGCATCCGGACGCTGCAAAAGACGCGAATACAATTTCCGGGCCCTTGTTGCTGCTCGCTTCTTCTGTTCTGCACTTTGTTTCGAGATTTTCTGCTTCTTGTAGGTCTTCAGGTGGTTTCGCCTCTTGATACGCTGGATCATTCCGACACTCGTTCCTGCTTTTTTGGCCAAATCACGTAATGACATTGATTTGTTCTTCATGATTAGAGATACCACTTTCTGCTCCAGTTTCGGGTTGGAAGAACCGGGTTTTCTGCCTCTTCCTGGTAGCTCATCCAAAGAATAGTGTTCCCCAAACTTATTAATGATGGTTTTAACACTCGCATGATGAATTCCAAACCGCTTCGCCAATTTTCGCAAAGTAATACCCTTCTCACTTAGCCATGTGTCCAGAACCTTAATTTTCACTTCCTTTTCAATACGCGACATTTTGAAAAAGCAGAATTTGAACCGCACTAACAAGTAAACAAAAGAAAGCTGACAGTCAAACGCACAGCATGCAGTGTTCAGAGCATAAAAAACCATCACAAATACATGCGTACAACGCAAATGTATGTGGATAGCTTATATTCGATACACTCCTTATTAGCCTTGTGATCTGTAAACACTACGGTCGTACCAATGAGCTAAAAGTCGAAGCAAACGGTGCGGTAGTCTAACGAAATTGAGTGAAAGACATCTTAAGTTCTCTTGGTTCGCGATGTGTCTCGAAGATGAGCCAGCTCTGACGCTTGAAGACTTACAGTTTTTACTAATCTTTTTCGAAAAAGTCTTTTCGAACCTTCACGAGATAAATTCTGGATAGAGTAGCGATGATGGCAAATAAAACATCGTCGATTTGTCTTCATCCCTTTTTTTTTAACTAGAACATATAGGGAAGATGTACCTACATTAATCTCATTGTTCCTATATTGATCCTACTTAAAATTAAACGATATACACGTGACAGGATTAGTTAGTAATATTTGTTGTAGTTATTTAACGTAAGCAAACATTATTAGAAAACGAAACCGATCCTTCAACTGCCCAATTGTTTGATTCATCGTAGGATGAATATAGGAACAATGAGATTAATATGGGGGCAGTTTCCCTAGTTGACAGAAACAAGTTTGACTGCATTTTTGCACCATAAAATACTTACGCATGCATTGAAAAAATTAACTGATTTGCGGGATTTTTCAGGCGATTGCCCTGCCACCTGGTGGTGAATTCTATGCTAAGTCAATTGTAGCAACCCTGTTTCGTACAGAAAAAAATGACAGCGTTTTCAGTTGATTAACAGCGAAAAGAGTCAAGAAACTACGACCGATGGTTTGTACGTACTGTGAGCTCCACCCCAGAGCAAAGAAGTTGGACATCGTAAAGCACTTTGTGCCCGCCGGATATAACCGATCCGGCATTTACAACACCTTACTCCTTTAAAAACATAGTTATGACGAAACCTGAAGTCGTGGTCATAATGGATGACGACTGGCACGGGACCGGATGCTTTGCGTCCACTACCGCGTTGATCATCGAATTTGTTTAAGACACACCGAGTTCCCGTAAATAGCCCTTCTGTGGCTAACGATCAACGAGAAAGGAATGTTCAAGCCGCTGTTCCTGCCTTTGGGGCTTGCGGTGTACAGAGAGATATGCAGTACGATGTGCCTGTCGGAAGTTGCCACTTTTATCAAAAAATATTGCGCGAAAAAGGATCTGGTCTATTGGCCGAAAATGGCCTCGGCCTATTATGCTGGAGGAGATGACCCAGCTGAAGATAAACCCAACGACCTGCAGTTGCGACCGATAGAAAACCGACCGACCTCAAACAATAATCGTTGATCGTGTTCAAAACTGAGGAACATCTTATCGCCAAGCCCACCAAAGACCTGAAAAACATGCTGACATCCATATTTTCATCGGCCAGGGCAAATGTATCGGTAACTGTCATAAAGCCGCCCGGCAGGGCGTCGAAGTATTTAGTAGCCCTAATACATACACGAAGGAGTTAAGTAAAATTTATTCCATTGAATTATCTTTTGTAGTTTTTTTGACCTAGAGAAAAATCACCTTCTAACGGCCGTAGCAGAGAAACGGGAAAAATCTTTCAAAGCTTCTTTCTTGTTTTTTTTTTAAGTTATAATTTTCAATGGAATTTGATTCATGTTTCATGTTTCATCATGAATGTATGGAAATAAAATATAGATATACTTACTTAAGAATGTGAGAATACATGCAGAAAAAAAACCATACGTTTAGTATTGGTTTTTTAACGGTTAGAAATAGGTCTGTAATATTTTCTAAATAACGGTTGGAAATAAGTCTGTGATATTTTGTCAACAGCTTTCCCCAGGCGTGCCGTAATATAGTAATATAACTTAACGGTCGACAAAAATGCTACATAACTTACTTAGGAGTAGGAGAAGACTATTGACATTTTGGTCCAAGGAAAACGCCGTAGCCGATAGCCGTAGCAGAATACTGCAAACAACAAAACAACTCGTTACAAACCCCCCAAGTTAATAATCTAGCATGATAGTTTTCAAGGATACTAGGTTTAATTTTTATTACTGTATAAGATTGCGAATAAATTCGATTTTCCATTTTCTTTACACAGTAAATCACGAATAACTTTTTACCGGCTGGAAAGAAGACACGGGTTTCCTGACGAAATGACAAAGTGAAAATTTTATTAAAAATAATATTAGAACGAAAATAAAAACCGTAGAACGAAATTGGAGTAAAGAAGAGGTGATAGATTTAGATTTAGATAGATAATATCTCAATAATTCCTTCCCGTGTTCGTTCAAATATGATTGTATAGGGAGATAAAGTGCGGATTGCTTTTAGTGCGACGGGAATCAGATCAAACCCCCCTTGACAAACACGGTGACGATTTTTATCCAACAGCAACTGCAGTGCAGCAATCTGACGCACTGTGAGGCCATTTCTTTGGGCTGTTTGTACTGCTCTCGTGCTCTTGTAGCACTTGAACTATCAAATTGAGGAAGCTGACGGTGAGCAGAAACGTTCGGAGCGTGGTAGGTAGGTACCGTGTTACCGGCCGGATCGGGTTTTGGCATCGAAGTACCACCATAAAGTCTACTGGATGAAAGATTTTATAGCAGCTGTGGAGGTGCAGCACGTGGTTGTGGACTGTGATTGTGAGGTAGCGTGGATTGCTATTAATTAAAATTAATCACCTCGTCACGGCAAATGAATAATTCGCCTCCTTCTCTTTCACACACTGACACTGACATCAGTGCACTGTTGCATGCCTCACTGTCCCATGTTAAATCTGGGGAGTCACATTCAATATAAGTGGACACCAATGACGGAGAAGTTTTTCGCAAAACGATAAACGATTATCAGATAAATTATTCTCGACTGAATATTTTGCGAATGTAATAAAATCCCAGTTTCCCAAGGAAAAAAACCAGCTGATGATTGTAAGCTTAATATTGAAGTTTTCATCTTGGTCGAATAAATGTGCTTTTATGCGCTCCAATTTTTTTTATTGTTTTGTGAGTAAAAAATGTCTTCACCTTCTTGCTCACCATATTCCAGTTTATTGCCAGATGACGCTGGTGGTGCAGTTGTATAAAAGATTGCCTCTCACCCTGGTCGTTCTGGTATCAATTCCAGTCGGCGCTATTGGGATTTTGTGAGACGAAAAATCTCTAAGTCCGTCTCCTTGGCGCGACAAAACCAGCCCAAGAGGCTGAAAGTCACGATAATACAGCATACAGCATGAAGAAGGAGACTAGTTTATTTGTCAGGCCTAGAGTGTTCCTTTCCTCCAGTGCTCTAAAAAAGAAATCCACAAAAATCGTTCATAAGTTAGTTTATGCAAGGAGCCTCAAACCACGAGAATCAATTTGAGAATGATTTTTCGAATGCTGTCTTCCTCAATTATGAATTTGAAACTTTCGAAACTTCCTTTATGCATAAAATAAATTTATAACCGATTGCAGGAAGTTAGTTGTAATTCTGGAATGTTTTGGGGTAGAAAACTTGTAAGGTAGTCCAAATGTATTTTATTTATTGCTATGCATGTTTAAGCAAACTTTTCTTTCGATTCCACATATCATAGTTTTGGCACTCTCCAGGTAACCAATGAGCATTATCATATGAAGTAAATCAACCCTAAATCTGCATTTCAGATGCTACAACCATTATATTAGCATTATATCAGCATCTTGAATGCTATCTGTTGTAAAGTAGGATTTCAAAGGCTATTTAAATGCGTGTAGCCTGTAATAAGCATTTCGAATGCATAGAGCATTATCATAGCATTGCAGTAAATCAGCCGTAGATTGGACCAAAAGCGGCATGTGTGTTGCATTTAAGGCGACTTAATTGCTTGATAGGCTGCCGTAAAGACGCTTTGGAACTGCTTATTGATTACCTGGGTAATGAAAGTTAAGTTACACGGAAGCTGTGACTCGATTCGCTGAAAGTAAAGCAAAGCGGCGGGTCCACACAAAATTCTATTCGTTGGGAGTTGTGTTTTGAGAGGTAATTAATTTAGCTTGGGATAAATGTGCTTGTACTTCCTGAGCCAAAAAATATATATCTTCTTCATGACCATTCAGCCCCTGTTACTACGTTTTTGTTTGAACAAATTCCTTATTTATGAGGCTTTTACATAACTATGTTTTTTTTTGTTTATTATAGGCACTCTCACCAGAGTGGTGCATTTGTGTTATAAAGAAAAGTGTTACAAATGCTACGTAGTTTTGTTACAATTCATCCATTGTTTCTTTCACTATCTTCTGTTTTTTTTTGTCATAGTTGTTTTTACAATCTACTGTTCCGGATAAAATTGACCATTCGTGTTGTTCTGTCTTCTATGTTGTCCAGGGCACCGCACAGACTAGTGCCGATGTTGTTATTCTTTCTTTCTTCGTCATATTTCCTGCATTCTAGGCTCAGGTATCGCACATTTAGTATCGTTACCACAACAGATTGCGATCGTCATTTTTATGGCATACGCTTCCGCGGAGAATATGCTCCACTCCATCGGGAGACTGTACCCAAGTAACCACGAGGCTATAATAGCTTGCATATATAGGGCATATGCATGACGTCTAGTGCATCATTGAAGTTGGATTAAAGCTGAAAAGGGCCCCACTAAGATCGAACTAATGCTATATCTTTTGTAATGCCAAAAGACATTGCTAAAGTAGCATTATTGCATTGGTAATGTATCATTGCATTGGTAAAGCATCATTATATTCTTAAAGCTAATCTAACGCTTCATTACTTGACAACTGTTGAATTGATGCGATCCCGCATTAATGATGTAGATTTTGTGTTGAATAAGAGCAATAATATAATGCTTGTGGTTACTTGGGTAGGTTCCAGTTATGCCTTTGTTGTAAAATGCTGCCCATACTGTATCTCCACGCTTGGATCCGTCGGTGTAGACTAAGGTTGATTGGTTGAAGCGTGTTACTAACAGTTATTAGACAATTGGTCGTACTTTATCCGGCGGATCTCCGGCTCGTACGTATTGCTTCACGTCCCACACAATTGCTGGTATGCGAGCGTGCCTCACTGGTTCACTCGACCTTGTGAGCTGACCGACGGTAGGTAACGTTGTGGCCTTTAGTTCTTCGAGTCGATCCGATGCTCGTAGAATTAAGGGGAAGGTGTTATTGCTGCGGTTCTTTGCCAGTATTCTGATGGCGGTCCGCGTAATCGCCTGTGTTGATAACACTTCGAAAGGTAGTGTGCCCGCTTCGGCCATGACTGAGTTAATCGCCGATGAAGACTGCCTGATAGCCTCCTTAGACCTGTCCAAATCATATAATGAAACTTGGCCATATAGGACGCGGATACCATTCTTCTTCCGTACTAAGGGCAAAAACTAACAGCCTTGCAAACCCTCGCACCAGTCTACAACCAAATGGTTCGGTTCTCTTCCGGAGCTTTTGTGACCAGCCCGATAACATAACTATATATTGGAGGCCAAATAACACTTCCAAAGTTCATGATCTGTCATTTCATTTATGAAATAATGAATAAGTATCATGAATTCGTAAAACAAGATAAGAGTTCGTTTCATGATTTTTGTTTATGAAGCGAGTTCTCTTTTCAAGCTTATTCTGAGGGGTTTATTTTTGGGTTTCCCTTAAGAAAAGAACAACAGGCCTTCAACTAGTGTGGTTTAGAAACTCTAAAATGAACTCGATTTATTCTTTCTTTCACGCACACTGTATAGCGCATCATTTCGGTAACGCTACTGGCCGTTCAACTACACTTTCATTCGTCCACATCGATGAGACTCGATAGAGACACGAACGAAGCGATCGGCAAAACATCGAACACATGCGATGTGAAGCTCTGTGTATGACGTTGGTTCTGTTGCTAGTTTGTTGCGAGGCAACTTGGTGTAGGAAGAAAATTGAAAGCCAATTGTTTCTTCGTCGCTCCGATATTGTCGATTGATGCTGATATTGTGACGTCCTGGTAGCGAGGGTTTATCCACGGTACAATCTAAATTTGGTACGGTAAGCACAGAGAACAGACATCCAAGCTGGAGCTGCCCCCCATGTGGAAATTTCTGTAACTGCCGGTTTAAAATTACAGCTCGTTTCCGTTAGTTTTGGTGAATCGTATGATGATGGCGTCACCAGCGCCGCCTTGAGATTTGACAGTCGTTGACTGTCAGTCAATTTTAGTTTGGTGAAACTTAGAATAGGCGGCGCTGATTTTAGAGCCTGAATGTCTGTTCTCTGTGCGGGAAGTTATCAATGTTTTAAGATTATGACGTCAGATTTACGCTGGCGAAACGGAACATTTATAACATGTTATAAGCGTATCTTTATGGCAATTCTCTTGCCGATAATTATCATAATATTTTATTATTGTGTAGTCCGACCAAGGCATTAGAGTATATTAAGCACTTCAGAAATACTTCACCAAGATCTCAACAAAAAGTTTTAACCTTGGTTTCAATTCAGCAGATTGTATGATGGTAATTTAGAAGCAATACAGTTTAACTGTGTAGTATTTTTTTTCCATCGCTATTTTTACCGTAAACATGATCGATGTCAGTGATAATAAACCACGTACTCAAACAGTTTTTAATTGATTCCAGAAATTTGATGATTTGTTGAAACAATCATCTATTTAAAACCACGGAATCGTTGGTCACATTGATGCGTTTCGAAAAAATATTGTTGTTTTTTTTTTTGTTTATTATTTGCTGGTAGAAAGTCTAGGAAATCTCCGTATCAGTCAGACAGAGTTGTTCACTGTAAGTATCTCCAATTCGATCTTATTAAAATAATCTGATATTATGTTTGTTGTTTGTTGTTTGTGAAAACATAGTGAACCACATAAGGGACGTAAATTTACAAAGATGAAAAAATGCCAAACATCCATCTTCTTAGCTGGCGCAATCCACCCGCATCCCATAAAACCTTGCGTTGGCTTTGATGGACGCTTAAAATTGGAATTGGAATTTTCTATCTTTGAAAACCTTTTGATAGCTGATAAACTTTCAAGAGCTTTTTTCAGGAAAAGCGAGGACATTCTGCAGGCGACTTATTCTCACTGAGTATCTCCTTCTTCTTTAGCATTTCAAGCTTATTGCTTTCACAATTCGCTTATTGCTTGCTCTCATTTTTTTTAAATGCACTTCCACAGCTATTAATTAAGAGCTTTCGTTGCCAGATACTATTTTTGCATTAGTATGATTGTGTGGCAAGTACAATTATACCCTATGCCCAGGGCGTCGAGAAATTTTTCTTTACGAAAAATTCCTACACCGAACCCAGCCACTTCCTGCATGGTGTTGCATCGTAGCTGTGCCTTTATCTGGTGAGCTAACGGAGGACCCCGAGTGTCTCCACGTTTGTTTATTTGTTTGTTTATTGAGCAAATTGTCATAAATATCCGGGACGACATTGTTTGACTGGTCATCACTTTGTTCAAAATCAGTGCCAGTGTGTAGCATCATCACTGATTCTAACTGCTTACGTCATTCTTTTTTCTAAATTTAAGCTGACTATGAGAACAAAATAAAGCCCTGACGTAACGGCAATCCGAATGGTATAAATATCTTACAAATATTTTGAACGAAACCTCAAATATGTCATCGTAAGGCCTCTAATACCCCATTCGCACTACAATATATACAACGTGATATAGAGTATCTTGATATCGAATGTTGTTTTTGTAAAGTTGTTTCAAAACGAGCATAACGAAAATCAGAAGATAATATTGTTGAAGCAGTAAGTAACATTTTTGTTTCTACAAGCTTTAAATACGTATCAAACCAAAAAATAATCTTGTATATTTTAAGCGTAAGAATTACAGTGAAACCTACCAAAACAATGCCACCAACAACATTCTTTAATTTTGTTTGACATAATACAATGTTCGAAAAATATTTCATTTCTGTTTCTATGTATGAAAATTTATTACCAAGTAAACCTTCGTAAGCTTTACTAGCCAATAACAACAGTTGGAACGCGGCAACAACGCGATAATATGTCGTAGTCGCTTGAACATTAACGTGATTTTCACGTGCTGTTGATTGTTGATCACGATGTTTTCCACATCGGACACTAAGGAAGTCTTAAAAGATAAGCTATTTAGTAAAGCTATTTGATAAGAAACTATTTGATATTATTCTCCACTGGAGTGGTATTAGATGGGCTATGATGGGCTATGATCAATGCAATAGAGGAAATGGTTGCCAAACCACAGCTATTCAAAATAACATGTAGCATGGTTTGCTAGTTTGAGGTGTGAAGCACTTGGGGGGAAATGAAGTTAATGATCCTAAAATTGAAATTTTAATAAATAAAAAAGGTTTAGACTAAATGAAAAAGGAAACTACCTTCAAATTTGCGATGAATGTAGGGCTCATAGTTGTACCAAAATATTTAACATAATTTTGGCATGCTTAAAGATAAAAACGGTTCTGCTGTTTTTTTGTAACGCAGATATCCTTTAACGAAGGCATGTTGTTGACCAAGTTGAATTGAAAACCATGAACCACTCAAAACTAGTTGATTTAATTTTAATTTCTTTCTGAACCGGTTATAATAAGGGGTCATTTAATAGTTAGCTTAAGTTACCTAAGTTGATACTTCATCATTTTAGCAGGTCTGTGTATGAACGACAACGGATTAATTTCATCATACCGGAAGAATAACAACATAGTGACACGTCTAAATTTATTTTCCAAGTTCAAGTAAATATTCAGGAGCACTAAAATTGTTAGGAACCATGTTCTGATTCAACATCACTCTTCATGCAACGTTTTTATCAATTCATACTGCGGACTGCTTTATCAAAATATCAGCAAAATCGACCACCACGTCGTGCCGTGCCTTCTATCGCTGTTAATGACCGTTCGACGTCACGAAGAAGAAAGGCACGGCTTGCTGTTTTATTGCCAAGTATCGTGTGCATTAAAAGTAACGATTTCAATCTCTATCATTGGCTGACATGGCAACAGATCCGCTGCATGAACCTACGAGGTGATTTGGTCGTATGGCTACTGGACTACTCTCATGCAAGTCATAACGAAGCAGAAAAGTCATAATAAATCCACATAACCGTGAGCTTTGATTCTGCTTTAATATTTAAGCTCCTCTGAAAATCTCCAATATTTTGTTCATAAATAGAAAACAAAGAGTTCTTCTACGAGCTCAATGTAGCCAAAATTATTATTAAATGTAATCAAACCTGTAATGCTATAAGTCAGGTTCTGGCAAGGGTTCTGCACACTCCTTCTATTAGCTCCACATAAATGGAAGATACCCAAGTAACCACGAGGCTATAATAGCTTGCATATATAGGGCATATGTATAACGTCTAGTGCATCATTGAAGTTGGTTTAAAGCTGAAAAGGGCCCCACTAAGATTGAACTAATGCTATATCTTTTCTAATGCATACATTGCTAAAGTAGCATTATTGCATTGGTAATGCATCATTGCATTGGTAATGCATCATTACATTCTTAAAGCTAATCTAACGCTTCATTACTTGACAACTGTTGAATTGATGTGATCCCGCATTAATGATGTTGATTTTGTGTTGGATAAGAGCAATAATATAATGCTTGTGGTTACTTGGGTAGTATTGTTTTAGCACAAATAAAACCAAGGAAGTTAGCAAATTAAAATTTCAAAAAATTAGGTGATTTAAAACTGAGCGAACAAAAGGTATTTAAAAACGGGTTTTAAATTAAAATATTTATATTTTTATTTTAAGTATTTATAAGTCTAGTTTAATGGTATGTTACCGAGATAATCGTATGAGACCAAATAGATGAATTTAAGTAAGTTAAGCAAATTGTCATAAATATCCGGGACGACATTGTTTGACTGGTCATCACTTTGTTCAAAATCAGTGCCAGTGTGTAGCATCATCACTGATTCTAACTGCTTACGTCATTCTTTTTTCTAAATTTAAGCTGACTATGAGAACAAAATAAAGCCCTGACGTAACGGCAATCCGAATGGTATAAATATCTTACAAATATTTTGAACGAAACCTCAAATATGTCATCGTAAGGCCTCTAATACCCCATTCGCACTACAATATATACAACGTGATATAGAGTATCTTGATATCGAATGTTGTTTTTGTAAAGTTGTTTCAAAACGAGCATAACGAAAATCAGAAGGTAATATTGTTGAAGCAGTAAGTAACATTTTTGTTTCTACAAGCTTTAAATACGTATCAAACCAAAAAATAATCTTGTATATTTTAAGCGTAAGAATTACAGTGAAACCTACCAAAACAATGCCACCAACAACCTTCTTAATACTTCACTTTTGCTTCGTTTACTTTATAGAGTCCACTGATACCTTGAGCAGTTAGCTATGATGGCAAACGAAATTATGTTAAAGAAGGATAGCCGAAAATGCTGATTTTGTCTCTCTCCGTACATCCATACACATGAGTATCTATAGAACAATTCCAGCCAGAAAGGCTAAAAAATATATTGATCTCTTCTCGACAGTTTCCGATTTCAAATGAAATTTTGTCCATATGTAAGTTTCTACCCAAGAAAACAGTTTTCATAAAAAAATCCGAAAATTTCCTGGACTAATTTTCTATAAGGGCATATGTGATATATGAATTTAATTTTTTCAAAAAATCATAACATGTAAACGATTATTCTGATCAAAATGTAGTCTGAGAAGAAGTTGTAGGTCATTAAGTTTTCTTCAAGAAAAAAATACACCGAAACTAAAAAAAATAAATTCATGCTTAAAAAACATACAACATTGATTTTTTTGAAGGTCCCTCCCTTCGAATTTTATAAATTTATTTTGTAAAACTTGAAGTTATATTCTAAAAACTCGTGAAGAGTTTTGGACGGTCACTTCTTTAATTTTTTAAATTTTTGTTTTAAAATTTTTATGGATTTCTTGAATTTTGTGAAATCGCGTATTTTCAATATAAATTTACCAAGAATAGACTCTACGTATTCATTTTTGATTAAAAAAACCATAAAATCTTTTTTCGTAAACCCAGCCGTTCTGAAGTTATTGCGAATTTTATTAAAAGGAAATTTTGTTGTAACAATATTTTCAGCCATTTTCAAATGTAAGTCGGAATCTCCACAAAACAGTGTATGTTACATGATAGATTATTGAATAAGAAACAAATCTTTCTCTGATATGGAGGCTGTCAGCCTTACCCGTTTCTGTTTAGATGCAACGGAAGCGATACAAACTGATGCTATCTGAAGTAAATGATGAAACTCAAAACTTCTTTTTTTTTGCAAAAACGATTATTATATCGGGATTTTTAAGCCTCTCGTTGAGAAGACAGCAGTCAGGTAATTTTTTATTTATACCCGTGTCTTGGACAAATTTCTTATAGGTACTTCTCAATACAATGGAGTCTGTCATACATTTAAAATGAAGATAGGTACAAAGCCAACAAAGTGCTATATATTGGGAAGTACTTCACCTCACCAATGTAGTTTATCTTTCATAGCTTTGGGGCTATTCATAAACCACGTAGACTTTTCTGGGGGGAGGGGGGGTCTGACCAAAGTCTACGCTCCATACAAAAATTCAAAAAAATCGTATTAAGAAAAGTCTACGAGGGGGGAGGGGGGATCTGAGATTTTCAAAAATTAGTCAACGTGGTTTATGAACAGGCCCTTTTCAAATTAAACAAGCAAGTTTATTTTCAAACATGGATAATACTTTCAAGTGTTGTAAACCTCTACCCAAATCAAAGAAGTGTAGTTTAGATACTAGAAACTTGACAGGTGGTGTTATTGAAAAATTAAGATCTTTAGGTTGTAAGATACCATTGGATTATTCGATGCGAATCTGCAATAAGTGTCGTCCCATGGTTTATCGTCCCCAACAAAAACCACCACCTTTGAATGACGAGGAAGTGCCTTCTACCAGTGGTGTGCAATCAACGAAACCTGTAGATAAGGAGGGTGAATCCATAGTCAATACCATCTCATCCGTTACGTCTCTAGCTTCATCGACTTCAGCGGAGTCTATTGTCAATAAAATAAGTTTGTCATATAACATCGAGACATTCAACAATGGCATCATGGGAATTCATGTATCGTCAATATCAACGAATAAAAAGAGAAGTGCTTCCTACCCCCAGCAAAAGGAAATTAGGGATGCAGTTAAGCGTCATATATTTGACGTTTTGGAAGATGATGACCAAACAAATCTCAACGCCAACAGCTAAAAACTACGAGGTAATAATGAACCAGTTAAAGGAAAAATTTGCCAATCCTGAATGTGCTCGCGATCAACAATTTCAAATTTTGTCCATATTGCCAAAGTCTTGGACTACGCAAAGAATCGCGGATGAATTCAAAGTCAGCAGATATACTGCAACACACGTAAGGTATATGAACATCTTTGAATATAATTTCATATCATGTTGGAAAAAATAATCAAAAAACTAATTTATTATTTCTTTCCTTGCAGGTAAAGGATTTTGTCGCCGAAGATGGAATATTATGTAAACCCAGTTTTAAGTTAGGACATGGACTGAATGCAGATTTAGTACGTAAATTTGTTCAATTCTACGAAGATGACGATATCGGCAGAGTAAGCCGGGCCAAAGAGATTATGTCTCGGTAGTGACGAGTGGTGTACGCCAGATAACACAAAAACGTCTCTTGACGATGTCACTCAAAGAGTCATACTTGCATTTTAATGAACCCCATAAAGATGTTGAACTAAGCGTTAGCTCATTTGCAGCCTTACGGCCAAAACATTGTAGACTTCTTAGTAAATCAGGATCCCTTAACGTTTGTGTTTGTACGATTCACGAAAATGTGAATATTATGCTCAACAGCTTAAAAGTAAATCGCATTTTATGTGATCACTATCTATATGGAACAAATTCTGTGCGATGCACAATTTAGAACAAACTTTTGCCATCATTGCGCGTGCATTTATTGTTACAATATGGATGAATACAAAGAGGCCGAAAAGGAATTCGATCCGATTTTTAACAAAGCAAAACCAATTCCTGGAACTCAAAAATATCACTCTTACATTCCAGTTTCAAATAACCAAATTGCAGTTAAGGTATTTTCTAATTCTAATGATGAATCCAAAACATTGAATGTATTCAAATGATCTGAAATGTAGTAAATTTAATGAAGATTGAAAAAAAAACATTGTATGAAATACTGCCTCTTCTCTCCCTAAACAAAACAATCCGAAACACACACATATCCAAAAGCATCAACTTGATTCTTTTCCATCGCGTCCAAACAGAAACGGGTAAGTCTGACTGCCACCGTGACTGAGAAAAATTTGCCTGTTTTTCAATAATCTATTATGAAAAATACATTTTGTTGGGGACATCACGACTAACAATCAAAAAGGGCCAAAAGAATTGCAAAAACATAAATTTCTTTTCTTTAAATTCGCAATAACTTGAGAACGGCTAGGCTTACGAAAAACAATTATAAACTTTTTAATTCAAAATAATGCACGAAGTCTATTTTGGGTATGGTTGAATAAAAAAATTATCATTTTTAATATTTTCAATAAATTGATAAATATTTAAAAACAAAAAATAAAAAATTTAAAGAAATGATCATCTTAAACTCTTCACTAACTTTAAGGACATAACATCACCTTTTTTTTAAAAAAAAAAATTGGATTCGAAGGGGGGTTCTTCTGAGAAAATCAACGTTTTATGTTTTTTAAGCATTGTTACCGATGGAATGGAGCAATCACCATTCAACTCTCGGCATAAGAATGTTTGCAGTATCAGAAAACAGTCAGTTTAACTGTAGACGTTTTTCTTCCATAAAAACACTGCCGGACGGTGGCTTAGGATTGAGTGGGGTGGAACAAGATGTATCGTCTCATGGCCGTGCGAGTCGTGAGCGTTTACAGGACCATCTCGTTGGAAGCAGAATTTGTTATAGCCGGAATGATCCCTATCGGCATTACCCTAACACTTGCATTTAAAAAGAGACAAAGTTCACCGATATTATTTTCATGCGATTATACTGACATCTGAAGGTAGACGATTAAATATAGGTAGACTAAATTAGAAATGTATCGTAAATAAGCTATCCACGTACATTTCCGTTGTACGCGTATATTTTTGATGGCTTTAATTGTAATCCTCAGAGTACGGAGATATGCGGAAATTCAATTCGCCGGTTTGGCAACCGTGTTTACTTTTGTTGACAAAGGCTGCCAACACTTCCGCAGAGTAAAATGTTACAGCTTTGTGCGTGACTTCATCGTTGTCAGCTTCCATTTCTGTTTACATTTATAAGATACAAGTGATTTATTATGAGCATGTATAAAATTATCAACTATGAAGTGTATTGCAAAGTTTTTCACTAACCGCGGAGGTGTTTTTGCTCCAATATTGAACGGCTGTGAGGGGATCTGCGAACCGAACAAACAGACATAATTAGACATTGGAGCAGAATTCTCTTCAAAATACTGACGTTGGACACTGTCAGAGCAGAAACATTGCTATAATCATCGGCATCTTTCCAATACGGCACCAGTGAAGTGAATTCACTTCACTGGTGCCGAATTGAGGGTGACTTGAATTGTGAAAAATGGCCTACTGTACAGATTTCGCCAAATTTTCATCTCAGCAACACAAGAAACATTATCGAACATAGATAATAATAAAACATTACATTATTTTATTAACACCACGGTTTCTGCAGCGTACGAATGTTTTATGTATGATTTTTGAAGCGTAATAAATATAAACCATTTCTTTTGACTCCATTGCAATACTTAGCAATCGCAACATTTCAGATTTTGACAGTTCTTGCTGCTCAATTGGCTCAAGATGGCAGCTTCTGCATATCTCTGTACTCTGAGGATTACTAGTTTTAATGTGTTTATCATAGCATGCTGTGCGTTTGACTGTCATCTTTCGTTTGTTAACTCGTTTGCACGGTTTAAATTCTTCGTTTTCAAAATGTCACACATTGAAAAAGATGTGAAATTTAAGGTTTTGGATACATGGCTACCTGAAAAGGATGTAACTATGTGACAATAGGCGAAGCGCTTTGGAATTCATCACGCAAGTGTAAAATTCATCACCCCTTTTTTGCCCTTCATACAGGAGCTTGAGGATCACAAACAACAATAGGATCCTAATCAAATCGTTTTTCAGATTAATCCACTGCTATGGAAAGTTACCTTGCTTCAATAGATGGTAGTATTACCACAGAGAACAGACATCCAGGCTCGAACATTTTTTTTCCAATTTACCGTGTAAACTTTTAAAAGCAAACCGTTGAAAAAACAACGCTGCCTAGTCTAGGTCTCACCAAACTAAAATTGACAGACTATCAAATCTCGAGGCCGACAAGTGGCGCCATCAACATACGATTCACCAAAACTAACGAAAACGAGTTGTAATTTAAAAAAAGCCGTTACAGAAATTTACACACGAAAGGTACTCCAGCTTGGATATCTGTATTCTGTGGTATTACATCATCATCATCATCATCACTGTTCTTTGGATGTTCTGCCGGGAAAAAGACAGGAAACCCGGGTCTTCCAATCCTAAACTGGATCAGAAAGAGGTAGCTCTGATTTGGCAGAACAAACAAATGTCGATACCTGGTTTGGCTAATAAAGTGGGAACCAGTGTCGGAATAATTCAACGTATCAAGAAACAGAACAACCTGAAGTGCTACAAGGAGCAGAAAATCGCCAAACAAAGTGCAGAACAGAAGCAACGCGCAGCAACAAGGGCCCGGAAATTGCATTCGCGATTTTTGCAGCTATCGAATACATGTATTTTGATGGACGACAAGACCTATGTCAAAGAGGATTCAAAAACCCTTCCAGATCCACAATATTACACTGCCGTCGTAGGGGAGGATGTAAGCGATGTAGACAAGTCGATTCAAGATGAGAAATTTGGTAGAAAAGTGCTGGTATGGCAAAAAATATGTTCCTGCGGTATGTAGTCTACCATTTTTTACACTACCGTAACAATCAATGCGGAAATCTATCGATCTGAGTGTCTGTAGAAGTGGTTGCTGCCTTTATATCAGAAACGTAGTACCATAGTAACATAGTATAGATTGCGCATTACGACGCCAAAATAACTCTCAATTAGCTCACGGAAAAGGGTATAGATTTCGTTGAGAAAAACATCAATCCACCAAATTGCTCTCAGCTTCCGCCCATCGAACGCTATTGAGCGATTGTGAAAGGGGTCTTCAAAAAGACTGGTAAAGCACCTGAGAATATGCAGGAGTTAAAAAAAAATTTTCTAAGGCGTTCAAAAAATGTGATGAAAACTTGTCCGGAACTTGATGAAAAGTGTTTGATCAAAAATTTGCAAATTCGTGAAAGAATAATTTAATTTCATCCGGTCTTAACAATGTTCAAGTTCAATCCCGTACAATAAAGAATGATCTCTTTTTTTTTTTAACAAAACATCATTTTTTTTTATGTGATTTGAATGAAAAATATGTCGATAACTTATTTTCAATACAGTTCATACAGAAAAAAATTGACAGCCATACCAGCTCATTTGCGGCAGCCATGGCAGTGAAGCTACTACGTTTTTAATAACCATCGGCTTCACCCTGGAGCGATGAAATCCGTCATGGTGCCGCACTTTGTGTCGGCCTGCTACAGCCGAGCGGATATATACTAGATTCTGGCGTTTCTGAAGAAAGGTGAGAGCACCGAGCGCAAGCCGTGTTCCGGCATTCCGGTGGTTTTTCGTGACCGGAAGGTGCAGCAAGCGCTGAAGCGGAAGATGAAGGCAAGGTGGCGAAATCCTTCCGCGCCTTGCGACGGGAGGTCAAAAAGTATTAAGTCAACATGAACATCGTCATGAGAACGCGAAAGTCAAGGAGTATGGTATGGTTTTAAATGAAATGGTTTAGAGGTTTTGATTACTGAATGATAGCCCCATACTATGCGAGGAAGAATAGTGAACATGGATCAGGATTTTGATGTTTTTTTTGGCATATCATCAAATGAAATTAACATAAGGAGTGTATCGAATATAAGCTATCCAAATACATTTGCGTTGTACGCATGTATTTGTGATGGTTTTTTATGCTCTGAACACTGCAGGCTGTGCGTTTGACTGTCAGCTTTCTTTTGTTTACTTGTTTGTGCGGTTCAAATTCTGCGTTTTCAAAATGTCGCGTATTGAAAAGGAAGTGAAAATTAAGGTTCTGGACACATAGCTAAGTGAGAAGGGTATTACTATGCGAAAATTGGCGAAGTGGTTTGGAATTCATCATGTGAGTGTTAAAACCATCATTAATAAGTTTAGGGAACACTATTCTTTGGATGAGCTACCAGGAAGAGGCAGAAAACCCGGTTCTTCCAACCCGAAACTGAAGCAGAAAGTGGTATCTCTAATCATGAAGAACAAATCAATGTCAATACGTGATTTGGCCAAAAAAGCAGGAACGAGTGTCGGAATGATCCAGCGTATCAAGAGGCGAAACCACCTGAAGGCCTACAAGAAGCAGAAAATCTCGAAACAAAGTGCAGAACAGAAGAAGCGAGCAGCAACAAGGGCCCGGAAATTGTATTCGCGTCTTTTGCAGCGTCCGGATGCATGCGTTTTGATGGACGATGAGACCTATGTAAAGGAGGACTCAAAAACCCTTCCAGGTCCACAATACTTTACTGCCGTCGTTGGGGAGGATGTGAGCGATGCGGACAGGTCGATTCAAGTGGAGTAATTCGGTCGAAAGGTACTGGTATGGCAAGCAATATGTTCCTGTGGTTTGAAGTCAACCATTTTTTACACTACCGGAACTATAAATGCGGAAATCTATCGATCTGAGTGTCTCCAGAAGAGATTGTTGCCTTTATATAAGAAGCATAGTACACCTCCACTGTTTTGGCCGGATTTAGCGTCGGCTCACTATGCCAAAACTACTCTCAATTGGCTTGCGGAAAAGGGTATAGATTTCGTTGAGAAAAATATCAATCCACCAAATTGCCCTCAGCTTCGACCCATCGAACGTTACTGGGCAATCGTGAAGAGGGTCTTCAAGAAGACTGGTAAGGCAGCTGGGAACATGCAGGAGTTCAAAAAAATTTGGGCTCAAGCGTCCAAAAAATGCGATGCAACACTTGTCCGGAACTTGATGAAGAGCATTCGATCCAAAGCTCGAAAATTCGTGAAGGAATAACTTAAATTTCATCCGGTCTTCATTATGTTCAAGTTTAACCTCGTACAATAAAGGATCAATTTTTTGTATGAATAAAATATCGGTTTTCAACATAATTTGAAAGAAAGTTTGTGGATAGCTTATTTTCGATACACTCCTTAAACAAATATACATTATTAATTATTTTTTTATTGCGTCAAGTACGCTAATTAAAATATAATGTTTTGAAATTGGAAATATATTCCCATCATCATGAGATCCCCGTAGTGGACAGCAATTTCGAAATACTGCTCAGCAAAAGCCCTACGCTCAATTTAAAACTACTTCTATTCAATTGTACAGCCTGTCGTACGCTATCGAACCTATCGATACTTTTTCTTCACATCTTTGGTTCTAGCAGAAATTGCTGTCCACTATTGGGATCCCGTGATGATGAGAAGATATTTCCAATTTCAAAACATTATAATAAACAAACACCCTTGCAACTAGCTCTGAATGCTGCTTAAATGTCAGTTTTCACAGCGAACATGGTAAGAAAAGTAAAAATGAAACGTTGAAAGAAATAGGCCTAGGTAGACAGCGAGGCGCGTGATTGCTTGGATCTTGGCAGTTGAGTGCTGATGTGGGTTGAAGCCAATTTGTCATACAACCGGCTTAAGGTTTTATGACACTTTTCTGCTGATTTACAACGCTTTAAAGGCGGTAACAGCACGGTCGCATGGTTTAGTTTAATTGCTAGTGTTTCTGCAATATGCTTAAGTTAAGTCAACTTGAATAAAGATCAAAATGGTTTTTGCTAGCGGCAGGTCCTGTGATGGATAGTATGATTGGGGTTTATGTTCTTCTTTAGCATTTCAAGCTTATTGCTTTCACAATTAGCTTATTGCTTGCTCTCAACTTAGTGTTCTAAATGCACTTCCACAGTTATTAATTAAGAGCTTTCGTTGCCAGTACCATTTTTGCATTATTATGATTGTGTGGCAAGTACAATCATACGCTATGCCCAGGGAGTCGAGAAATTTTCCTCATCGAAAAATTCCTAGACCAGACCGGGAATCGAACCCAGCCCCCTCCAGCATGGTGTTGCTTTGTAGCCGCTATTTAATAATATTGTTTTATTGATTTTACTTCGGAGATGAATGAAACATCACTTATTGTTTTGTTATAAGTATCCATTTGTCTTTAACTCCCTTTCAATGAAATCTTCCCAGCTTTTCTAACCCAGGAGCAATGACTATTAGGACACCAAAAATAAAAGTGGATTGCTGTTTTCAAATCAGCATCAAGCAGCAAATAATGAACATGGTAACAGTTGATTAAAATGTATAAATGTTTGTTTTGTAAAATTTCAATAGATCTAACAATCTTTTTCAGGATACCGCAAATCAAGATTTTGGTGAATTGCTGCTATCGATGAAAACAAACAAAAACGTGCTTAACGAACCACAGAACTCTCCCCCATAACACTTTACAACATTCCTTCCATTTCAGGGTCAACCGAATGAAGATCATATATAATAGATACGAATGCTTGTAGTATTTTTCATTTACATACATATATACACTATTATATAAATATTTCATGGGCATGGGAGAGATCATTAGGGCACCCGATTGAGGCACTCTGGATGGGAGAGTGGGAATGCCAACTCCCAATTGCTAACAGTTTGTTAATAGAGGGCAGGCTCTTCTTCGCTCCCATTGGGGCATCCATGTATAATTTTCTACTTACATCGTGTGTGTTATTGGACGTGTTTGGCTGTGTATGGATGTCGGACCAGACAGGGTAGCTAGTTTCTTTTTGTTTCTTATTAGAATGAGAAACGTAAATGGAATGGAAATAGCACTCCTTTCTATAAAAATTAGCACAAAGGTGATATGTATCTACCACAATACTTACAAAATATAAGTATTTTTTGGTCTCTCTAGCAGGGAAAATTTCATCTCGGTCATGGCCGGAGTAGATTATGAACGGAAAAAATGAAAATAACAATAGAATGCCTATTAAATTCCGAATGAAATACAGATAGATAGATGCATAAAAACTCACGAGTGCTTGTGAATTACAGCTGTTAAAAGAAATTTTCTTGCAGTACGTAATTAATGAAAAGATACATACATAATATATACCTGTTGAGATAATATACATAATATATACCAAGTGTTGAGATGAATTACCTTGTTTTCCTAATGAAATTACACTATCACACTCTGTGAGTGGCCCCAATAGCATCCTAACTATTGGTTTAAATCGGTCCAAATCAGCTTTGCAGCATTATAAAACCTTATTTTCCAATAAATAACCATTATCACATTTTGTGAGTGGCCCCAATAGCATCCTTACTGTTGGTTTAAATCGGTCCAAATCGGCTTTGCAGCATTATAAAACATTTCCTAGATTCCCAATGAAAAACCACTATCACATTTTGTGAGTGGCCCCAATTGTATCCTTACTGTTGGTTTAGATCGGTTCAAATCGGAAATCCGTACTAATTTCACTTGACAGCTTATTGTTAACCAAAACGAACCCTGCTGCCACCCAATCCTGTTATCCAGAATCCCAGTGATTTCTTGTGGAAGTGCAGTGGACTCCGCGGCTTCCAATAAAGCGAGTATCACGTCAACATATTCCTACCCTTTCCTTACTTGACCTGCATTCGGGCGGGCCGGCGCCGGTATTGCCTTAGTTTGGGATCACCAGTTTTTACACATTGAAGATGTATGTTAGTCCCAAGTGTCATCTGTTGGTTCTCTGTGTAATAACAAATGATCTGGCAACAACGGAGTAGCAACTTTGGGCGGTCAATTATGCTCAAGCTAAAAGTAAAGTATTTTCCTAATACAGGCGGCCGTATTAAATATCAATCATCTTATGTGGCAGCCTACACGGAAAATAATCCACTCAAATTTACTACAAAAAATCTATGTGAAATTTCACAAAATAATCACACATAAATTGAACAAATTTAGTTTATGTGTCAAATGAAAAGTAAGTGTAGTCTACGTTTACACATGAAAATATGGATGGTAACAAATAAAGATTAATTTACACTAAAACACTTCTACGAGCTTCATGATTGATTGAATTAACGTCTTTTTAAACTGTACGTCTGCTGTAGACGGTTTAATTTATTCGAGACTCACCTTAACGGGCGTATTAGTACAATTGTAATCGGAAGTTTAGGAAAATTTAAACTAACACTTCACTTGTTCACTTTTTAAAAATAAAAAATAAAAAATTGAAACACTTTTTCAAACTAGTAAACGCAAGCAAATTCCTTTTAATTCCACTAAAGCTTATCACATGCTTATCTTTTGACAGTAAGGCATATTTTGTTTGCGACTTACAGATTATGCAGAGCGGGTAACCACTGATCTACTCAGCTCATCTGTCTCCGGATCTAAAAATCCGTAATAAAAATTCCGCTTGCAATTTTATAATTAAAATAGAACATGTTCATAAGATTGTCTTGACTAAATTTCAAGCGTGAGTTGTATTGAACTTGCAGATTTTTTAAATTTCTCTTGCAGACGTTAACGGTTAACTAGCTTGCTTATAACAGTATATTCTGGTCAACTAGAGCGCTTCCCCAGTTATTCACCCTTATCATTTTTTTCAACTCCGAATGCGTATTTTTTTCTTTCCTCACAAAAGCGGCATTTCACCCTATCAAAACGCAGTCGTCTGATCTATTGCACGGTGAGTGGTGCCATCCACCCATCCCGATTCCTCAGTTCTTCCGTCAGTTTATAATGGAGCTGTTTTGGGTGTCTACGATAAGCTTGCTGCATACCAAAAATACCAGTCAATTGGCAGGAAATAGTTCCTGAAATCAGACTGGGTGGATTCAGCATACAAATGTTGTAAAGCCGCGATATAGTCCTCAGCACACAAACTTAAAAAAAATCAAATACGCTTATCCATTTTCAAGTGCACGTATTTGCATTTTAAATAAATCCGCTTACTGCACCGGTGCTCGATTGATAAACATTTATTCAGAATGGGGTGATTTTTCTTATCTCAAGACGGATTTTTCCGGATATTTCAGGAAATATTTCTGTTGTGATTCAGACGTTGTTCTTAATATTAGTGAGCTAAGGAGGCATTAAAATGTCAAACACTTTAAAGACGGGTTCGATTGAACCAGGGCTTTAAAAATAGCAACTAATCCTTTGAGACGCAATTCCAATTTTATCAGCAAATTTAAACAATTGACATACCTATCTCGCTCTTTAAACGTCAGCGAAACCGATTGACACATGCTATGGCATTTGCTGAAATTCGGCGTATTCTGTATAGTCGTCTATCGAATGATAAGCACGTGGCTTGGGGAAGTTCGCCTAATGTCATATAACTGCGTTATCACTATAACAGATCATTGACTACCGATTTCATATCGTACGCTTCACGACGCACAGTGGTAGTTTTCCATGAAAATTTCGGTCCTTATCTTGAATGTTATTAATGTATCTTGAATGTTATTAATGTATGTAATCGATCTCATAGTGGTGATATTTTGTATTTTACATTTATTATTAATTTTTTAAAGTAATGTTAAACCGAAAAAAAACTGTTGATTGAATTTCAACAGTAATATACGAATAATCATATAAAAATGATATTTGCCCTAATTCATTTATTCTGTACAAAATACTTCTGTAAAAAGAATGTGCGGAACAAAACCTTATCATAAGTATTAGTTTTGTTTTAGATTTTGGCCAGGTTTTCAGCAACTGTGTGACGGCACCTTTCTGCGGTTTTATTAGAGGCGCCTTACAGTGGAATGCGTAATATGGATGAATGGCACTGATTGTTCGATGTGATGTAATGTGAATTTCGTTTTGGCGCCAATGACACAACGGTCAGAAATCTTTTCTTCTGATTCATTGATTCTGTGATAGTAAGTAAGATTTGGGAAGGGGTACTTATACTTGTATCAGAGAGCGCAATTACAGTATACTCATACTTTTTCTTCTACGGCTCTTTAAAATTCCTATCTACGCTGGTTTTTGAATGTGCGTTCTAACAACACGGAGCACCGAATTATTTATGAGTGGCCTGAAGAATTTAAAGTCCGCAATGATTGTACTGCTCTAAGAGTGTAATCAAGTACAGAGTGTAATCTAATTGATGCTGATTTTTCTTTTTAATTAGACAGGAGTTCACTTTAAGTTCAAAACCGCTTGCACGTTTCTACCAAGTATCGGTATTATATGTGAAAACTTTTTGCAGCAAACTCAAACCAAGTCACGTTGCGCCATTTATGAAAACTATCATGAAAAGGTGTTCATTGTGTTCTCCACCAACTTGGCCACAATGAAAACAAATATTGGACGAAAAATTTGCTTTTGAGTTCTGATGTCGACCTTCTCCTTATGAGCCTCGTTTGAAAAATTATGACGTCTGTTTGCATCTCAACAATAAATTAAGGTTCAATTTATTTTGACGCATTTTCAAAAAATACCAAAGTATATTTTTACGTCACATCACTTCAATTTGTGAAAAACTGGAGTCACTTTGTGTAATATTAAAATAGGAACATTATGATGCAAGCTTTTAGGGATTTGAAACGGTGCGGAACTACTTTTGAAAATATATTTAAAAAAAACAAAAGATTCAAAGTTAACTGAACTTTTATTAAAATCTTTCTTTTTTTGTGTGCACAGTGATTCGTGAAATAGACATCAACTTCAACACTGCATTTTACTTCGACTTTGATCATCGTAGCAATCATGGAACAAGTCGTAACGGTAACATTGAATGTAAAAAAGTATACACTTAAGGTGAAGATACATATAAGCCTTAGTATCTTCCAGAGCACAAATGTTGTCTCCTACATAATATACAGTTGTGAAGTTGCCACTCCATGGTTGGTACCAGGAGTGTTACGGATACCCAAATCAGCATTCGTTAAACCGGAACAGCCGCATGAATTTTCACATCCGAATCTGCTTTGTTCCATGCGTTCTTCTTCTAACTGACCTTTACGTTCATTTCAACGAGCTTACACCTGCTTTTAGCCTTGCGTACTAGAATCATCTCTACAGGCGTTGATTACGAGCCAACACCAATGCATGAATTTGTTCAATGGTACTCTAATGCCTCTTATGCCCGGGGAAATATAGAAAATTTCCAACCCGTCCGTAGAGGGAGTCGAACCCGCCGCCTACGGCTTTGAAACCGTACTCTAACCGGCTTAGCTATTTGAGACTCTCCTATGCGTACAGAGACTGGCACTTAAAAAAGTTTCACCCACAGTATTTTTTTTAACCAGTTTAATTATTTGCACGTCTCAATCGCATGAGCTCTACGGAGCCATAGCCAATGTTTGTGGGTTACACTAAAAAGAAATCTTTTTTTTAAACAAGCTACGGTTCTTTTTATTTCTTGGGGGCGATTTTATGTTAGCTTCTTCTTGTTCTTTTGCATTTCAGTTTGCTGAGACTTATCGAATGAAGTACCGAAATTCAGCTAACAAATGAAAACATTGTCGATTATCAGCCTACAAACAAAAATTTGACAGAAATATCGAGTTGCGGCTGTTGGAAATTTTGCCGAAGTAAATTGAGTGTGTTTGTTTACTGATCCCCGTTGACATGAATTGTAACAACGGTCGATCGCGAATATCCATCTCCTTCGATTCATCATTGCTTATTTCGGCGTCCACGGCATGATGACAGATTCCTCCATTTTATCTTCCAACACTTCTAGCATAGACAGACGTTTAAGCAAGAACAAAATTAATCGATAACTTTGCGTAAATTTTCAAATCGCTAGCAAACGCTTAGCTATCGCTTCTTCATTAACGCCACATAGTTCACTTATTCACTGATGTGGCGAAGTTGCGGCGAGCATTTCCAGCCAGAAACGCTAAAAAAAATATTGATTTTGTCTCAACAGTTTCCGGTTTTAAGAAAAACCCAAGATAAAAATTTTCAAAAAAAAAATTCTGAATTTTCCTGGACTAGTTTTTTATAAAGGCTTAAGTAAAATATGAAGGTTATTTTTTCAAAAAATCATAACATGTAAACGATTATTATGATCAAAATGTCGTTTAAGAAGAAGCTGTAGGTCATTAAGTTTTCTTTATTAAAAAAATACACTGAAACTAAAAAATGTAAATTCATGCTAAAAAAACATACAACATTGATTTTTTGAAGGTCCCTCCCTTCGAATTTTCTAAATTTTTTTTGAGAAAACTTGAAGTTATATTCTAAAAACTCGTGAAGAGTTTTGGGCGGTCACTTCTTTAATTTTTTAAATTTTTGTTTTTTAAATTTTTATGGATTTCTTGAATTTTGTGAAATCGCGTATTTTCCAATATAAATGTAGCAAAAATAGACTCCACGTATTTTTGGTTTAAAAAAAACGATTAAAACTGTTTTCGTAAACCCAGCCGTTCTGAAGTTATTGCGAATTTTATTAAAAGGAAATTTTGTTGTAACAATATTTTCAGCCATATTCAAATGTTAGTCGTGGATGTCCAAAAAACATGTATGTTAGATGGTTGATTATTGAATAAGAAACAAATCTTTCTCAGACATGAAGGCTGTCAGCCTTACCCGTTTCTGTGTAGACGCAACGGAAGCGATACAAACTGATGCTATCTGAAGTAAATGATCAAAATCAAAACTTCTTTTTTTTTTGCAAGAACGATTAATATATAGGGATTTTTTAAGCCTCTCGTTGAGAAGACAGCAGTCAGGTAATTTTTTATTTATACCCGTGTCTGGGACAAATTTCTCATAGGTACATTTCAATACAATGGGGTCTGTCATGCATTAAAAATGAAGATAGGTATCAAGCCAACAAAGTGCTATATATTGGGAAGTTCTTCATCTCACCAATGTAGTTTATCTTTCATAGCTTTTCAAGTTAAACAAGCAAGTTTATTTTCAAACATGGATAATACTTTCAAGTGTTGTAAACCTCTACCCAAATCGAAGAAGTGTAGTTTAGATACTAGAAACTTGACAGATGGTGTTATTGAAAAATTAAGATCTTTAGGTTGTAAGATACCATTGGATTATTCGATGCGAATCTGCAATAAGTGTCGTCCCATGGTTTATCGTCCCCAACAAAAACCACCACCTTTGAATGACGAGGAAGTGCCTTCTACCAGTGGTGTGCAATCAACGAGACCTGTAGATATGGAACGTGAATCCATAGTCAATACCATCTCATCCGTTACGTCTCTAGCTTCATCGACTTCAGCGGAGTCTATTGTCAATAAAATCGATATGTCATATAACATCGAGACATTCAACAATGGCATCATGGGAATTCATGTATCGCCAATTTCAAAGTACCATGTATGTATTTCATGTATCGCCAATTTTCTAATTCTAATGCTGAACCAAAAATATTCAATGTATTCAAAAGATCTTAAATGTAATAAATTTAATGAAAATTAAAAAAAAAACAACATTGTATGAAATACTGCTTCTTCTCTCCCTAAACAAAACTATCCGAAACACACACATATCCAAAAGCATCAACTTGATTCTTTTCTATCGCGTCCAATCAGAAACGGGTAGGTCTGACTATTATAAAAAATACATTTTGTTGTGGACATCACGACTAACAATCAAAAAGGGTCAAAAAAATTGCACAAACATAAATTTCTGTTAATAAAATTCGCAATAACTTGAGAACGGCTAGCCTAACGAGAAATTTTTTTGTTTAGTTAAAAATGATGCATAAAATCTATTTTTGGTATATTTTATTAAAAAAATTATCATTTTCAATATTTTCAAAAAATTAATAATATTTAAAAACAAAATATAAAAAAAATAAAGAAGTGACCATCTTAAACTCCTCGCCAACTTTAAAGACATGACTTCAGTTTTTTTAGAAAAAAAAATTAGAAGGATCGAATGGGAGGTGCTTGGAGAAAATCAACGTTATATGTTTTTTAAATGAATTTTTGATTTAAGTTTCAGTCTATTTTTTTCTTGAAGAACATTTTATTACCTTGACATTTTGATAAGATAAGTCGTTTCGAAAAATGTTTTTTTGAAAAAATAAAATCAGCATTTTAAATACGCCGTTATAGAAAATTAGTCCAGAATAATTTTGGATTTTGGAATCATGCAAAACGTAATTTTGGGTAGAAACCAACATATGGACAAAATTTCATTTTTTCTAGACGGTTCGTGTTCAGCGATAACTCCAGAACGGAACAACTTATCGACCTAATTTGAATCACATGCTACGTTTTGGGCAAAAAGTAATCATATGGCAGTTTAAAAAACAAATCACAATTTTTGGTGTAAATATTCAAAGTTTTAAAAACTGTATTTTGACCATTGCCATTTTGGAAAGGTAAGGGTCCTCCCTTAGCTCAGTCGGTAAAGGCGCAGCTACAAAGCAACACCATGCTGGAGGTGGCTGGGTTAGATTCCCGGTCTGGTCTAGGAATTTTTCGTTGAGGAAAATTTCTCGACTTCCTAGGCATAGGGTATGATTATACTTGCCACACAATCATACGAATGCAAACATAGTACCTGGCATCGAAAGCTCTTAATTAATAACTGTGGAAGTGCATTTAGAACACTAAGTTGAGAGCAAGCAATAAGTTAATTGTGAAAGCAATAAGCTTGAAATGCTAAAGAAGAAGAAGAATGGAAAGGTAACACATGCAAACAAAATCGAAGCAATTTTAAATGTTTATGCATGTGAATTTATCAACTCTATTCAGTCTTCCATTTCGGTTTCATAGTAAAAAATGGAACGTATCCCCCGTGTAAAAAAAAACCTTAGTGTATGCACATTTGCCTGGCTCTGCATATTAGTTCAACTCCACCCCCACTTTCAAATTCAATTGCACTGGCCCTGTTGTTTAGGAGAAAATTACTATGGAAAACCCCAAGGGGTTTTTGAAAACTCAATGGACACATTGTACGGGAAGTAGAGTCAGAACACCTTGGCACATCTTGGGGCAGCTTCCGGTAATATTGTGGCATACACGGTGTTCAATAATTTTGGATATAAATTTTCATCATTTTGTAGGTATGCGCCATGTATACATTCTGTATTAATATTGGTGTCAGCTTAAGGTTCATATATACGCTAACGAATGAGCGTCGTGTTAACATTCTGCCAGTTGTTGTTCGTTTGTTAGGTGCGATGAAAAAGTATCAGGACATCGTAATCAAGCGTTGTTTGAACGACCCGGCGATATATTTCGGTTTCTTAAATCACATGGAGTCAAGCAAAACTTTGTCTGCACGACCATCAAGCGATACCAGGAGACGTTCTCGATTGATGACTGTGTGAGATCCGGTCGGCCGCGTTCGGCGAGGACGCCACAGGCCATCAAGGTCGTGACTGAGTGGATTCGTCGCAATAAGATTCGCTCAATCCTGAAAACGGCTGCAGATCTCAATGTTGCCATCGGGACCGCTTACTTCATATCCAGCAGGGACCTTGGTTATAAGCCTTACAATAAATGTAAGGTAAGGGAGCGACCCCAGCGTAGTGGTTAACATCCATACCACTCACGCCAAAGTCACGAGTTCGAATCTCACTCCCCGGACATTTTACGAAATTACTCAAGGAGGTGTTTGAGTGACTACGATGGGAGAAGTCTCGAAAATCTAGGAATTAAAAAAAAACGTAAGGTCCATGAAGTTTTGGACGCTATCAGTAAAAAGCGCTTGCATCGAGCCAAAATGATCCTCTCTCGGCATTTTGTGCATCAAGATGAGCAAAATTGCAAATCTGAACAATTATTATCTGGTAAGATATTAATACAAACAATTCAATTATTTGGCGTTTCAATTTTTTTTTCGGCATTTTCAAATTACAATAATTGAGATAAATAAAAACATACCATGACCACACGTTTGTTGGCGCTTAAGATAGAATAAATCTGTAAGTTTGAAAATAGCAATTTATTTGTATTTTCCTTTATTACTTATAACTGTCAACTTTAACTTTAATCTTCATCACCATGTAAAAATGCTTAAGTTTATCTTAAACTTCAGTTCAATCGCAGCACGTTTCATTGCTCTATTAAATCACGTTGACTGGAATTCAAGTTACATGATCAGGTAGAATGTCGTTTCTATTACCACAGTTTTTGCGTGGGTTCATTCATGTATTAGTTTCTTCATAGAGTTGACAAGCTAAAACTTATGAATCGTGACGTAAAAGTCCACGAGTGTGTGGATGGGGGTGAAAATTGATAGTTTGTTTTATATTTAATTGAGTGTTCTAAATGCTGACAAGTTTTTTTTAAAGGAAATAAAAAATACTTCTATTAAAGAATGGTATAATTACATTTTTTGAAACAGGCCTGGTAAAGAACCCTGATGCTGATTATGAAAATGTTGATAACCGATAATTGATGTAAATGAGCATTGATATACATTTCTGCACAAGTCCGAAGCAGCTATCTAAAATATATTTACAAAATACTAAAACCCAGAACCATGCGAATAATATGATCGTCAACACTAATGTAAACGGTCTTCGAGCACTGCATGTGGTTTTCTTATGTTGATGACCATCCACAGCCTGTATGTTGCTACTCTCTTCGTAGGGCCTTGATCCATTTTCCGGCATACTATGTATTCTGGCCTCTGCCAACAAGTTGACAACAGACGATGGAAATAGATCCCTGTGGAACAAAACAGCGCAGAGCCCTATATCGTCACTATTTCGAAAACGTGAGCTACTTCACGTAGACCCGATCGCCGGTGTACGAACATCATGGCCCAGTACCAAGAAGCTGTTGCAGCTGATTGATACTGCACACGAGAGCATTCTCAGTCGTTGCACCATCGGATAAAGACTAGGAGGAGAGGGAACTAGGGTAAAGGTGTTCGTCAAAGAAGCAGGTAGAATTTGAGGAGGTAAGCATGCAATTAAGCCCAGAGGAAAGGAAGCTACACAGAAACCTGTTCCTAATGTGATCAAGGTCAAAATCACTGTTCATTTATTAGATTTTCTCACCAGCTGTTAGTCTGTAAATCATTACCGAGAAAGACATGACACAAAAGCGGGAAAGACAGGAAAGTCCGAGTCGTAACGTATGTTTACTACAGGAAATGTAACCATGCCATGAATGACGGCGTGATGCCACATTTCGTAGATGCTAGAAATTTAATCGTCTCTAAGAGATAGAGGTATATGGAAGAATCTCGTAGGTTCCTGATTAAATTCCCGAGCATCCAGCAACCATTTATATGTTGAAGATTGGTCTTTATTAATTAGAACGTGATTGTTTTTTTTTTATTGTTTCCCGAACTACTAACTGTCATGCCCGTATCACTGCATGTTTAGAGTTATATATGACAAGAGCCTAAAGGTCAATTTCATTCATCATTTACATCTGGAATTCAGGTCAATTTCACACATTCCAAAGTTATTTATCGCTCATGAATGTTTACCGAAAATCACGCATCGAGGTACGACCAAGTCCCGCATGCATACTGTTACCGTTGTTGTTAAATCCATTTAAACAAGGTGTTGGACAATTTGTCAAGGCGTGTTAGTATTCATGAGTCTAAGTACGTGAATATTAAATTTACGTTACCATTAATGGCGGATTTAAACATATATTTTGAATTATAAAAAAAAGTAAATTGGTTCATTAGCGAACCAAAAACACTTCTAAACATTGACTCGCGTTGCACGGAGTAAATCACAGGACATGATCGTTCAAGTCGACAGCATGTTTCAACTAGAAAGAAACGATCAATGGGAAATCCCAAATAACAGTTAGCGTTCCCAGAAGTCCAAGGCACATTTTTTTTTCTCAATGAACATATGACTCATCGGAAAGCGAACATGCTGAAAATGTAGATGAAGACGAGAGAAGAAGGTATAGAGCAAGAAAATCTTATTCAACATCAACCCTGGCTGGGACGGAGGCCACTTGGCAACAGCAACAAAATGGCTCGATATTCAAACCATGTGAATGAATGTGTCCGAATAAACGCACGTGAGATAAATTGCTCGGCGGGTCTCTGGTATCGGCTCGTCCCCTTTATTCGGGCTCTTCAACCTGTGCCTTGATCTCGGGCAACTTTTAACGATTAACTTGCATTTTTCTGATTCCATTTCGATTGTGTAAGCTCGGCTTGGGCTGTGCGTTATTTTTGAGAATTTAGAGATTAGCTCGAGCTCATGGTCGTGAACTGGTTGAATGACCGTTTGCAACTTGAATGGTGTTCTTTTCTTCTGTGATTTGGGTTTTCGAGTTAGTAAGGCATTTATGAAGCTAATTGAGCAATTAGTTTATGCGGCCTTCAACTGTTGCTTGTAAAGGAAATTCTTCTTAATTTTGGAATTTTTCATTGGGCTAGGTTCATCTCCGCTCTCAAGACAACCATAACACAAACATTTTGTTTTCTCATCAATTCCAATCAATCGGAGCATATATGCACCGTGTTATTATTTACCTAACTTACTAATCTCCACAGCTACGAGAAAAGGATTACGCTATCGAAGGACCAACTTGAGGAAATATATATGGTTGGTACCATAGAATCAAATAAAAGAAATGACTTAAACATGCTCCTTATCGAATGAAGGTAACTTCAGTTTAAAACTTATATCATGAATATCTATATAACATATAACATATAACAGATCATTAAAATGTATCCTTGCATTGAATATTTATTAAACGACATTTTTTTTTGAATTTATGAAAAATAATGCCGGTAACTTGTCTTTCAACCGTGCATCATGGTGGGATTTGCGTTTGATAATTTTATTAGCGGAATGACGACTAATACTCTATCCTGCATGTTGAATTGAAGAATTATTTTTTGAATTTAAAACGAAAATTTTAAGTGACTACAACCTTATTTGGCAGGTTTCGATGAGGATATACAAGGGTTTTTGCCTCACAACACTTCATCCGAACAAAAACTGGCCGTTATTGAGTCCTTGCTGTTTGCGGGACTTACGGAATCAACGAACTTGTCAACGCGAATGGTAAGTTTCTCAACCTGGTGCTAGTCAGTGACTCTGAATCAATTGAGCTGTTCGAACCACCTTCTGAGATGTTGAAAGTTGATTGTCATCACAAACCTTCAAGGCTGGCGTTATTATGGGCGAGCATCTCATCCAGCAGCGCGAAGTGATTACAACTTCGCACGATGTGATTTTGATTCTATTAATGCGAGAATAGCGGCGTTGGATTGGCTTCAGTTACTCATCCTTCCAACCATTGATGCAGTAGCTGTTTTTTATGACAATATTTATCGGATAATCCGAGATACCGTTCCCGTCAAACCTCGAAAACGTTACATAAATTTTCAACAGCCATTGTGGAATCCGCGATTGCGTAATATGCAAAATCGATTGCGTAAGACCCGTAAACGTTACTTTCGATCAGTGCTGTTAAAAAATACCTACTTGAAGTTAAAATTGTATGAAATTGAAGATAACATGGTATAGTTTTACTACTATACAAATAAATCTGATTTCTGACGTGACACCATTCTGTTGACTAGTGCATAAGGTGTGGCCCAGTTAGAAATGGAACATAGACTATTGCGCATATTTCGGATATACATTAACAAAATAATATTCTGTTCAAACTAAAATGTTCGACTTTACATATGTGAACTTTAGAGGGAAAATACAAAAAAAATTAATCATCTCGATTTCGCAGAAATTTGCGGACTTTTCCCGGAATACGTTTTATCAACCGGCACACATTATTCTCATCCATCGTTTTGGCAATCTTATTCCACTTGGTTCTTAATTCATTGATGCTTTTGACGACACTTCCATTCAAATCGAAAAAATCAAAGAGGGACAAATGACAATGATTTTATTCCACGATAAACGGGTGCGAATGAGTATAAACTTACAGAAGAATAATGAACAGGGTTGTTCACGTCGCTCTTGCGTTGGCAGCATGAAATGTTAAACACATATAAAATCTTGTTCACTAGAACAAGTTGGTCATCAATATAGGTGAGGATAAACTGAAATTTTCAGACACTGCTTTCAATCCAGGACTGCTGTAAATAAATAAGTTTGCTCTGCAGCTAGCAGCAGCCGGGTGCAATAATTTGCATGAAGTTCCCTTTCGTGTTGGTATCGATAACCTCCAGATGGGCTTCATAGAAAAACCAGCGTCGTTCTGGTCTTTTGTTAATACACGCAAAAGATTACCTGGTATTCCAGTAAATGTAACCTACGGTAATCGAAGCTCTCCCCTCGATGTGAATTTGCAAATCTGATACTGCAACGAAGAAGAGGCTGGACAGAGCCAAACTGATACTTTCGCGGCACGTAGGTCAGGAGTTCGTGTTTTCAGATGAGAAACTCTTTGTCAACAGCCGCACAATGTCCAAAATGATCGGCCGTGGGCGCCGATGTTGGCCAGCATCCCCCCGTCCACATAAACATCCCGCGGTTCCAGAGCGCCACGTCGATGATGGTTTGGGGGCCGTATCCAGGCGTGGGAAGCTCCCACTGGTGTTTATCGAGAAAAACGTGAAAATTAACGCCGCGTACTATAGGACCGAGGTTCTGGAGATGGTTGTGGCCCCGGCCCTTCGGGACCTGTATGGGAGAATTTGACTGATTTTCTCAATAAGACTGTGTGGCCTCCCAGCTTTCAGGACATTAATCCCCTGGACTTTTATGTATGGTCGTACATGCTGGCCAAGCAGAGCGAACAAGAAGTGGGCACTAAAGGGTGTATTCGATAAAAATGGCACACACATATATACTCATCAAAATTAAACTGATTATCGGATTTGCTTGAAATTTTAAGGGAATGAAGAACTACTAATGAGTTTTGATTTACAACATTTGTTTTATTCAATTTCGTCTCCCATCCCGAATGCCCGCACCTTCCTTTTCACTCCACCCATCAAATTTTGTACAACCGATTTTCCCAGTGTTTTTGTTGTTTTTACCCAAATTTTCTTCAATTCTAGCTCTGTTTTTATAGTTTTGGGATGTTTGCGAAGTTCCGTTTTCATAATTGCCCAGAATTTTTCAATTGGACGAAGTTCCGGTGAATTTGGTGGGTTCATATCCTTTGGCACAAAATTGACTCCGTTGGCTCGGTACCACTCCAATACGTTTCGAGCGTAGTGGCAGGATGCTAGATCAGGCCAAAACAGAGTTGATCCTTTGTGCTTCTTAATGAATGGCAAGAGACGCTTCTTAAGGCACTCTTCCGTGTAAATCGCACCGTTTATTGTTCCGGAAGTGATGAAGGGAGCACTTATTTCACCACATCCGCAAATCGCCTGCCAGATTAGAAACTTCTTTGCAAATTTCGATAGTTTCTTCTTTCGAACATCCTCCGGAACATCGAACTTCGACTTGGCAACGAAATATTCTTGCCCAGGAAGTTGACGGAAGTCGGCCTTGACGTATGTTTCGTCATCCATCACGATGCAACCGGATTTGGTGAGCAGCTTCGTGTAAAGTTTCCGGGAGCGGGTTTTCGCAGTGATGTTTTGTTTTTCATTCCGGTTTGGGGCTTTTTGCACTTTGTAAACATGTAACCCAGCACGCTTCATGGTTTTCTGCACAAAACCGACTGACACCTTAGACTATGTGTTTGTTGTTTGGTGGGGTGTTTTTTTTTTTTCTTTTTTTTTTTTTTTATTTTTTTTTTTTTTTTTCAGTTCATTTATTTGTACAGGCTCAATCGATTTAACTTTACAGAGCCAAGTTTTCATATTTATATACATCAATTATCTTAAACCTAACGTTAAGGGGATAGGACCGATTACTCGCGGCCGTCTCAAGGTTAATAGGAATAACAACTGAAAGGATGGGAAGGTGGGCTGGAATTTGAAGTGTGGTTTATATAACACATTTTTTTTTTAAATTCTTAATTGTCTAAAAAACTTAAAACTATACAACTTTTGGCTTCTTTTGAATTGAACATTTTTGAGTAAGAAAAAAAAAACACACAAACACAGATAAAAAAAAAGAAAAAAAAACTTAAAGTAAACATACAGGTTAAACTAACTACATTCTAATGCTAATGTTAGTCAAAAACACATAAATGAGTTTCATAAACTCCAGGTCACGCAGAGCCAAAATATCTCGAACTGGTACATTGGGTTGTCTACCTCGAGCCCGAAGGGAATCATAAAGCTCAGATCTGACTGCACGATGCTCAGCACATGACCAAATAACGTGATCTGCGTCCTGATAGCCTTGTCCACACTCACAGAGATTGCTGTCACTCAGCCCAACACGGTATAAATGAGCGTTCAAAGAATAATGGTTGGACATGAGGCGAGACATCACACGAATGAAGTCTCGACCCACATCAATACCCCAAAACCATGATTTTTTCGACACCTTTGGGATGATAGAATGTTGCCATCGCCCCAAATCTCCTTTACTCCATTTATACTGCCAGCTAACGAGTGACTGTTGACGAAAAATAGCAAAAAATTCGTTGAAGGCGATTTGTCGATCATAAATATCGCCTTCCATAGCGCCCACCTTTGCAAGCGAGTCCGCTTTCTCATTACCCAGAATTGAACAATGAGAAGGGACCCATACAAAGGTGATGATAAAATAACGCGAAGATAAAGCACTTAGAAGCTCCTGTATTTTCATGAGAAAATACGAGGAGTGCTTTACCGGCCTCAAGGAGCGAATAGCCTCTAAAGAACTGAGACTATCCGTGAAAATGAAATACTGATCCGGTGTAAGTGAGGCAACAATTTCTAGCGTAAAGTGTATTGCCGCTAATTCAGCGACATATACGGAACAAGGAGCTTGAAGTTTACGTTTGGCGCTATAAATTTCATTAAATATACCAAAGCCGGCTGACTCCTCTATCAATGATCCGTCAGTGAAGAACGTTTTAGTGGAATCAACTTGGCCAAACTTTGCAGCAAAAATCACAGGGGCAATCATAGGACGATGATGCTCTGGAATTCCACGAAGCTCTTGCTTCATGGATAAATCAAAATGAACCGAACTGCCGAAGTCGGAGAAGCAAACACGATTGGGAATATTTGGCGAAGGGCTGACATCCTGTGTTATGTACCAATGGTACAATGTCATGAAGCGAGTTTGAGGATTCAACTCGAGAAGCTTCTCAAAGTTTTCGATTACCTGGGGGTTCATAACTTCACACCTGGTGAGGAGCCGGAGAGACAATTCTGAAAATCGATCCGAGAGTGGCAACATGCCAGCCAGCACTTCCAGACTCATCGTATGAGTCGAGTGCATACAACCTAACGCGATACGAAGACACCGATACTGAATACGTTCCAGTTTAATGAAGTGCGACCGAGCCGCTGACTGAAAACAAAAACTACCGTATTCCATAACCGACAAAATCGTTGTCCGGTACAACGTTAGAAGATCTTGTGGATGAGCTCCCCACCAGGTCCCGGTAATTGTGCAGAGAAAATTGACCCTCTGCTGGCACTTTCGCTTCAGATACTCAATATGGGATCTCCAGGTGCACTTAGAATCGAACCAGACCCCAAGATATTTAAAGGACATAGAATGAGGATCTATGAAACTTGGCAGATTTAAATAATACACTATGAATAAGATCTACTCAAATTTCTAGGTTTTTTACTCATACGATTAAAAAGTTACAGAAGTTTTTCTGGGTGCCTTTTTTGTATAAAACCCCTTTTGGGGGATTTTTTTAAAAATTTTTTTTGGGGGGGGGGGGGGGGGGGGGGGGGGGGGGGGGGGGGGCGCGGGGGGTTTTTTTGGGAAACTTGTTCTGTTGGGGGGGGGGGGGGGGGGGGGGGGCGTTTTTTTTGTTTTTTATTAAAAAATTTTTTTAAAAAAAATTAAAAATAAAAAATTTTTTTTTTTTTTTTTTTTTTTTTTAATATTTTTTTATGGATTTTTAAAAAATATAATTTTGATTTTCTTGTAAGCTGAGCTACTTTGGTCTTCTACCGTGGGTAGTTTGCTGGATAAAGTCATATTTATCTTCAAGGAAAGCCTTAGTGCGTGATATTCGATCAGATGTGTTCGATATCCCGTCGGGTCTTCCTCAAGGAAGTCACCTAGGACCTCTAATTTTCATTTTATTCATAAACGACCTGTGAGCTGCTTAATGCAGAAAATTTGAAAATTTACTGTGTGATCAGGTCTGTTCTTGATTGTTGTGCATTTCAAACCTATATTGATCGGTTAACAATGTGGTGTCAGATAAACGGAATGCAAGTCAACCCTGCAAATGCAAAATCGTCACCTTCGCTCGTGGTCACTCGCGGGTCAAATTTGATTACTCGATAAGCCATTCGCCGCATGTAAGAGTCGGCTCATCGACCATCAAGGATCTTGGACTCATCCTGGACAGCAAACTAAGATTTAACGAGCACATATCTGTGACCGTTGCTAATGCAAATTCCATGCTAGCAAGCACAGTGCAATTTGATTTGATATCGCGCATGGAAAGCACCCAGAAACGCTTAGGGAACGTCCATTAATTATGTCACGCAAAAAGTCAGATGCTGCAGGCTTTTTAACGATGTTCGTCATGTTTTTAATTTTACTGTTAGCAAATTAGTTTTTAAGAGTATAATTAAGTGTCGCTAATCTGTGTGGTCTCGAAGACAGCGATGGGTTTTAATTTTTTTTAAATAATATAAATGTTCATTGTCCATTTGATACGAGTTCTTCCTCGCAATATAGTTGTTGTATAATTTTTGATACGATGATTGATTGATTCGGTAATAAGTGGTTATATTTGATGTGATTTATCATATTTAATGAAATTTGATAATGTTTTTATTTAACGATACTTTCCTTCAAACGACTGGTTTGGTACTATTTGTTTTTATGTTTGTTGAGAATTGGTCGACTGGTACCACAGATGTGGCCAACATATGTTCTGAAAAACATAGATTCCGAGCACTATTTCGGTCGAATTTCTTGACAAGCAAATAAAGAAATTGGACACCACAACCACCAAATGAACGATATTATAGTACCACAGATTGCAATTTCTTTGCAACTGCTCAACTCATTTTGTAAAAATGCCTCAAACAGTTTCCGAAAACACAGATTCCAAGAACTAGTTTATATTTCTCGTCAACCTCAATTTGCATTCAACTACTACCAAACGGAAGGTATTATGCAAAGGCATACATCTGCACGAATTGTTTTGAAATCGGTTGCCTGGCTCCAGAAACATGATGAAAATATTGCATAAAAAGCCATTCGATTATGTGCCAATACATTAAAAGTACCAATAAAAAAGTTAATAAAAAAAATACCACGAGGTTTTCTTAACTTCTCTTAACAGTGAAATCCCACATATATCATGTGATTCTTGAAATAGGGGTCAATAAAAATGCAGTTAAATACACTGCATCGTGGTCAACATGCATGGAGATTCGATTGCAGTATATATCATCTTGTGCTACCCCCAGTACTCACCCAATTTGTATTAATTTCTCACTAAAATTTAGAAAAAAAAAGTTGCTCCAAATAATGTTTGACATTTCGCCCAACAACTGAACTTAAATGCCCTGTACTTGGAATTCAAAAAAAGCGAAACATCGGGAAAATCATATTCAGGAAAACCGAAAAAATCGGTTTTGCAAACTTGATGACAACATAAGAAATGTCTGTATGCTTAGTTTTTTATTGCAATAACTATATAAATTAAGCAGATGCATATTCAAACCTTATCAACTGAAGAAATTGTCCGGTCACAATTGCTCATATAATTTTATTATAGGATTAGGATAGAAATTTCTAAGTATGTATTACAAAAAAAAATTGTGACTAATATCCATAAAAAAAAAATCTCGTCTCAAACTCAACTGAAACTGTTGACCCAATAATAGTCCATTTTAGCAGTGAGCAGGCGATTTGTGAGCGTAGAAACTGATGATTGACATTCAAGCGAATACTTTTTTCTTTTTTCTACCATCACCTATGATCAAAGCCATCAAAGCGTACCAGCCCTGAAGCGAATTTGACGTCATACTTTTCTTCTCGTGATCATTTGTAAGGTGCGATTTTTTCTACAAGTAGGTACCGTTATAGCTTGAATTTTGGACACTCTTTAGTCTACGAATTGATTCACATTTAATACTCATATAAACAATTTAAGATTTGATTACTGATAACATGGAAAAATACCTATAAAAACATGTACAGTACATGATTGTTGATGGATCAGTGAAAATTTTGAAAGGGAAAAGGTCTTATACCTAACGAGATGCAAATAATTTATTTAAGGTTTTTTTGTGCATTCTTAAAACAAACCTTATTACATGCTGCACTTCAAACTATCATTCCATTATATCTATTAATGAAGAATCGAGAATCTGGGAATAAAATATGACATTCATTCCTTTTTTTGCTCTAAGAAAATACTTTGCTCTGATTTCACAAAAAATGTAAAGTTGTAAATGTAAATACAATGGTTACTTAACATGGTTTGAGTGATTATAATATAATAATGGTAGTGATAAGAATACATAATATTTGAAAAATTTCTTAGTGATCGGATCATCTGGTACTAGACGCAACACGGTGTCTTAAGCATTTTGTTTGGGTTTGTTTTGTTCTGTATTCTGATGATTTAACAGTTTACTACTGCGATCTAGTTCTGTTGTGACGTAAATGCCGGTTGATTGATTTGCTTCTACTGTGACCACCGTTAGTCCATGGAATGAAAAATAGCGGCATGAATCACTTCAATATACTTGTTATTACCACGAGTAGTTTAATATTTATGACGTTTAAATACCAGAGCACAAATATGACTTTGCTTTTAAATTTGAGTTGGTAAACTTTTTTTTTTAAAGCCAAGTTTTATTTTTGACGAAATCAAACCGGGAGATATGTATATTGATTGCTATATTAAAACAAATCTGTTGATAATCCTATCACATTTTTTTCCACCTATCAATGATTTTCTGTTTCTCACCTGACTTTCAGAATTGGTACAAAGATGCGCGAACAAAAGTTTTCAATTCGTTAAACAAACTCTTTCTGAATATATTCAGTGGAAAATCGATTTGCATCAAAGCAACAGCATTGAGTTATGGAAAATGTTGCAATCTTTATTAAAATCTAGTATTTAAAAACCACGACCCATAACCTTCAATGGCATGTAGTGCTCAGCCTCTATTTTCCTTTTACGGCGACAATTGGTCCAACTCCATGCCAGGATAAAATATAAAACCCACTCTCCCCTATACTCAATCGAATTATTGCTTGCTTATCCGAACCAAAGCTTAATAAATAGATCCTCAGAGGTACCAGGAAGCTGGATCAGGCTAGCCATACTTTGTGGTAAAATCGTAATTGATCCTTACTACAGGTTCCCCCAAAATTGTTCCGGGAGTGGCCAATGTAGCCAATGGCTTTCTTAATTCTATCAAAATCATAATTATAAAAAATCATGAAGATAGAGCTAAAATCGTAAATGGCCTCTACTACAGGTACCTCCGTGACGTTTCGGTGGTTCCGAGAGTGTCCAATGTATCCAATGGCCTTCTAAAGTTTATCAATATCATATTTATGAAAAATTATGAAGATAGAGCTGCCCCACGGCATGTTTTGGGATAAATGCCTAAATGCCTACAGCTTCCCCCGGGGAAGTTCCGGTGGTTCCGGGAGTGGCCGGAGTGTTCCACTTTAAGTTTATAATATGGTTTGTGATGAAAACCCAAGAAGAAAGAGCTGCCACACACATATTTTGAGTAAAATAATACCGCATCCAGGACCCTTTATCAGAACCTGTTTCACGGAAATGACCATATCTCGGTCAATTTAAGGCCATTTCCTGTAATGGACATTTCATTCGCTTGGAAAATATTTTGTCTTTACGTGTGTTTACTAAAAAAAAATGTTGGAAAACGGCATCTTGTACAAAATTTCATCGCAAATTCAACATGTGAGATAGCCTCTCCGGAAACCCGGAACCACTCCAGTGTCCGGGAGCCTTGGCGAATTATGTTACCGAGATATAAAACTACATTAATTTTTCAGGCGAATCCTTCTTAGTAAAATCAAATCGGATAATATTTCATGAAGTTAGAGCACTGCAAAGTTTATCAAAAATTTGCTTGTCCCGATCATTTTGTCTATACCCTGTAGATGGTTTGAAAGCTATTTGTCTGAATGAGCTCAATGGACTGCTTTAAATGAATCTTCTAGCTTTGGCGTACCACAAGGGAGTGTATTAGGGCCGATTTTTATTCATTCTATACATTAATGACTTGCGACAAGTCCAGCGGTTTTGTGATATTAATCTTTTTCAATCCGGTATAAGCCTTGATGAGACCGTTTCACATTTGAATGCAGTTTTACGTTCTTTAAGTAGAAGTTTGAAATACATACAGTAAAAATTGAACATAAGTAATACTAAATGCATGGTAATTTCGTGGAATCGAATAATTAAAGACGCCTCTATTAAGTTAAATGATGAGACAATTGATCGCGTGCATGAAATTAAATATCTTGGTGTGATTATTAATGAAAGATTAAAATTTGACTCTCACATTGACGATGTCATCAAGAAAATATCCTAGAAGTATGGTATTCTCCACCGATTGAAATACGATATAACTATTGCTAGTAATACTCTGTTAACTTTTCACTATTGACTAATTTTGTATCTTGACGAAATTATAACAACGGATATGGTTTACAGTCAAACGCTTAGTAATTGTCATGGAGCACAAACAAAGTATACTTTTGGCATCGATGAAGATGGATTTATATATTTTTATTTTCCAATGTATTTAAAGTTGTATCTCTTTTGTGTAGTCTACAAAACTTTGAGCTGCGTGTGTTTAAAGGTATTATTGATTGTATTTTTTTTTTTTAAATAAATTTGAGCTGTTTAAGGGATTCCTCGGAGTCGTCTTGTTGAATGTCAGAAATGTCTTGTAGATGCGGTTTGTTCTACGGGCAACATTTTGAACTTCGCGATCTTTTAATTACTGGCAATGTCCTGGATTGTGTCGGTCTTTTTAATCACTAGGCTATGCTCACAAAATTTATTTATAATTAATGATGAGTGATGGAAAACGACAAGGATTTCATCGTTTTTGATTTTGTTCGTAAATCTGATTAAATTGTTACTCAATATTAAATTATCTGAGAGATACATAGTCAAGCTCAAAATGTTGTAGGGTTGTGTGGCGGGACCATCATCTTCATCATCAGCAGCAACAGCACTCTTCAAAGGCGCGCCCCTTTCAGTCAAAACCGGATTTATTGCAAAGAAAACATTCGATGACTCCGATACTGACCGTTCATCGGAACTCTAGTACTAATCACTTCAAACTAAAGAACATCACATCTAGAAAATGAGAATTCACATAAATGAAGCCTAAAAGTGTTTTCTTAATTTCAAGCTCATCCTCGGTGGCTCAATTCGAGTATTGTCACTTATAACAAGACATAAAATATAATAATTACTCAGAAATGTTCCTTTGACTACAAAAACAAATATGTTCTTTAATTTTAATTGAATCGGACACATAGTTTTACATGAAACCATTGTTTACGTTCTTTGACGTTAACCGAATTTGAATAACGTCTCATGTAGGATTCATACGCAAACAGCCAAAATGCACGTATGTTGAAAGTTGTTTTCGTGATATTCAAACACATATGCAAGCAAACCAATCGTATAGATTGCAAAAATATGGTTTATACGTGCCTTTTGGAGGGATCATCCGTTTCCATATGCGTGCGAATTTCATTGTTTCCTGATACGCAATGATTTATCATCGTTTGCAATTTATGCTACAATAACAAATCCGTTTTGAAAAGCCTTACGACGTTATCCGATTTAGCTTGCAGCGAAGTAGGATGAAAAATGACAGATCGTATAGAAATCGGAAATGTGCAATGTACGTTAACAATTATAGCAGACAACGAAAAGTTTCTTAGCTTGGATCTCATGACAAAAGGGCATTATGGGTGGCATCGAGTTAAAAAAGGCAAATGTTTCGCAATCTGCTTAGGTTATAGGCCAAAGTTGTGCCGGACCGAAAGCGAAATTTTGAGGCAATGTAACGGCCGAGATAATGTTTTTGGAAATTTGTCTCTCAAAACCTACAAAAAGAAAAAATGTCCCAAATGCAAGCTACGAGAAATCCCGTGAAAATCAGAGATCGTGAGTTGTACTATGAAAATTTGGTCAAAAAGAAAATGTGCTTTATTATCGATGACGAAACGTATGTTAAGCTGAACTACTTAATTTACTTCGGCAAAATTTCCAACAGCCGATCAACTCGGCAGTTACTTTCTGATATTTCTGTCAAATTTTTGTTTGTTAGCTGATTTTCGGCAAAATTTTCAATTGTTAGCTGAATCTCAGTTATTTATCCGTTGAGTCTCAGTTAACTGAAATGCCGAAATATGTGGCAGTTGGATTCTCGGCAAAAAAAATTAAGTGTGTCCAAAATGTCTCCAGGGACACAATTTTACACTGTTAAGAAAGAAACGAATGTGCCAAACTCAGAAAGGCCATTTTTTTTTAAAGAAACTACTCCTTTCGAAAACAGTTTTCGAATGCGGTGTAAAATCTTTTTTCACATGTTTTCACTCTCACGAACAAGAGTGAACAGAGTGGCCAGAAAAATGCCCCGAAAGAATGCAAAATCAAAAAGTAGTCGAAATTCTCCAAACAAATTCTTGTCTGGGAAGCCATCTACAATTGTGGGCTGAAGAGCGAATCATTCACTACTTCTGGGACCATGAACCAGCAAATTCACCAGGAGAAGTGCCTATGGAAGCGAAAATTTATTGCCTTTTCTGAAGCAGCATGCGATGGAATGCCTATTCTGGCCGGCCTTGGTAAGCTGCAAATAATCAAATTCCACTTAACAGTGGTACAGATGAAACGGTGTTACAGTGGTTCCCAATAAGTTTGGAACTAAGGTCAATTAAAGAATTGACCAATTGTGAAGCACATACTGAAGAAATATTTGGAACTACAATTGACCCAAAGAGATTTAAGCGGAATGGAATTTAGCAACCAAATAAGTGGAAACAAGTTTCGTGCAACAGTTGATGAAAGGTGTACCAAGAATAACGACTGTTCCAGAAAGTATAAGCACACCTTATTTTAACGGTCACTTTGAATATACTGAAATATTTCAACACGTTTTGGCTGCGTCCTTTTGTTTGCACATTTCTGAATGACATAGCATCAAAAAAGTGCCCAGTTTTGTGTTACCTATCAAAATGCGCGGTCTTACTCCGGAACAACGAAAAAGTATCGTGCACAAATGGTGCACTGTGAGCGGACTCTCCTTGAGAAAATTGGCCAAGAAAGAGGGTGTAAGCGTCGGAGCGGTACGATCTGCGATTTGAAAATATAGAGAACAGTGTACGTTTGAAGATGCGCCGAAGAGTGGTCGGAAATCCGGTTCTGTTAGTCCGGATATCGATAAAAAGATCAGGGATGCATACAAGCGAAAACCAGCGACTTCCGTTAGGGATGTTGCGAAAAAACTAGGGACCTCGTCGAGTAACGTCATGCGTGCTAAAGAAAGACTTGGGCTAAAAACCTCTTTTCTTCTTCTTCAGCATTTCAAGCTTATTGCTTTCACAATTAGCTTATTGCTTGCTCTCAACTCAGTGTTCTAAATGCACTTCCACAGTTATTAATTGAGAGCTTTCGATGCCAGGTACCATTTTTGCATTAGTATGATTAGTATGATTAGTATATGCCCAGGGAGTCGAGAATTTTATCTCTACGAAAAATTCCTAGACCAGACCGGGAATCGAACCCAGCCACCTCCAGCATGGTATTGCTTTGTAGCTGCGCCTTTACCGACTGAGCTAAGGGAGGACCCCTTAGGGGCTAAAAACATACCGGAAGCAGAAAAAACCCAAAAGGAACCCAAAACAGGCCACGTCCGTGAGACCACGGGCCCGCAAACTCTACGATTCGTTATTGTGTAGAAATTCTGGATGTATAATAAACGATGAAACGTATGTGGAACTAGATTACAAAACGCTTCCCGGACCACAATTCTATACTGTAAGCGAAGACAAAGACATCCCCAAAACGGAAAAGGCAATTTTTACCGAAAAATTCGGTAAGAAGGTTATGGTTTGGCAGGCAATATGCGAGTGTGGTAAAACATCTAGTCCGTACATCACAACGGAGACGATGAACACTCAGAAATACGTTAAGGAATGTCTCCAGAAGCCATTATTGCCGATGATCAGGCAGCACCAAGGTCAAGTAGTGTTTTGGCCTGATTTGGCGTCATGTCATTACGCGTCATGTCATTACGAATGGTACAAAAGTCAAAATGTATGTTTCGTGCCGAAAGACATGAACTGCCCGGAGGCACGGCCAATCGAGACTTTTTGGGCTTTAACCAAAACAAAGCTTCGAAAATTCATAAAACCAGCGGACGACATACAAAAATTTAAAAATGTTTGGCCAAAAGTGGTCAAAATGGTGGGAGGTACCACTGTGCAGAAGCTGATGGGTCATGTTCGAGGAAAAGTTAGGAGTCTTGGCTATGATTAAATATTTTGATTAAACGAAAGTAAAATATCATATAAAACACAAATACAAATACGCTTCCAATAAAATTATTAAAACTAAAAAAAACATAACTTTTTTGTTATTTTGAAAGTGTGCTTATACTTTCTGCAAGATTCTATAGTTCGGGAAATGACCGGAGAGCCTGTTCATAAGCCACGTAGACTCATTTTTGAAACTCCCCCCCCCCCCCCCCCCACCATTCCTCGTAAGCTTTTCTCCAAACATTTTTTTGAAATTTTGTATGGAACGTACACTTTGGTCAGACCCCCCCCCCCCCCCTCCCTCCCCTACTCTCAGAAAAGTCTACGTGGTTTATGAATCGCCTCTAAGTAGGCATAAAAAATGTAGTAAAGAAACATGACCTACCAGTTTCATCATATTTAGAAGTTCACCTTCTAAAAAGTGCTCCAGACAAATGAGTCAAGCTCATACTAAACGAACGAGTCGTCTCACTATTGTTAGTAAGAAATAAAACTGAAACAATTGTCCTAAGGCCGCATACTTTTTTTTCTGTGGATACGCCTTCAAGCTGCTTTGCGAAAAAGACTTTGACTTAATTTGAGTGTTCATTTAACGCTTGGTCTCAGCATGATAAACAAATGAATCACGCAGGTGAAATTATAATTATTCACACAAGTGCAACAATGAAATGGTAGACAGAAGAAAAATGTAGAACGATTGCGACCAACAACTGTACATAATCTGGATTATCAATGAGGAAAACTTACGAAGTATTAAATAGTTAGCGTTCATGCGGTTCAAAATACGCTTTAACGCTGCTGAACTACCCGATCGTAGCCGAAAACCTAGTTCATCTTAACCAAATTTGAACAAAAAGGTTTGTGTGCAGTTTAAAAAAAAAAAAAGGAGTTGTCGATTAGAGATTGTGCAAAAAAAAGGAACATCAAACGAATAATTCAGTGCGCTGAGACACGTAGCTTCCTCAAGATCTACAAAAAGCAGAAATGTCCCAAGCGTAGTAAATTACATGCAAATCCCGTAAAAATCGGAGCTCGTATGTTGTACTATTAGAATTTGAGCAAAAAGAAAGTGTACTTTTTTATGGATGACGAAACGTATGTTAAGCCGGTCTGCAAAATGGTTCCAGGAGCACAATTTTACATTGTTGTGCCACCAGTCCGAAAATGGGGGTTTCCTTTCACTCGGGAATAAACTTCTACCCACAATTAGTACTGACCAAACTGCTCTCTTCCGATGGTACAGTCAGAATTCCTGTATTTTGTTTCCTTAACTGTACCCTACTAATTGATAATTTATTACCTCTCAGAGAGTATTTTCTCTCTGAGAAGCCACTTAGTACTTATTAAAGGAGGACGTTTCGAGTGATGTCACCGAGAACAACCCAGCTGAGGGAAGCTCACTTGGTGCCTACTTGGTGTCCGGTTACACATCAGTGGTGAGCAATTGGTTTGGGTCGCCACATTGTGAAACAAAAAAAAAAAGGATGTGCCAAGCTCAGCTATTTTCTTTCTTTTGGGAATTTTATCGATTTATCATAAATTTAAAATATACCAGAAAAATCAGCCAACCTAGGTTAACCTTAGTACTTCGCGCACAAATCTTAAACTAGTTCTGTGCAGTCATTTTAAACTAAATTAGTTCATGAGAGGGTTGTAAGGACCTAATTTGAAAATTTTCAGAATTTCAAAATATTGCATCAATTCTATGTGTATATTTGATATAACTTTAACTAGAAACCTATTAAGTGCACAGCTTAAGTATCGCTTTTTACTTATCAGCAACACGACAATTCGCTTTTCACTTATCAGCAACACGACAATTTTTTATCATATTGAGAAGTTTGATTATAGTTTGATGTATTCATCGAAAAAAAAAATACCATCAAAATCCCATGGATCCCGATGGATTCCGGCGTAATGAGTGATGCCAACACAAATAAGCAACACAAATCACTTCATTTGCACTAAAGTTTCTTGTACGCCCAACAAATCGAATCGTGCATCTTGGGCACGTTACGTACGTCGTTAAAATTAACATTGGTGTAATAGTAAATTTAGAGATGATAGTGAAAATCGTTTTGATTTTCAGTCCTACGTCCAGTTAGTGTCAGAAAGTCAGAATAGAAATGTTCGGGCATCAAGTTTCCACTCGATCATCGTTCCGACCGCACAACTTGATGCTCTGCACATGACTTAGTGGTTTTAAAACCGGTACTTATATCTTGCATGCATGTCCAGCTTAATTTCCTAAGCGGTTTGCCGGCTTCAACCCATTCCGTTCTGAAACCGAATAGGATTGAACTCATGCGAAGCAATCGGTAATACAAAATGACATTGAATCAAGTTTGAACGGCGTCAATGGATTTCAATGGGTTAAACTTGTTCACTCTGGCAGCATTCAAAAGAGAGTGTGGCAAAATGCGTCATGAGTCACACCGCACATGTCTCTAGGCTTTAAACCTGTTCCGTTGATGTTAAGATCGGTTTCATGAGACATCAGACTTTGGGGTGCCATAGTAGGGTAATAGCATTGTATTTCGCCCTTTCAAGACATAATCTAATAGATGTAATTAAAACTCCTTTTTTTTTCATTTGTGTCAACATAATATGTTATATATAAATGTTTTCGGTATTTTCTGTATCACTTTTTTTGCAGCCTATTCAGGTGCCAAGCTTTAGGCAGGTATGATATGTTTCTTACGTGAACGTTAAACCAGCTCTTATGATAGCCTGTGTAGAGAATTGAAGAGTCATTGGTACAACACAGACAAACAAACATAACACATATCACATTTCGCAGTGTAAATCAACGATGTGATAACACTGTCACCGTCTATTGAGCATATTGTGATGAACGATTAACGGGACAGGTAGCAGTTGTGTTTAAACATCAAACAAAAGGTAAACTACCATGCGTGCCGTAAGTGGAAGTGACACCAACTGACAAATATTCAAATTTTCCGTTTAATAATCGATGATTAACTTTTGAGTGTTATGTCTGCTTGTGTCTGGGAGTCAATCAAAATGAGTGCGTTGAATGAAAGCACGAACTGAGCTGAATATTTGGCAATAACGCTTTAACCCTATAGATCTTAGGTACGTTTGGATTACCCAGGTAAATGACCCGAAATAAAACTTGACTGGCTTGATCGTCGATAAAACGTACACGTAGAAAGGTTTGATTGTACATATGTCAAAATGATATGACGTAATAAATCAAATTGAAGTAGTAAGCTGAGCTAATCCATTGCTTCAGCAGTTGCTGTACGAATAAGCAATCTTATCTGACCTTATTTTAACTTTGCAAGTCACCAAAAGGATAACATACCTTCATCAACTGTTGTATAATGAGATGATCTTTAAATTTGCTTGTCATTTTAGTTACCTGAAGGCTTCTTCGCGCAGTCGCATATTTATTTGTCGTATCCACAAATCTGTCAACGTATCTTTCCACACAAATGCCACATGACATGCAACATTGATTCATGCAACATTGGGAACTCTGGCATTTGAATAACATCGTGCAACATAGCATGATTAACCAAAAGATTTTCCATGTCAGGCTTTTCAAAAGTTTTTAAAATATCAGACAAAGTATGAGTTTGGAGTCAAAATTGCGATTTCTTGCATTTTAAGGATTTTTTAAAAACAAAAGAGCAAATATGAATAGAGCCTTCTATTCTCACTTTGCGTTGGTTGAGTAATATTGAAGTCACTTCCGATCTAGTCTAGCACAGTTTTTTTTATTTTATAAGGTTGAATTTCCTAGATTGGATTCTGAGGAACATTAAATTTTTCAACTCTAATGTCGGGCTGTGCAATAATTGTCATTGAAACCAAACATGTCTATATAAATTAAGCGAATTTAATCTCTTCGTTGTAAGAACTGGCTGACACATTATAACATTCATTTACAATGAATCAACACCTATCAAAACGTGTGCCCAGTTAGGTAGGTCAATTGGGTACGAGATTGAGTATGTGTGTTATTTCTAGATCAGCTGTAATTGCCGACAAAAACAACAATATTTGGGACAAACATGTAATACGGCTTGTTCGCGACAAAATCTGGACACATAAACTTAGAAATATGGAAAACAGTTTACTTAGATTTATTTTCTAATCCTATATTTATGCAATTTTGATAATAAACAAAAACGAACGTTTGAGTTTATTCCAGTCATTAGGGTCAGTTCAAACTTCTCTGCAGCCGGTTTAGCCGTTTTTGTCTAAGATTTTAGATTTGGTGTTGCACGTTGATCGTACTTGAAGAGCTCTCTTTTCATGATATTGGGATGGGTAGTTAGGTAGAATCGCTTTCTTAACTGCAACATGGACCCGATTCGCTGCATACCATTCCAAAACCTTCTTGACGTAATGACAGGACCGAATCAAGTCAGAACAGCGAGGGTGCATCTTGGCTCCGTAGGAATGGTAACAATAGTTTTTGCAGGTATTCTTCACAGTAGACTTCCTTATTTTTTTTACCGGTTTTTGTTTTTTTTTTCACTTTTGTTGCATTACTTTGCATGACAGTGTAGAAAGACATGCAAGGAAGCTGTTTTAAGTCTTCTAGGACATAAACTTCGTCGTCCATTACAATGCGGCAAAATTTCGTAAGATATTAGCGCTACACCTGACGAGCACAAGTTTTTGCCGTCACATTTTCCTAATCATTGTGGAGCACAGTCTTTACCTTGAATAAATCATACCCTAAAGATGCCAACATTTTAATTTTACAAGGAACAGTACATTTCGAAAGACTTGACCTTCTCCGTAATATTTGTTTCACCTACACATCCTTCTGGCGGTTCTTCAAATCCGCTTTTGTCCCACTTACCTCTTCCTAACTTTTGTTAAACGAATTTCGAAAGTAAAAAACAAATTGAAACATTGTGAGAAGTACTCGCAGGAAAACCAAATTTTAAAAACTTTAGAACCAAACTTTAAGACTTTAGAAAGTAATCAAAGAGAGTCTCTCAATGTCAGACTCGCCCTAATGAAAAAAGTCTCTGAACTTCCAACAAACTTGGACAAAGACGGCCTCCACGGTATCTGAAGAGTCTGTAAAAACCATAATTAATGGAGTTAAACGCAAAGCACATACCGAATAACTATGTTTTGACTTCGTGAATTGTTAAACCATATCGCATGAATCCGAAATAAGCAACCACAATTGAAACATAATGCAAAATTTGCGTTTTACTTAAGTTTTGAGGAGTCCGGATTATTGTTAGTACAGACCTTAGACTAAGAACTTGATATAGAGCTGATTCTATGCACGAAAATTTAAAGTTGCTGCTATCTCATGGCAATAAAGTGTGCGGGTTAAACCCATTTTGTAGTCTTTCAGATAATTTTTGGATTTGAATCAGATTTAAAGTTAGAGGTCGGGTGTCTCAGATGACGGCGAATTTCTTTGATTCCAAAAACTGCTAAGGCAGTTTTCTTTCAAATATTTTTTTTAATTTGTGTTCATCATGGTGTTATCCAGGGCAATTGATAAAGTTTTTACGAACGCATCCACTACGCAACGCGAATTAAGTGTACTCAATTTTGACCCAAACAATGGCATTTGAAACTATGGCAGCGCTGAGGTCAAATGAATATGACCAACAAATAATAAGAACAAATGCAGTCCTAGTCTAACGACTGTTCCAGAAAGTATAAGCACACCTTATTTCAACGGTCACTTTGAATATACTGAAATATGTCAACATGTTTTGGCTGCGTCCTTTTGTTTGCACATTTCTGAATGACATAGCATCAAAAAAGTGCCCAGTTTTGTGTTACCTATCAAAATGCGCGGTCTTACTCCGGAACAACGAAAAAGTATCGTGCACAAATGGTGCACTGTGAGCGGACTCTCCTTGAGAAAATTGGCCAAGGAAGAGGGTGTAAGCGTCGGAGCGGTACGATCTGCGATTCGAACATATAGAGAACAGTGTACGTTTGAAGATGCGCCGAAGAGTGGTCGGAAATCCGGTCCTGTTAGTCCGGATATCGATAAAAAGATCAGGGATGCATACAAGCGAAAACCAGCGACTTCCGTTCGGGATGTTGCGAAAAAACTAGGGACCTCGTCGAGTAACGTCATGCGTGCCAAAGAAAGACTTGGGCTAAAAACATACCGGAAGCAAAAAAAAAAACCCAAAAAGAACCCAAAACAGGCCACGTCCGTGAGACCACGGGCCCGCAAACTCTACTATTCGTTATTGTGTAGAAATTCTGGGTGTATAATAATGGACGATTAAACGTATGCCAATCGAGACTTTTTGGGCTTTAACCAAAGCAAAGCTTCGAAAATTTATAAAACCAGCGGACGACATCCAAAAATTTAAAAAAGAATGACCAAAAGTGGTCAAAATGGTGGGAAGTACCACTGTGCAGAAGCTAATGGGTTCATGTTCGAGGAAAAGTTAGGAGTCTTGGCTATGATTAAATATTTTGATTGAACGAGAGTAAAATATCATATAAACACAAACACAAATATGATTTGCCAAATAAAATTATAAAAACTAAAAAAACATAACTTTTTAGTTATTTTGAAAGTGTGCATATACCTTCTGGAACAGTCTATATTTAGATTGAGGAAATTATATTGAAAATTTGGTTTACTTGACAATGACACATTCTGCTATCGCTCATTGGTCACATTTTTAACTGGTCTATGATAACACTAGCTGATGATGGCATGATTCACTTCCGTTTAGTCAGCATAAAAATGCAACATCACCTTATGAAACGTCGCATACCGCCGGAAAAAGTATGGTCATCACAAATGTTGACGAGACACGAGTCAGGTTTTATTTCTGTTTACCCGTTCGATATCAGCAACAATTTTAATTTAATAGAATACGACGCCAGACATCAAAGCAAATAAATTGAGGGCAGGAAGAAAATCCTCCAAACTTTTACGTCATCAAGAAACCCAGTCGTCTACCGACTGACCATAAAGGTATGCTGACATTGAAGCAATTTTTTTAACGTCTACAAATTCATCATGAAAGTCAATCCAATAGTTGCATCAGACACTAGCACAGTGTTGTGACCTGAGGTGAGCGAACGTGGTTTTTAGCATGCTCTAGTAGAAATAGCTCACATGCTCATTAATATGCATAAATGAACGGTGTACACCAACTTTGCTATGCAGGATGCCGGGAATGTTTTTTTTTTTTCAGAATTTCACACAAGCGGAAAAAACATTACCTTCTGAAAGGGTATGATGCAACAAGATTCGATCTAAAGTCATTGGAATTTTTGGGTAACTCTTTCCAGAGAAATGCTGTATGTTTGGTTGCCCGTTTAGTATTTGGTCAATTATTTTATCATATTCGATATAGGCACTCGATATGATAACCGAATGATACTAAGATAACGTGACAACGTTGATAACATGATACCTGCCTTCTTCAATTTAATCGAACGATGACTCAGCGTTCTCAAAGGGCCAGCTGGTGCTGGACTGCTGCCTCTTATTAAATCACTTCATAGTGCATTGACGTTGATCTGCGTTGATTGAACACTATATGAAATGATCTGTTGAAGTAACAGTGTAGTGGTACAATCAAGAGATCAAAATCGTTTTCACTGGAAATTCAAATGACCCACTTGATTCATACAAGATCAATGTCACGTAGGCATTTTCCAATGCATTCAGTCTTTGCTAGAAGAAACGATTCATCTTGGTAAGACCCAATCGGTATAATTATCGGTTTGAATACCGATCAAAAATTTCAGCTTACTTTGTTGTCGACACTAGAGTTGCTGAACGCGACTTTAACCAACCTTTTTACAGATCATACTTGGAGGGGCGGTTTTAAATGTCAATCCGCGGTGGTATTTCCAACTAAGGTAGATGAGCAAATGATGGCCCCATCTTAAAATGCATTTTTTTTACAACTGGGAAATTAAATTATGATTGTTTTTAAAGATTTGTGCTCAAATAAAGCTACCGGCCTTTTCTTAGAATTGATCGATAACTGATATGCTTACCCTACAACACACATGGAAATTTAAAAGTGTTACCAATTAGCGAGATTAATTAATATTCATAACGAAAGAAAAGAGGGCGATTGTTCCAGCTTCGTGGAACCTTAGATTATATATTTAATAAAGCAATGATGCATATTAAGCTTAACACAATTCGTTGGAATTCAGCCAGCCATCATCAATAATTGAGTAGCTTTAAAGCTGAATCTTGAACCTGCTCTTATTTGAAAGCAGAGAATTTGAACATTTTAGGGTTATATACTGATTGCCAAATCAAACCATATGCCCGAACATTGTTCGGTCATGACCGATTGAGCAAAAAATTCGCAAATCGAAAGCGTCTACTGTAATTTGATGCACATATACAGATGTGGTATAAGTTCATGGCACATTTCAAGTGAATTCAGGCCAGATAATGTCTAATTCAGATCTGTATGAAAGATTGCAAACAATTTCGTTGTTTACGCTTGCTTTGGCTTGTAAATGAATGAGGCGAAATTATACGCGTCTGTTTAAATTCATCATTTTTGTGAGTAATGGGTTTGTAAATTTTGTGTGTGTTTTGTTTTTCGTCACTGCACTTCTCTGTTACATCCAAAATTCAGCATCTGAATATTTTTGAACCATATGACAGTCTTAATCAATGACTAACGGGGTGGTTCCAAGTATCGATCCAGCTCCACTTCACTCAATCGATTTCAAATCCGGTCCTGACACTTCTCCCTAACTTTAACCTTAAATGAATGCGAAATCAATCTGCCCTGGTCCTTTAAAGTTTGTATGGATATTACTATGGGAAACCTAATTTTTTTGTCATCCTTCTAGCTTTTTGGCAATACGGAAAAATACGGAAATGCCTTTTTGCTGCATCGATTTCGCGAAATCCAACATTCAATTTTATTTATGATGTTGAATTTGTAGCTTGTAGAGGTTTTACTAGTCACTTCCGCTTTATTCGAAGTCTCGAGGTCTAATCTATAACAATCATTGGTTACTAACTGTCTAACCTAAACAAAGTCTACTATGATCTCTAATATTTCCTACAGCTCGGCCATCCTGACAATCACATCGCCCTCGATGTGCATCATGATAAATCAGATTTCGTTTCCCATAATTTCATGTTTACCGGATCAAAAATACCCGTAAAAGGTAAACGTGTTAGCTGGAACCCGTCAATGCCACTCACAATATAACGATTATTCGAAAGCGTTTCTGTTTTTTACAATGTATGGACTTTTGAATTGTGCTTCTAATTTTGAAGAGCTTCCAGGAATAACATGATGCGGAATGTAAACCAAATCACCTTCATTGTACTGTGTATAAACTTTACATTTTGAGTCGTATTTTTATTGTAAATTTGAATTGCTCTATTTATTGCAATTGCTTTTTCTCTTATTTTAGTCAAATCTCTTTTATATTCAACACTATCATTTAAGACTTTTTCAACTATGCTATTGGATGTTCTTTCTTATTCATCCCAAATAGTACTTGAGAAGGTGTGTTTCCTATAGATCTACAGAAAGTATTGTTTATAAAATGTTCAGTATCTAATCAAATTGAAGTAAACCCTCTCTTAGGATTGGTATCCATTAACTTTGCCACTACTGGAGTCAACACTCCATTAAAACGTTCTACTTGACCATTTGCCTTAGGACAACCTGTAGCATTTAAAATATGCTTTACCTCATGTTCATTACCAACTTTCTTTAAAGCTATTTGAGGTGAAAAAACTACCATGATCTGAGACCACTTGAAATGGAATTGAATAAGCATTAAAATAATGTTTTAAATGTTTCATAACTTCACTTGTGTTGTAGTTTTGCAAGGATGCATCAACGATTATAAAAATATATATAAAATTACAATTTCTGAGTGTCAAGGGACCATAATGGTCGATATGTATTGTATGAAAAGGTGTTGTACCCTTGTCTATTAATTTTAAATAGTCATCTTTTTTGAAATTTTTCTTTGAATAAACAACGCATTTTAAACAGTTTTTAATGTAGCTTTTAATCTTCTCTTTCATGTTAGCAAACCAATAAGATTTGGAAACCAATTCATAAACTTTTTCGACACCAAAATGACCGGAGTCATCGTGATACATATTCATTAACCGATTTTTCATGTTCTGTGGAACATAAAATAACAGTTGTTTATCTTTGTTTTTTCTATACATTACTCCGTCTCTCAATTCGAAATGTTTATCTTCTCTTTTTTCTAATCGATTTCTAATGACTTCAATTTCTGAATTTAACATTTTAATAGCAAGTAAAGCTCTTTCAAAATTATTATTTGCATTTCCTATGGTACAAATATTAGGCATTCGAGATAATGCATCAACGTGCCCCATATTTAGTGAACTTCGGTGACTAATCTCATAATTATATTCAGATAGGAATAATTCCCATCTAGTAATTTTTACATTAATATCTTTCTTATTTAACGTTTCTTTCAAAGCAATACAATCCGTTACTATGGTAAATTTAATTCCTTGTAAGTAAATATGAAATCGTTTTATACTATGGATTACTGCAAGACTTTCAAGCTCAAATGAGTGCAATTTTGATTTGTGACTATCTGTTCTTTTACTTAAATACATTACTGGATGTAAAACTCCATCCGACTGTTCTTGCATAAGAACGCCTCCAAATCCTATTGTACTTGCATCCGTATGAAGATCTGTTCGTGCGAAAGGAGAATAGATTTTTAAAACATGTTCAGCAGTAAGTTGTTCTCGAAGAATTTCAAATGCATTCATTTCATCTTCCTTAAAAATAAATTCCTTATTATTTCTTTTAACTAAATCATACAGTGGCTTCGAAATAACTGAAAAATTTGGAATAAATTTTCTAAAATAGCTAGCCAAACCAACAAATTTGTAAATATCATGAACATTCTTTGAAACAGGAATATCTTTGATGCATTCTATATGTTTATCGCTAGGGCTAATCCCATTTGAAGTAATGTATCCTAAATACTCTAATTTAGTTTTCAAAAATTTGCATTTAGACAATTGTAATTGTAAATGATTATCAACTAAAATACTCAAGACATTCTGAAGTACACTATAATGTTCTTCAATTGTTCCAGTTGCAATAAGTATATAATCAATGTAAATTCTTATTACACCGGTTTGTATTAAGTCTTTGAATATAACGTTAATAAATCTCATAAATGCTGAAGGTGCGTTACAGAGCTCAAATGGCACTCTTTTATATTCAAACTGACCTAAATGGTGTATATTTCAGTGCAGTATATTTCTGCGAATTATCATCAATAAGAAGATGGTGATATCCGCTTTTTAATTCTAGAGTTGAAAAATATTTTTTGTTTCTAAGACTATCTAAATGAGAGATAAACTAGAAAAGAGATTTAATTTGACTAATACATTTAAAATCAATACAGCTATCACCAATGTCATCAGTACAAATGAAAATGTCCCTGCTCACCTCAATACCGTATACATCTGGACAAAACTTCTCTTCTTTTGCAAGCACATTCAAAGGATTCAAAATTCTATCATTCTTCATTCCAAAATGTATCGTTCTCCCGTCGTATTCAGCTAACAAGTTATTCCTTTTGACGAAATCTGATCCCAGAATACACATCGGTTGCATTGTTGAATCAGGTACTATTTTAAAATGCAATGTATAAATAAAATTATTAATTACAATTTCCGTATCAAAAACTCCTAAAACATTGATTTTTGAATTATTCAATCCTGGAAATGTTAACTTGAAATGTTTAGAAATTTGAATTGAACTTGGAATAATGCTACTTCGTATTAAACAAATTGGGCTACTCGTGTCAAATAAACTTTCACATTCAGTATAAAAATTAGTGAACCTAACGAGACAACTAGAATAAACATTTTCTATACTGACCCTAACTCTAAAATCTACTCTACCTCGAGATGTCTCTTCATTATCTGCCGCCAACATCTCGGTTTGGGTCACGTCCTAAGCTTGAATGGTATTTCCTCGTCGACTGATACGGTCTTGATTCCACCAGACTTCATTTCTTGGTCCCAAAGTTGTTTGAAACAGCTGATCTTGACTGGTACTTTCACGTCTACCTATACGACCTTCGCCCCGCCAAACTTCATTTCTTGCACCAACATTTGTTTCAAATTGCCGGTCTTCTCTCTTGACGAAGTTGCACATTCTCGCAATATGGCCACGTTGTCCGCAATTGAAGCAATTCACGATTCTCACACGCATTTGATCTTGCGAAAATCTCGATGATCCATTTAAAACTGAACTCCTCATTTCCAATTCATTGTTGTACCGAAAAATGGCATTCAGTACCTTCTCTACCGAGTCGTGTCCTGCAGTACTTAGTACCATTTGCAATTGTGGATTCGGGATACCGTTGATAATGTATTTGATCGTTGCCGCTTCACTGAAATTCGCCAATCTTGCCTTCGATATGACGTCGTGAACAAAATGTTCGTACGTTTCTTCTGGTAGTTTCATCCTTTTGGCCAAAGAACTATGAACAACAGCTTCATCAAACCTCGATGGAAATGCACGAATAATCTGCTGCTTGAAATCAGTCCAGCCGCCAATGAATTCTTCAATGCCTTCAAACCAGTTCTTTGGCATTGGTCCCAGTCTAACCGTAGCATAATGGAACTGCTCTATCCTCCCAGCCGTACACTTCTTTCAGATTTTCGATTTTTTGTAGCCATTTATTAACCGTAGTTTTTGCTGGACATCAAGCTGCGAATATCCTCGGGATGCAAAGAATTGGAGCACGACGAACAGGAACAGCTGCCGCTTCATGATCCGTGGTACACCTCGAAAAATTTATTTCTGTATCATTAACTCCGCGATCACCTACAACCTTTTCTCTGGTTTCGGTACGCGTTCCGTCTCCTATTTCTCCAACATTCATTTCGCTCTGTTGTCCAGTTGCCTTGAACTTCAGCTTGCAGCAGAAAGACTCTCCACCTCAATTCGCCGATTCGGAGGCACACGAAGGATCATCCCACTTCTGAAAATTTGTAGCTTGTAGAGGTTTTACTTGTTGTTTCCGTTTTATTCGAGGTCTCGAGGTCTAATCTATAACAATCATTGGTTACTAACTGTCTAACCTAAACAAAGTCTACTATGATCTCTATTATTTCCTACAAATTAGAAGAACGTGATATTATTCTATCTTCCAAGTGCCGTATTATGAAGCGTGTCTGGAAATATTTTTTGTAACTTTATCGCGTCAGTAGTCTGAGTCAACGTAAGATATTCTTTCAGTGTATGGTTTAACTGTCAGTGCATCCTTTTACCTTCACGCCGACGTGCATATTTTTTACTTTTAAATTGATGATTTGAAAATGGCGTCTAGACAACACGAGCTGCGAAATCTTATTTTGGACAAGTGGTTAGAAAATCCTAATCGTTCACAGAAAACAATCGCAAACTCGGTTGGGGTGACGCAACAAACGGTGTCGAATGTCATCAGCAAGTTTCTAAAAGTGAGAGTAATGGGAAGCCCAACATGTCGGTCAGAGATGTATGTATTTATGTATGTAAGGTAGCCACCATCCCTTCTAAGACCTTGTCATGTATGCAGCTCCACTTAATAGCAAGATCAAATTGAGTTACCGGTTTGTATTCACAGTAACTCTGTATGAAGGGCTAAAAACGGTGGGGCGGACCCGTAAGCAGAGACACTTACGAGAAACCCGCGGGGACAAAAGATTCTCCTTCCAGCGATACGATCCAACAAATCGAATAACCCATTTCGCAATGCTTACTAAGCTTTCTACAGGATGGCTTGTTAAGAAGGGCGCGTCACTCTCGCTGAAACTATTGGAGTAGATTTAACAGCATAACAATCGAATCGGTAGGATGAAGAAAGTGATACTGTTTGTTCCCTCCTAGACGCCGGTTGTCATACCATTCCATTGTCCAGTTCCAGCTTGAGTGATACCCTGACGCTCCCTCCCTTCCCAATATATATTCAATTTCATATAGTAATATACAAACTATAGTGAATGATTATTATAATGATAAAAAATATAGTAAATGAATTGTGAACCTGAAAGTTTAGACAATGCAGCTTCGAGAAAAAAAAAATGATTTAAAACTATTTTACAAAACTTGGGATATCCATGGATGATCTGAAATTATATAGCATATAAATAATAGTAAACCTCAAAGTGTTGTTCCGTTTCCTTGCAACGCAATAACTTTTTGTAGTGAGTCTCATAGGTACTATAGGGATTTTAATGAAATGAATTTAACTGCAATAATATCACATCATTTAATTCATAACATAAAATAATAAACTGACGTTATAATGTAAAATAATAATACGAGCAAGCCAGTGAATTATAGTAGACTATATATCCGTAACTTAGCTTGTCATCCGCTCATCGAAAGACTTGCGCTGTTGCAGCGTCTATAGGATTAAGAACTACTAAGACAAGAATTTGTTTTCACAATTAAAGTCAAAGAACACAATAAGCGTATGTACAATATATATCTAACTTCCACTGTTTTGTTATTGAAATTAAAAATTAATATTCTAATAGTCTTGGAAAAACTGAAAACAGCTAACAAAAAAGCGAAATAAATTTCATATGAGTATGAACAATGCCAAAAACGGAAACTTAATAAAACTGCGAAAAAAATGAATTTTCCGATAACTCTTGTTGGTCTGGACCCATATATGATTCTTTATATCTGTGAAATAGGAAATGAATGATTATAAATTATATATTTCTTGGTGATTCGTATATGATCCTTTCTCAAAAATACATATTATAACTTAGGTTAGGTGGGGTACAATTGACATGAACGCATAAATGCGAAGCTGAAAATGACATTAAAAATAGCACAGATTATATAGGGAAGGGATGTTATAATATAAAATGATAATAACAATTTAAATTGTATTTACATGTTTACAGATTTTGTTCCTGATGCAATAGTAGACTGGCTCGCTCGTCCACCACGAACCTTAGACAATGTAGCATAACCACGAGAAAAAAAATATTTAAAATTATTTTACAATACTTGGGAATTTCTTGGATGATCTGAAATTATATACCGTACAAAGGGAGCGACCCCGGTGTAGTGGTTAACATCCATACCTCTCACGCCAAAGTCACGAGTTCGAATCTCACCCCCGGACAAGTTACGAAAAATACCCAAAAGGTATTTGAGTAACTACGACGGGAGATAAACCAGCCCAGGGCTGAAAATCTCGATAATAAAGGAACTCAAAAAAAACTATACCGTACAAACAAAGAATAGTATATCTACAATTGCGATGTTCTGGAACTGTGGAATGACTCTTAGCTTCGGGTCTTGACAAATAATCCCTACTGAACCCTTGCGGCACGTCAAGCCAGTCAGTTCAGCGCAAGGGTCCAACATGTCGGTCAGAGATGTTGCCAAAAAAGTGGATGTGGCTAAGTCAACAGTGCATGTGGACTGAGGTCCTTCAAAGCTCAGAAGAAACCTCGCCGAGATGATAAAGAGCTTGATTCATAATGATTCGTTGTTAACTAAAAATTTCAACGTCAACGTTAAATTGTCATTGTGGTACCTCGAGACATAAATCCTCCGAACTGTTCAGAGGTCTGATCGATCGAGAAATTTTGGGCAACAATGAAGGCTGATTGTCAGAAAATGGGAGGAGAGTCAAAATTGGTTCACAATTCTAGTTGTAGTGAACAAAAGCTTACAAGCTACTGAGAAGAGAAGCTTGTCCAAACCTTGATGGCAGGATTCAAGTCGAAGGTCTTAAAGTTTGGGCGTGAGGGTGAAATTTTGATCTATTATTGCAAAAGTGTGAAAGCACAACGGCAACGAATTTTGCCCTAATTGTGTGATTGCCGCAATTCGTTTAACAGGTTGTGCTCTGTCGGCTTTTCTCCCGTTTCTTAATTTTGCCGTACTCCACCTCGCACCCAAAAGAGGGCTGCAAAATGGTCAGTCGACAAATGTGATGAAGTGTGCGTCACCGCATCATAGCTATGGTCCTCACAAGTTCCTATCTCATGCTTCCACGGGTCAAGAGATGACAAAGACCGCCAGCTAAGGGTTGCGTACTTAGCTGGTAGTGCAGCCTAGGCACTGTTGTCCTTCTGACTTCAGCAAGATTGAGGAGGTGCGTGCCGAGCGTCTGTCCACCAAGGAGGTGCGGCTCAATCAGCGTCTGTCCTGGTATCCAGCGGCTGAGTAAGAAACGCTGTATCGCGTCAGCTATACCTAAGGTGGCAGCCCCACCAACGCGATGTAGGCAGCGTGACCCCGTTATGGTAGTATGCTGAAATCTTATCCTACCACGAAAAATGGAAGTATTCTACGGTATATAAATTCAGATCATCCAAGTATTGTGTAATAGTTTTGAATTGTTTTTTCCCCCCCCTCTTGGCTATGATAATGCAAGTCCATCTACAATTGAAGCAGGACCACAATCTGCAGACATGCGAACATTACAAATATAATTGTTATTATCATTTTATTTTATAACATCCCTTCACAATATTTTTTTATGCTTTTTTCAGCTTTACATTTATGCATCATTCGTCATCATGCACAAGAGGATCGTGTGCCTGGAGCTCACATTGAGAATTTTACTATTCACATTAGGTTCGTAGTAGCAGCGCGCTTTGGGATCATCCTTGCCATAGATCCATCCTAATAACATGAGAGAACATTACGGGAAATAGAGCCAAAATACATTTTTAATCTCTTTTTGTTGTTATGATATGATAGTATATTATTGCATATAAATTGGTTTCAGGTTATTGAAATTCGGGGTGTACTGTCTTTTGCATGATGTATTTCAGGCCTTCCAGGTCATCAAGTATTGTAAAATAATTTAAAATATTTTTTTTTCTCATACATTGTCTAAATTTTCTGGTTCATAATGGATGCGCAAGTTTTTCTACAATTGCAAGAAAATAGCAGTCGGCAGAAATATAATTTTATGTCACCATGTGAGGAAATAGGCCGACGTAAAATAAAGAAAAAAAAAACAAATATAATTTTCAGCTCACATTATAATATCCCTTCCCTATATATATTGTCTTATATGACATTGTTTATGCATTACCATAACCATTCATCTTTATCATCATCATTACCATTTTTTATCATAAATTGAATTTTTTGTTTGTATCTTGATTATCGAGATTTTCAGCCCCGGGCTGGTTCATCTCCCGTCGTAGTCACTCAAACACCGCTTTTGAGCATTTTCGTAACTTTTCCGGGGGTGAGATTCGAACTCGTGACTTTGGCGTAAGAGGTATGGATGTTAACCACTACGCCGGGGTCGTGTTCTCGTGATTTATATATTTACATAAAAATAATTTTATAATTTTTATTTAATAGGTACTGTTACTTATTATTTCTTATATGTCCAATTATAATTTTGATCCGTTCTTCGCCGCTTATGATTGAGTATCTAGTGCCTTGAATACAAGAAGCTGCAACGGAATCTGTGGTAGGCTTTTGCACTTATTACTGAATGTATTTTTCATTTCCGGTTTGCAAATGGACATATTACCAAATCTGAGCTGAGCGCGGTGTACCATTTGGCTAGTGTCTTATTTAACAGTTCAATCTTTGTCATTACTTTATCATCACTCACAATATCATTATATCTGATAATATTGTTTTATTTATTTTACTTCATAGATGATTTGAACATTGTTATTGTTTTTTATCCATTTGTCTCTAACTCCCTTTCAATTAAATCTTCCCTGTTCTCCTAACTCAGGAGCAATAACTATTAAGCCAGCAAAAATAAAAGCGGATTGCTGTTATAAAATCAGCATCAAGCAGGAAATAGTGACCATGGCAACAGTATATTAATATGTATAATTGTTAGTTTTGTAAAATTTCAATAGATTTAACATAATTTTTCAGGATACTTCAAATCAAGATTTTGGTGAATTGCTGCTATCGCTGAAAACGAACGAAAACGGGCTTAAGCGTGGAACCACAGAACTCTACACTTTAACACTTTACATTTTTTTTTGCATTTTAGGATCAACCGAATGAAGATCATGTATAATAGATACGAATGCTTGTAGTATTTTTCATTTACATAAATATATACACTATGATATAAATATTTCATGAGAATGGGAGGGACCATTAGGGCACCCGATTGAAGCATTCTGGATGGGGAGAGTGGGAATGCCAACTCCCCATTGCTAACAGCTTGTGAATAGAGGACGGGCTCTTCTCCCCGCCCATAGGAGCATCCTCATGTTAGATAGCTCGCTCTTATGACCAATTGTTCAATCATGTTGTTGGAAGGAGATTCTTTATATCCCTGTGGAAACGTATAAGTGATGCATCGATCCACCCAACCCGTTTTTGGCCCTTCATACAATGGCATGATGAGGATAATCAGTGGTTATTAAAGCTTGATCAAGTCTAACAGAGAGGAGAGCCCATTGCTATGGGACTTAGTTTCCGTGCTACAATGGATGGTAGTACATATCATACATCATACTCCACCTCGCAACCGAAAGAAGTGTGAAGTGTTCTATTTGTTCTGTTTTGTTTTGTCTTATATTGTTGTGATTTTTTGTGTGGGTTCTCCGGGGGGGGGTGTTTTTTAAAAAATTTTTTGGAAAAATAATATGGGGGGGGGGAAACCTGAAATTTTTGGAGGTTTGCTTTCCCCCCGGGGGGGGACGGCGAGAAAAGCGGGGGGGGGGGTGTGTGGTTTTCTTCTGGGGGGGGGGTGGAGGTGGTTTTTTTTGTTTTATATTTGTGGGGGGGGGGTGTGGGGCGGGGGGGGGGGGTTTTTTTTTTTTTTTTTTTTTTTTTTTTTATTTTTTTTTTTTTTTTGTTGTTGTTGGTGGGTGGTTTTTTTTTTGTGTTTTGTTTGGGGGGGGGGGGGTGGTTTTTTTTTTTTTTTTTTGGGGGGGAAAAGAAAATATTTTTTTTTCATCATATTATTGTATTATTTTGAATCGTTATAAAACAGGGTGCTTGTACTGATCGAGTTTCCGGGTGACGAAAGGTAGTTCCGTGGGTGTTTCTTGTTTCAACATGTCTGCCAAAACTACAATTAAAAAAACTACACAGAGAAACATTTTATAGTCAATTTTACCATTATTGGGTTTAAGGAGGACTATGGCAGTATAGTGATTTTGAACTGATCATGACCATGGTCAAAACGACGTGGTGAATTAGACCATTTTCATGATTGTTGTAACCATTTTATGTAATTGTCATCTTGACCATGATCTAATTGTCGGTAAAACCCCAATTGGGTTGAACGCAAAGGGTACGTAGAACTACGTAGCAATGTGAAATGAATGTTATTATTTTTAAAGAGCCTGTTTAAAAATAGAGATGACATTAACCGATTGTAACAAGCGATTATCTGTCAAAGCCTTGCCAAAAATCAGTAGGGCTGTGTATGCATTATCTCGTTCAACATCTTGGAGCAACATGTTAAGCAACAATCTCGAAAATCTATCGAGAAATTATAAAGTTATAAGCGTTCAACGAGTTTCAGTTATTTGTGACGGTTTTTAAATCATCATTTGACCCTTGCCGATAGACGTAGTCTAGGTCAAAACAGCGCAGGTGTGGTCTTAACAGAATGTTAGACCAGCATTAGGAAGTAAGTATGTGGGAAAATCCTATTGCACATTCTTTAGAAAGTATTTGGTAGCCCTGAAAAGGGACCGTTGATTTAAATAATAATATGGTTACGGTTGTATTTACTAAGATGGTTGAGAGAACGTAGAAGATAGTTGAGGGTCTCTTAAGGAATATAAATTCAATAATTAATGATAGTTTTGCTTATTGTTCTAACAATAATGGTTGTCATTACTAGATGTTTCATCGTTGAAAATCATGATCATTGGACGGCGATTCAAGAAAAATACAAAATATCTCTTGAACTTTTTCAAAATCAGAATAGCAGCCCAGAAATGGGTCTTTTGTGTAAAATACATCATTCAATAGTTATTCGCATTCTGTCGAAATTTTGGAACCGTGGCGCTACTGTAAACGGAACACAGATGGTTCTACCCCAAAAAACATACCGTTCTGTCTGTATAGTCATAGTAATTGGTGTTTTTTAACACTCAACGTTATGTCAAATCTATATAATATTATCCGTATCATCTATATCATATCATATCATACGTATATCGTCATATGGCTGCCAACTGGATCACACATATTTCGCTCCTTATTGTTGCGCAAACTGGCTGACTACACTGAAAATTTATTTTCATAGATAAACTTTCACTTGTTTCGTAAACATGGATTTTGTACATGGAACAAATGTCTTGTATGTTGTATGAAACATTCATATTGCTTTTTATCTTGTGAAATGCCATCATTACACCTGTTTGTATAATGCACGAAATGAATGACCAACCAATCGCTGTTTAAACCACTTTGAAAGAAACATTTAATTTTCAATGTTATATGATGCACATAAAGGGAATGCTTGGGATCTTCCACGTAAATTTAAGCCAGATATCGCTGAAATGCGGTCTGTTGTATGGGAGATTGCAAACAATATTGTATGCTGTATGAAAAATTGCAAACAGTTACGTTGTTTGCGCTTGCAATGCAACGAGGAGACATTTTATACGGCTGTTAAAATTCAATATTTTTTTCTGTGAATTTATTGTGTGTATGCACAGAAAAAAATTATAAATAGTTTAATTTTCGTTTAATTGCATGCCACAGCAAGCGTGAACAACATAATTGTTAGCAATATTTCATACAGCATACAACATTGTTTGTAATTTTCCATACAACATACCTGATTGCAGCGATATCTGGCTTAAATTTAAATGATAGATCCCATTAATTTATGCCAAAACTAGCATTCCCTTTATGTGCATTAGATAACGCAGAAAATTACATGTTCCTTTCTAGCTGTGTAAACCTAGTTGAGCATAAGGAAAGCATAGGTAAAAAAAATGACTAACACTAGTATGTACACAGTAAAAATGGGTAGTGTGTATGTCTGTTAAGTTTAGGCGTCAGCGAGAACTTATCTCCTATTACACTTTTCGGAACATGACAGCACTACATTCATGATGTGAAAGAATCTAGGGCTAACCAGAGCAGCTAGACCACATAGTATTATATGGCATTGCTGAGGAGTTGTGTTTTGTGTCTGTTACAGGGTAATCACCCGTGACTCCTGATCGGGTTATCGGGTGACGAGGAGTGTTCGCATCATTTTATACTGGATTTTCAAAGTGAAGCAGACCAATCCGGTTGCGTAAATCGTGCACTTTGGTGGCTTAATACGGATTACGACGCATTAAAAGTACCATCTGTATATGCGTATCAATATATCAGCGTTCGAAACCAGCATTCGCGGAAAGTGTCGGAGTGATAAGAAACCGGGTGAAATTTCAATAAACTAATTACAAACGGCTTCGCTCAATCTACAGCCTTGAAGTCGTCGCCTCTGTTTGATGCGTGCTGGTTCATTCTGCCCGGGAATGATTGTCATTTCGCTTCGATCGATCAATTATAATTGCTGATGAAGTAGATGGCTCGGGGTGGAGAATGTGTGACGTAAGTCATGCAATGATAGTATATTAAAATGTAAAACTTAAATAATCGTTATATATTGTACTGGTTGCAGGCTGCTGTCCGTATTGAACGTAGTTAACAAGGAAGAAGGGATTGCCGATTTTTTCAATAAATGGATAAACAACTATACAGATGATCATCTACGTAAGATGGATACGTTTTTCTATCTCTTTCTATGGTACAGGCATCGAAAGTTGTAAAAGAATAAATGTGGATGCATTCTAGAACACTTTTTAAGGTCCGGATATAATAGCAATCCGATAAACAAGGAGAAGAAGAATTTGTTCAATAAAATTTATAGAATTATTTACAGCTGTACTGCCGCAATTCGCATAACAGCCCCACAGAGATAGGAAATTATATGTAAAGTGATGACAGTTATGCGGATAGCGGCAGTATAACGAGGTATCGAGAAGCGGTTGAGTTCAAGCATGCTAGTAAAAGAGAATTCGGATGCCACGCTACTGGTACGAGAGCAGCAAATAAATAATTATTTCTAGTAGGGGCAATATTCAATGCAGAATTTAAAAAAATGATGTCATTACCATTTTTTATAAATTTAGGGTCAATGCAACCATACAGGGCAGTGGTAGCCACCCTTGATGATGTGGCCTCATAAACAACTATTCCAGATGATTCTTCAAATAAAAGTAAACTGCTTATAACTATTTTGAATTTACTTAAATCATCTTGCAATCTTCGACAAAGTTGTAAGGACTGTAGGAAACTCAGACTTGCCGGTGCTTTGACACTTACAACGTCACTTACAATAACTAGTGGTAATAAATGAAAACCATGGTCTTTCTCCATACATTTTGATTACTTCAACCCGCTTAGGAGATGGATAAATGAGATGATTTTTTACCAGAGGCTCAAGGTGGCATGGAGATCAAGATACTTACTACTTCATACAATATCATACGTACAATTCGTCATATTTCACAGGATACTAAAAAAAAAACGAAAATTCTTATTGAATGTTTTGAAAATGGCAAATATCTTCTCAACATCATGGGATCCCAGCAGTGAACAGCAGTTTCTGCTAGAACCAAAGATGTGAAGAGAAAATATCGATAGGTCCGATAGAGCTCGGCAAGTTATGAAATTGAATAGAAGTAGTTTGAAATTCAGCGTAGGGCTTTGTTTTGGCAGTATTTCGAAGCAAACATAGACACTTTTACCAAACATCTCACTGCGGGGTAGGTCAAGGCAGGGACGGATCCGCCACGTTGACTGGCTCAAGCCATCCATAGTCACCATCCATAGTCAGCATCATTTTCTTTTTAATCTAATCTCAATGTTTTGCTGTCAAGGTACCAAAACATTGTAGCTTTTTTTTGCAGAATTAAAATTTACTCAGTTCGTTTTATAAGCGGAAATCCGACCGGAAAAGATGTCCACACACCTTACTATGCCCATCGAAGCGGCGAAAGGTTTGGCGAGCTGCATTGGCTCATCAGATTCCGGGAGCCACATTTGAATACATACGGATCCGTCACAAGGTCAGTAACCTGGAGTGTTACGGCCAAGCAGGAGTTGAAACTTGCTATTCCAGCCGTCAAACAGTAATTCTACGGGATTACCATCAAAGTGATACAGAAAATTGGCTTTTAATTTTGTGAAAAAAACCGCATAAATCATCCGTTCAACCCAATAAAAAATTAAATTTGCCGGCTGCGATTGTCTAAATGTATTTTCTAAGCGCAACCTGCAAATGTCCCTCCATTTGACAGAAAACAAAAACATCAGAAACGGAACTTAATTAGTACTTTCCTCTCTCCACGGATAACAGATATACTGAAACAGGACACTCCTCCGGAATGACTCTTTCGTGCAATCCCAGTGTGTGCAATCGAGTATAACAAATGGTTCAATCATTTCATGCATCACAAAAAGCCTTCAGTGGAAGATCCTATTCTGTTCATACTCGACGGCCACAGTGGCCATGCAAGGAACCTTCCCTAATAAATTCCGTACGGTTATTTTTCATAACGACCTATTTGGGGATCATCCAAACCATTAAATAAATGGTTGGAGGATTTGTTATATCGTTCGTTTAAGGTAATTCTTTATCAGGGTTGGCATCGACCGAACGAGAGAACGCCATGTCCACGTACTAAGCTCATCACTGCCTATCATCCACGTACTAAGCGCACCAGTACCATCATTCATGGTATGGAACGACGAAACTGCATCGACACATCAGAAGATCTGTCACCTCTTCTCAATCATGTTTTCTAGTTCATTCACTACAGAAAATATGTGCAATGAAAGGATAACCATTGCAACGAATAATGTTCCTTAGTTTGCTCATACACGGGGTGTTGTCGAAAATTGTTCTGAGATGATCTCCACTGCCGCATCACGGCTCAAGTCACCATTGCGTCAGTATTTCTCATGAAACATATTCCCAGTCTGCTGTTTCACTGCTTCGGCTAATTCAAATGCCAACCTCCAACGGCACTTCCGGCTCCGGTTTGAAACATGCACATATGTTTCCAGTTCATAATAAAGGCAGGAAACAAGACTTTCGTCTGTTGTGCCTAACCTTCTGGATAACCAAACGAATTGCTGCAGGGGGTAGACGATCGCCATATATACAGACTTGTCAACAGCTTTCGACAAGCTGAACAACTCGATTGCTATCGCAAAGCTACAAAGACTTGGAATTCATGGAACTATCCTACAATGGTTTCGTTCATATCTTACAGGACGTGAGCTATCAGTTATTTATTTTATTTACATGGCATAACGTAACAATACTATAACATACACAATATCCCTCCATAATGCCCGATTCGTGGCTGCTCCTCTGCAATCTCTTGGGCACCTTGTACCCCCTAGGTCTTGCTCCACCTGGTCTGACTATCTTGCTCGTTGCGCCCCACGTCGTCTTGTACCAACCGGGTTCCCGTCGAACACCATTTTTGCAGGATAGGTGCCCGGGATTCTCGCAACATGTCCTGCCCAGCGTATCCTTCCAGCTTTTGCCACCTTATGAATACTGGGTTCGCCGGCGAGTTGCGCGAGCTCATGGTGAGCTATCAGTTGTAGGTGGTGATTGTATGTCCGATGTTTTCTCAGTCATTTCAGGAATAAGTCTATTAGTTCCGCTCACCGTCTTGATATAGTTTGATGACGTGAATTTGGTCCTCGAAGTTCCATGTCTTTTGTATGCCGGTGATGTATTTCGTTATCTCCTAAGGTGCAACCTTAATCTAAAGGTGGTTATTCCGGAGAAAAGCAAGATGATTTCTTTTTCTCGGGAAAAATCAAATGATCGCCTTGGAATCATTCTGGAACACAGTTGTCGCACAATCTACATATTCCGTACATCGTAGACAAGAGGTCTGAAGCTCTACACAGAAAAAAATCGTGTAGTAAAAACTACCATTTTACCCGACTATGCTTATCCTTAAAACTACCATTAAATTTCAGTCAAATTTATGGTAAAACCTTCAACATTTGTAGTATATTTGACAGACCTCATATTGATATCAACCGCACCATGGTCGATCTAAGGAGTGTATCGAATATAAGCTATCCACATACATTTGCGTTGTGCGCATGTATTTGTGATGGTTTTTTATGCTCTGAACACTGCATTCTGTGCGTGCTGAATGCATGCTGACTGTCAGCTTTCTTTTGTTTACTTGTTTGTGCGGTTCAAATTCTGTGTTTTCAAAATGTCGCGTATTGAAAAGGAAGTGAAAATTAAGGTTCTGGACACATGGCTAAGTGAGAAGGGTATTACTATGCGAAAATTGGCGAAGCGGTTTGGAATTCATCATGCGAGTGTTAAAACCATCATTAATAAGTTTGGGGAACACTATTCTTTGGATGAGCTACCAGGAAGAGGCAGAAAACCCGGTTCTTCCAACCCGAAACTGGAGCAGAAAGTGGTATCTCTAATCATGAAGAACAAATCAATGTCAATATGTGATTTGACCAAAAAAGCAGGAACGAGTGTCGGAATGATCCAGCGTATCAAGAGGCAAAACCACCTGAAGACCTACAAGAAGCAGAAAATCTCGAAACAAAGTGCAGAACAGAAGAAGCGAGCAGCAACAAGGGCCCGGAAATTGTATTCGCGTCTTTTGCAGCGTCCGGATGCATGCGTTTTGATGGACGATGAGACCTATGTAAAGGAGGACTCAAAAACCCTTCCTGGTCCACAATACTTTACTGCCGTCGTTGGGGAGGATGTGAGCGATGCGGACAGGTCGATTCAAGTGGAGAAATTCGGTCGAAAGGTATTGGTATGGCAAGCAATATGTTCCTGGGGTGCATAGTACACCTCCACTGTTTTGGCCGGATTTAGCGTCGGCTCACTATGCCAAAACCACTCTGAATTGGCTTGCGGAGAAGGGTATAGATTTCGTTGAGAAAAATATCAATCCACCAAATTGCCCTCAGCTTCGACCCATCGAACGTTACTGGGCAATCGTGAAGAGGGTCTTCAAGAAGACTGGTAAGGCAGCTGGGAACATGCAGGAGTTCAAAAAAATTTGGGCTCAAGCGTCCAAAAAATGCAATGCAACACTTGTCCGGAACTTGATGAAGAGCATTCGATCCAAAGTTCGAAAATTCGTGAAGGAATAACTTAAATTTCATCCGGTCTTCATTATGTTCAAGTTTAACCTCGTACAATAGAGGATCAATTTTTTGTAAGAATAAAATATCGATTTTCAACATAATTTGAAAGAAAGTTTGTGGATAGCTTATTTTCGATACACTCCTTAATCGCAGGCATGGTATAATCAAACGCATTTATAGTCAAGTGAAAATTATTGATGTTTGCGCTTAATTTAACCCTCGAAATGGTAGTCTACTGCGGTTTTTTTTGCGTGTAGGCTTTATATTCCGGATGAGCAACTATTTATCCTATATTCATTGCTTGGAGTCTTTGTATTGCTCCCTGGGATGGATGATTTTAGATCATTGCTCCACCGTCTGGAATCCAACCAATGCGTCGATAGAGTCCAACAACTTCAAAGAAGATTTCGAAGTTGCGCTTTACGAAGATTGCCGTGGTGAAATCCGTTTCGGATACCAAGTTACGTTGTCAGTTGATCGATCTGGAGCCACTTTGGATCCTTAAGCAGATTAATATCAACGTTCGATTGGGGCAATGGTGTGATGTTAAGGATGCCATTTTGCCATTTTGCCGTGACAGACGGCGCGGGTATTCAATAGAGTCTCAACATAATTTACCACAGCAAACACTACGCAGACGCTTCTCTTCATACTTTTCAGTGAAGTAGTTTTTAAAACTAATTTATTAAGTTGTTTATTATGATCCCACCATTGGAACTTGAAAAGATTGTTCGGCGATCAATGACGGATTGAATGTTCAACCTGCAACAAATCGTTCATAAATTCCGAGATTACATCTTGCAGATCCATCTTCTGTGTATTGATTTCAAAGCGGCGTACGAATCAGTGGAATGAACCGATTTGTGGTAGATTATATCCGAACATAGCATGCACACCAAATTTCCAAAATTTATTCGGTACTTTTTTTGCTGAATTCGGTCTGTAAAACTAAAATTTCACCGATCATTTTGTAAAACATGACATTTAAAAAAATTCCAGCAATCAAAAATACTGCATTCCTGTAATTTACAGAAAACTACCTAAAATTGTAAAAAACATTACCGATCGGAACTGTAAACTGCTGGAACTACACTGTAAAAATAATTACGAATGTACTGTAAATTAATTCTTTTATAAAATATACTGTAAAGAAAAGTACCGAACAGATTGTAAATTTATTCCATGCTGTCAAACGCAACCATTTCCCGACATTTTAAAGTTGAATGTTGTCAGCTCTGTTGAGTTTCACGGTGCAGCCAAAAAAAAAGTGCCAAAATGGAGGAATGGTCATCAACTTTCCGGGACCGTAGCCACATGGATAGGAAATTCGGTAGATATTTTACATATCGTTGAAAAAAAGTGTGTTGATACATTGTCTTTCTAGTTGCATTATAGATAAGCATAGAGTTTGTACACATTTTTCCAAATTTACTGAACGTATTGTAAAGTTAAAAACTACCGAATCGATTACCGAATGATCAGCTGTTTCATTTCGGTAAAAAATCACAGTAGGTATACTGTAAAAAAAAATCTAAGTGTGTAGTGCATGATTGCTGGTGATCAGCGTGGTTCCGAACGTTTTAAGGGCCGGTTCATAAACCACGTAGACTCATTTTTGAAAATCTCAGACCCCCGTCCCTCTCGTAGACTTATCTCCATACAATTTTTTGAAATGTTGTATGGAGCGTAGACTTTGGTCAACAAAAAATACCCCCCCCCCCTCCCCAAGAAAAGTCTACGTGGTTTATGAATAGCCCCTAATGGTAATGAAGTGGTACTCGGTGTTGAAAGGTTTGCAGTGGTGGAAGAATTTGTTTTTCACACATGCTTTTCACACGCAGTTCAAATGGATCAATAGCACAAGTAAAAAAATAATTTCAAATTAAAAATGTGCTCAAAATGTAATCAACAATTATCCTAAACACTTTTAAAAATTTGAACGTAAACACCTAATATGGATACTTATCTGGTGCTTTTTTTTGTTGAATTGATTTGATTTTTTTTTAGAGTTGCATAGACTTCCTTTCAGATACTTAAACCAGGAGCCGTATTGTGGATCTCGAAATGAAGAACTGTTTCTTACAAGCGTTCGTACAAAAAGTCGTTCGTTTCGTGCTACGTAAGGGGCTTTTCATAAACCACGAAGACTTTTCTGGGGGAGGGGGGAGGGTCAACGCTCCATACAAAATTTCATAAAATTGTATGGAGAAAAGTTTACGAGGGGGAGGGGGGTCTGAGATTTTCAAAAATGAGTCTACGTTGTTTATGAACCAGCCCTAATGCCACCTCAGCTTTTGCTGAGCTTCAAAGTTTACTTTGGAAGTTGATAGGCATGCTTTTAGAAGCTAAACCATGGAATTTGAACTTGAGCGGTGGTTAATTAAACAAAATGTAAGTTGCATAGCATTCTATTTACGATCCCCCACTTAGATGATTACGCAATAAATTACACTCTTGGTTGATTGGGTATTTCGGTTGATTATAGCATAAATACAAACAGTATTTCATCCCTAGGTGATTTTTTAAAAGTACTAGAATAACAATTTACTGATCTGTCTTCGATCACTCCTTACATCGGTGGTCTCATCAAGAACGGGATATGAAGATACGGCTGTTTTGTCTATTCAAGTGCTGCTGTAGTATTTAGCACCATATTTGATGCGTCTTTTAGAATATTGACGAACAATGATTGAAATTATATAATTCCATCACGTTTAGAATAATTTTTAAAGTAGTTGAATTTCAAAAATTAATGTTGAAAGTTTAACTATTACTTTCAAAAATGCAAATAATTGATTTATTTACCACTTTGAAAAACGTGCAAGAAGCTAAATTGTAGGAATCGCTTACAATTACCAAACATAGAGTCCTGTGAACATTGTTCTACCATCTTTATCGCAATCCATATATCTCTGAATACCGAGAAAAGATCTATCAACTTTCCAATGTACTTCAGATATTTTTATAAATTGTAGGCCCACATCGAACATAACAAAAGTTAGTAAATCTATGAACTCGGCTTCAAGTTATTTCGTGGCATACAAACACCTCATAGTGCCGACAAACGTAGTACTACTAAATGGAACCTACTGATCTCTTTCTCCATATAAAATCAAACTCATCTGAATTCATGATGGTTGTTGCTAGGGGCACTCCTATCACTTCGTCAAATCTTTGGCTTAATCTTGCCACCTTTTATATAGAAAAATACAAACAGTGACTTATTTCAGACCAAAATAAATGTTTCCTGTGCCTTACCACATACCACGCCTATCGGCTGTTGATGCTGCTAGTCATCACATTAACGTCACGAGATAAGTCCAATCACGAGAGTTTCAAATGGGCAAAACAGTTACTAATCATGTATACAAACAATAATACTCACGTGATGCGATAAACAAACCAAACTTATAGACTATTCAGCGGGATTATTTGTTGTTCAACTAGGGTTTCGTACGCCGTTTGTTCCTGTTGCTCCATGGAAGCCTTTTTTTTTACCAAACTCAGGTTTAATGATCTCTGAGCCCTAGAGGAAATTATTTGTATTCGTTACAGGAATAACTCTTGCAACTAAGCAAATGTGATTCTCTTTCAGCCAAAAACACTTTCCCAGTATCACCAGGATCAACTAAAAGCCTCGATTTATTATTTTTATTCACTGAGCTCTTGGTAACACTACACGTCACTGATGAATATGACTGAAAAAGTCGAGGAACTCGCATTGGGTAACTTACCGTATAAACGAAGTATGAATGAACAAGTTTCTTTAATATTACTGATAAGACGCAAGCGTAACGTTTGAACCATGGATTGAAGGTAGTCACCATAAAATGGAGTGGATTTGATCGTGTGCCGGTTTTAATCTGATTGATTACTTCTGAAGAAAAAATGAATGAAGATTACTTTAAAAAATTAATGGGGTGTTAGTTAGGTTCTATTCATATTTGTTTTACTTAGATTTTTTTTTAAAAAAAGGGGCCAACATTCGAGAATCTTAGACCAGCTTTTTCGAATACATATCATAAATTCTGTAAAGAATTTACGCTATAGATCATAAATTTCAAATAGATGTTATCAGTTTTTATGAACAATGATTCAATTTTTCATATGCTCGAAACGTTTGCAAGTATGGGAAAGGAGATTCCAGGAAATATAAATCATATTCTTAGCAAATCACTACCCTCTATTGAACAATTACAACAATAAAATCTCCCGTTTTCGACAAACCATACATAACATAGGTTGACTGATCATATTTTCCCCTATCGATGGTACATATAACATATACTGCACCTACTGTATGCGAAAGCAACTTAAATATGTTTCTTATCTGGAAGGTCCCCAATTTGAATCATAATGCCCAAACATGCATTAAACTCGTGTTATACTTGTTATCACTTTATGAATTATATTTACTCATTTGCCTACAACGTTTGCTCTAGAATTCTCAACTATTTCAATAAGCATAACGACGTCATAATGAAAATAATCATAGTAAACAAATGCAGCCATATGTACTTTTGTAGTTGACTTCTTCCATGCCATGGACGTTTGGTGATGAGTAAAAAAATACAATCAAGATAGTTTAAATGTGCAAACATGCCATTTCACATCGAAGTGTATTCTTCCATGGACTAGCAGGAAGGATATATAGCGAATGATCCGGAATGATTATTTTAAAAAAAATTAACGATCAAGGTGTACAATGGCAAAAAAAAATCCAGTCAATGCAACCCATTTTTGGTGTATTAAATTACATATATTTTTTGTATTAGTATTTTTATTTGATATGCACTACATTCATTATCTCTTGCATTTACATGCGCAAGAGTAGCATGAGCTCTACTGTAATGTCTGAACAATTCGAAGAACAATGATCTTTCGCTGGATGGATTGTTGTGCCAATGGAAATATGACTTCCCTCTCCCAGGGCTTCCAGAACCTGTTCCGGAGTCATAAAGTGACCAACGTAATTCAGACAATCCAGGTAACATTATCCTTACCGGAATGCCTAAGAAATTCTGATAACAATCATGTGTCGCACGATAGCTTTTAGTTGCAATGGAAGTATATTTAAAAACTTCCTCTAGAGTTTCTGGAACCCGTTCTGACGTCATTAGGTTGCCTACGTAATCTTAAAAGGTAACAAGAGCTCTAAAAGAAAGTCTAAAAGTAAATCTAAGTGTCAAACAAAATCTGAGAATGATATGTCGCACGATTGGTTTTTGTGCCAATGGAAATTTCACAATTTCCCCATATCTTTCAGAACCTGTTCCTAATTCCTAGAGTGGCCAACACGATCCAGAAAGGTAATATGAGCTATACTGGAAAGTTATAAAAATTCTGAAAATTCTGGCTACCTGATCATACACTGATAGGCAAAAAAAAGTGCCCTCCTTATCATTGTTTAAATTTAACGAGACCATAATTCCAAATGTTTCTTCGTAAGTCGCGGTTTCATTCGTGTGATGTCAAGACCTTATGCACAACCACTACTCGCTAGACGCATATATCTACAGAATTAACCTCGTCGATAGCAGGAACCGGTTATGATGACATCGCTCACGCAGTTTGGCATTGCTCGGATAATGATTTTCGTAAAAAGTGGATCTACTCAATTTTGTGCTCTGGAGCACAAAATTGAGTAGATCCACTTTTTACGAAAATTGAGTAACTTTTCCTTGAGAAAAAAAGGGACAGTAATACAAATGAAAGAGAGGGTGTTCTGAGCGTGTAGTGGCCCGAGGTAGACAACCCTCCTGCGAGGTAAGATATGTTTTGGGAATGCCTGATCTTCCCTACATACAAGCGATTTACGAATTCCTTTGTTTGTCTGATCTAAGCGTGTAACGTCATCATCCCCCTTCCTTCCACTCTAGTAAATTTCCTGCCATTGTGGCCCAGTTATATTATCCTTTTGTTTCCGTGCTACTTGTACCTGCCCAACAAGCTATGGCCACCCATCTGCGGCTTAGTTCCTGAAAGGAACCGAGGATTTGGTAGATGTCGCAATTATGAGCAGCAACTAATACCTGAAATAAGCTTCCTGCCTAGCCAAACGATCCAAACGATAATGTGACCCATTAACCTCGAGATAGCCAAGAGTAATTGGCACCCCACTTTACTAGAATCGAAAAATAAAACATCCTTAATTACAATATTGAATATCGGCTCCGCAACGTGTTACACACGCCTTAGCCTAAAAAATAAACAAACTGATTAAAAAAAAATTAAATTAACACACTGTAGTCTTTTTTGATATCTTATTTTTTATATTATTTAAAAGTTTCAATTAATTTCATACTGAAAAAAAGAGAATTAAACTTAAAGAAATTAAATTCAATTGTTATTGAAAAATAAAACAGTGACAAACAGTACGATATATTTTCGATAAGTTACCTTCGGAAGACCTCACAATTGTTTATGTTTTGATATTTTGACATATTTTGAAGCAAATGGCTCGACGTGGTGCTTTTGTACACTTGATCGCAATTTATTCTGTTGAAAAAAAAAATGGAGAACGTAGTGATTTCGTAAGCAATTCGCTTGTGTATCCGAAACGGGGTGGTTCGTGATGTGTAAAACGATGAATCGCACCAGGCTGTCGCTAGGAATTACAGTATCAGCGCAGCCATTCAAGCTTGAATTTCAGCGTGTGTAAAGTTCAATAACCGTCAACTTAAAAGAAATTGACAAATAACAATTAGTAACTAGGTAATCTGTCAGTTTTGTTGCAGCGATAGGCGCCAGAGAGGTGAGGCGCCCATCGAAGTGCCACCATGTGGCATCTCTTTCAACGATGCTTAAAACATCGTGTAAATATCGAGCGAAGTGTAGCGAACGTCGGCTTGATATTTTAACATACTAGCAGATGCCGCAACTTCACTACATCAGTGGGCACCTCGACTAATACCGTTTTCGTTTTTGATTCAGTTCCAACCTGGATCGGGTATCGATGTGTTTCCATGCTCGGGTATCGCAGGTTGGAACTAGCCTCGAACTGGTTCCAACGAAGGTTCAAAAACGAAAACGTATAAGTGCATAAGTCTATCCAGGCCAAGATACTTCCTGCACTATTTCCGGCATGAACGATGATTTACGAGTTCTTATGAGGTTTTTTAACAACAACTTATTGTCCTTAAATGTGGTGAAGACTAAATATATGTTATTCCATTCTCCGCGGGAAAAAATCACCTCTCATCTAAATCCATCTATTGGAGACATAATAATCGAAAAAGTGGCTGAATTCAAGTACCTTGGCTTAGTATTGGATCCCATACTATATTGGGGAAGTCATATAGAGTATATCCAAAGAAAAATATCATCTCTTTGTGGTGTAATGTTCCAAGTCAAACTGTTTGTTCCCCGTAATGCACTTCTTAAATTTTATTTTGGATGCATATATTCATACCTACAATATCTGGTTATTGCTTCTGGCCATGCCTGCAAATCTAAACTGAAGAAGTTACAAGTCTTGCAAAACAGATGTTTGAAAATCATTTATTCATTACCTCGGCTATATTCTACCTTTCAACTTTATACCTTGCGCATGCACAACGTTTTACCAATACGGGGCTTATGTGAACTACAGACCTGTTTATTTATCTATGATGTTATAAAAAATACAAATATGCATCATAACCTAGTTCTACCTGCTATACATCACGATCATAACACACGATACGCAAATAATTTAACAAGATCTAGAGCATTCAGTAAACTTGGTCAAATGCGAAAATCTTTCTATGGCCCATCTGTTTATAACATAATTCCACAGCAATTGAAATTGATCAACAATAGAACCTTTTTTAAAATAAAATTAAAATAGTTTTACAGATCCAAAATCAATGTATTTTTGATCTAAATCCATATCAACTGCCAGAAATATCTTGTCAATATTATTATAAGTATAATTAATCAATTTAATTGTTTCAAGGGATCCCTTAAAAGGAACTTTGTTCCACTGGCTATCCCTTGTTTAGATAACTTTTGTTTCATTGGTCACCACTTGTTTCTCACACCATTCCAGTTAGTTATTTATTATTTTTTAATTATTTTTTATTGTTTATGTTATATGCTTTATTTTGTTTGGTCTAGATGAGTCCACTACCAGGGGGCTCGTAACTAGAGCTTTTTGATGTGGGGGAAGTGGTGGGCAAATAAAACAAAAGTTAAGTATTAGTTAGCAATGGCTAACGTATTTTAATTTAATAATGTGCACAAAGTTATCGATTAATTTCTAGATTCTAGCATAACCGTCTGTCTGCGGTATCAGCAAGACAGTGGTTAGGAGAATTCTTGTAACACTAAAAACGTTCGGAGCAGTGTTGGATCGCCCTGGCGCATGCAGGAAGTGTCAAATGGATGTGAGAACGGACACCTAGAACATGCGCGATCTTGCGAAACAACGACCGGACCTCAACCTCTTCGAGAATTGGTGGGCGATTCTTGACGCCAGGGTTAACAACACTGGTGCTCACAATGAAAATAACTAATTTGAAGATTTGAGGCGCGTCTGGGAAGAGCAAGATCCACAGTACACTCAGTAGCAAAAAAAGGCGAGCAAAATTTTGCTTCCAAAAAACGCCAAACGTCAACCTTCTGTAACTTTGTCAATTATCAATATTTTTGACTGAAAATTTGACAACATTATAACCAATGTATAGACCTTATTTGACCAAAATTTTATGTTGATAGAGTTTATAAATTTGAAGTTTTCATACCATATGGCTTTTTTTTGCACCGATATTTCAGCATGGTCAATATCGGGTGAAAAAGGGAAATACTCATGTTGGTGCGTCAACTTTGACGCCAGCTGTAGTCCAAAGCACTTGATGAAAACAGTTGAAATATTGTCCACATTATTTCCTATATTTGTTTAAGCTATGGTGACATTTTTAGTATGCTACCTAATTTTTTCACAGAAATACGGATTTTTGAAATTGATATATTCAAAAACTACTTTTTTCACATATGGTATGAAAACTTCAAATTTATAATCTCTATCAACATAAAAGTTTGGTCAAATAAGGTCTATACATTGGTTATAATGTCGTCAAATTTTCAGCCAAAAATATTGAAGATGTACAAAGTTACAGAAGATTGAATATGGCGTTTTTTGGAAGCAAAATTTTGCTCGCCTTTTTTTTGCTACTGAGTGTACCTAAATAACCTGGTGGAGAGCATGCCAAAGCGTTTGCAGTAGGTGCTACAGGCCAAAGGAGGACACATAAATTTTTAAAATATTTTTCTTTCATTTTCATTTACCTTTTTAGGAACCAAAATGAAGTGGGTAATTTTTAGCCAACTTTTTTTTTTTTTTTGACAGAGCAGGAGCCCAATGCTGTGATAGCAACATCACTATCATCAAAACAAAAAAGGAGCCTATCTTCTGACATCTCGTAAAATGGTATGGGGTGATTCATCACCAATTTTTCAAAAGTTCGTAAATAGCAATAGAAGACTATATTTGTTTACTTTCTCTTTTTTTACTAACTAAGTCATTTTTACGGTTCCGTCATACTCGTTGCATCATGTGGTGGTCAGTACCTTCATAATTCGATCTGTAGAGAGAAACCGTTAGGATGTTTCAAAACGATGCCATAATCGTTAATCGATAAAAAAAAAGAGAGAACAGAGAATATATTATTGTTATTTAGGACCTCTTGAAAAGTTGAGCGAGTTGATAAAAGCTCTCCAAAACACAACGAACACGGAAAACTTTTTACTTCATTCGTTGATTTCTTCATGTACCGAAAAGGTTAAATTTTATGGCTCATAAAATACTAGTTACATTGTAAGTACTAGTTATATTGTAAATGTTAAATAGTAAAACTTACTGTACATTAGTGATTTGTTACACTCAGCCCACAACCTCAATAAATGAATGAACTGTTTTTGCAAGTCAGAATAAGAAAGAAAATTATCACCAAACGTTAAAACAAAAATTTCCGTATTAGTTTGATTATTTACTAAAAGGTTACAATGACTTTTGTTCTTATGTGAATTGTATGATTCGCGAAATGCAAGTAACATGTTAGTGCGTTTATTTTCTCGTAAGACACGAGTTCGTAAACAGTTATGTGAAAACAAGTTGTCAAGGCTTTTACCTTGTGCTTGAAAACTGACGTTTTTTGTTTATGCTGCGTCCTTTTCGCGGAAAATAAAATCAAAAATATATTCGTAATTCAACCTAAACGAACAGTGAAATCATAAAATCTCCACGTGTGTAAGATGTAGTGAATATAATCGATTCCCTCCCGAAATTTGTGGTGGTCGGTAGTTTTTTCCCGTTTTTTTTTGTGCTTCGCCCCCGCACCCGGTGGAAGAGTTAATATCAACTTAGTTGTGTTTGTTAGTGCTGTTAGTATTGTGCCACGCGGACATAAATGATTAAATTAGAGTATTTTTTCCGCTTTGTCGCGAGTGAATTGATTTTTTTTTCTTTCTTTAGTTTACGTCGGCCTATGTTCCTCACATGGTGACAATCACCGACGCCAGGAAGACGACTTCACCACCTGGACCCTACCTAACGACTCATGATTATGAGCCGGGACCAACGGCTTTACTTTCCCTTCCGAAGGAAGACGTGACCAGATTTTTTCGCCTCAGGAAAACCACCGACGTCGACTGGGATTGAACCCAGACCCACTGGGGTGCCAAGTAGCAGTCACGCTTACCACTACACCACCGACGCCGGCACGAGTGAATTGATTATTATAAGCAGTTTAGAAGTTGATTATTGACAGAGTGTGGAGAGAGAAAAAAGAAAACCAGTGCAATGTAGAAAACGGCCATTTGCTGGTCCGAAGCAAAGAACGATAATATAATATATAATATAGATGCACTCATCACGTGGTGTACAGATGGCGAGCTGTGAAGTTTTTTTTTTCTTTCGTTGCACAATGATTGTGATTTTCAAGTTAAATTTATTCTCGTAAGTGCTTTTTTTACCTTTGATTTTCATTGTATTGCATTTGTGCGCGAAGTACTAATTGAATTCGGGCTGTTCCATTCGAAAAGGATGATGTGAAAAATCTTTGCCGAAGTGCTACTTCTGTAGAGACATAAAAGCATGCTATAGCATCATAGGGAAGCCGTCCAAATTAAGACTGTACATCAGCAGCAATTTCCGGTGAGATCTATCTGGTTATAACTAAATTTGAACGATACTGCTAAATACGTACCATCCTCATAACAGTAAGATTTGATTATGGAAGTGTATGCACAGTACCTATATCCATTTGATGTTTGTTCTGTGTCTATGCGGGGCTTGTTGTTAGTGAAAGTGACTTTGGAATGGACGTGAGTAACCAGGCATTCTGAAATGGGTCACTGGAACCTAACAGAGCTATCACCTTCCACCTTTCAAACATTTTTTTAGTAAACCAACAATCAATGTGCAACTAGCGATTTGAAATTGGTTCACTGTTGTAGAACCCCTAGTTCCCAAGTACACCTTGCAGTCTGCACCTTGCCATGCACTCTTGCGCTTTTCAGTATCTTTTGGTACAAGTATCTTTGTTTTCATTCGCTATGTTATTTTGACAGAATATTTGAGAGTGTATTGGTGTGAGTTACGGTCTTAGGGGCGAATCATTAAGCTTGGGACCGAGCTTGGGACCGGTGTGCTAGTACTTCCTGAGCCAAACAAAATATTCGTTTTCTTCATGTCCATCTGGTGAAAGCTGAAAGTCGAGCACAGGAGCGACCCGGTTGAGTACTCGCTGTAATCCACCGATGGCACCGTTCATGTTGGTACGACGGAGTGTTCTTTTGACATATTATTTGAGGGGTTGTTCGTTAGTTTTTAGGGGTGATTCATTAAGCTAGAGACTGAGCTATGGACCGATGTGCTGGTACTTCCTGAGTGAAAAATTATATCCATTTTCTTCTGGGCTATCCGTAGCTAGTTTGTCGTAGCTGTTCTGGGAGGAAAAGTTATCTTCGAGCGAGATTCTCGATTCTTTAAATGTAGGGAAAAAACGCTTCCGTCGTAATTTAAAGACTTGCATGCCCAATTAAAAAAAGTTTTGCATGCCCTATTCATACATAACACCTGCATTTTGGTATGCGTGTAAGTGTGTAACACAAATGTATGTGTGCAATGACAAGTGTGAAAGGCGGGGAATAAGTGTGTAATTGAACACAAGGATTTTGCTCATCCCACAAGGATTTTCCTCATCCCTCTCATGATTGTTTTTTTTAAGTTGCCAAATCGATACAAAACCAGATTAAAAATGATGAATTGTTTCATAAAACCCTAACATTTGTATATAAATAATCGTCCTCAAACAATTTTATTCATTTGGTACAAAAAAAAATTTTTTTTTTAAAAAATGTGCGAATTTTTTTTCAGGGGGGGGGGGGGTTTTTTTTGTTTAAAAACGGTGGTTTTGTGTACACCAGAACTTTTGGAGGTTTGGGCTGCAAAATGGTGAGTAGACAACTGAGATGGAGCGTACGTCCCCGCAACATAGCACTGGTCCTCACAAGTTCCTACCTCATGCTTCCACGGGTCAAGAGATGACAAAGACCGTCAGCTAAGGGTTGCGTACTTAGCTGGTAGTGCAGCCTGGGCACTGTTGTCCTTCTGACTTCAGCTAGATTGAGGAGGTGCGTTCCGAGCGTCTGTCCACCAAGGAGGTGCAGCTCAAACAGCTCCTGGCATCCAGCGGTTGAGTAATAAACGCTGTATCGCGTCAGCTATACCTTAGGAAGCAGTTCCACCAACGCGATGTAGGAAGGTGGCATGCTGAAATCTTACCCTACCACAAAAAATGGAAGTATTCTTTATACGGTGTATAATTTCAGATCATCTATGGAATTCCCAAGTGTTGTTTAATAATTTTAATTTTTTTGTTTCCTTCGTGGCAATGATAATGCAAGTACGTCTACAATTGCAGCTGGACATCAGTCTACAGACATGCAGACAGTACAAATATAATTGTTACTATCATTTTATATTATAACATCCCTTCACAATATTTTTAAAGCTATTTTCAGGTTCGCATTTATGCATCGTCGTAAGTTTTAGCCGACCTAACCCACGATATGTATTTGAAAAGATAGGATGGTTTTTGACGTTTTTGTTTAGAAAGGATCATACGACAAATTCTACTAAATAAAATTTCAAGAAAAGTTTAATAATTCAAAAACTAAAATTGTTTATGATCTCTCATTTTCTATTGCACAGATATAAAGAATTATTTATGGGCCCAGTAGAAAGCAAGAGTTATCGGAGAATTCAAATTTCATTTTTCTTTTTCTCTCTGTTTTTTTTTCTTTTTTGTGGATTTATTAAGCTTCCGTTTTTGGGCAGTAATCATAATCATATGAAAGTTATTTCGGCTAATTGTTTGCTTAAATTTTCTTTGCTATTCTGCTTGGCTGCCCGGTGATCAACTTTCTTTCATTATACCACTTTGGAAATTTTCGCCATTTCAGAGTTTCAATCATCTAACATCACAGCAGAAAAGACAAATAGGTGCATTTAATTTTTATGTGTATACTATTACAACATCGTATTGTTTTCATCATATCATCATTATATATATTAGTATATCATATTGAAAATATTTACTAAAAGATTAATAATAATAATTAAATTTCATTTGCTTCAAGTTTACAAGGAAATTGATTCCAGATAGTATGTACAGATATTTTATTTCATTGTATGTAAAGGTGTTTTTCTATGAATTTAAATCATTGAATATTATTAAAATTAATAAATGCTCTTCAATTCTGCTGATTATGTATATCTATATGTCATGAATAAATACATATTTTTTTGATTCATGTATAATTAAATGGTTTATATTTTATTTAGTTGCAATAAGACCTTCACATTCCAGAGTTATATTCATCTGCCACTGATTGAGCTGTAAAGATGCACCAAGCTGCATATGATTATCATATGCCTATTATTACAATTTTAACTATTTCATCATATTATTTTATTTATAACCATATTTAAATTACAGGATGACGAATTCCAACCATGGCATATTTTAATTAAATATTATAGTATATTTCATTGCTCTATTACATACTACATTTATTGCATATTATGACATATTATGTACATTATATATAATAAATACTGGGTTGGGAAGGAGCATCAGGGTATCATTCAAGCTGAAATTGGACGATGGTTTGATTGACTGCCTGAGTCTAGGAGGGAACGAGCATTATCATTTTCTTTATCCTACCGATTCGATTGCGATCCTGCGAATTCTACTCCAACAGTTTCAGTGAGAGTGACGCGCCCTTCTTAACAAGCCATCCTGTAGAAAGCTTAATAAGTATTGCGAATTGGGTTATTCGAATTGTTGGATCGTATCGTTGGAAGGAGATTCTTAATTTCCCGTGGATTTCGCGTGAGTGTCTCTGCTTACGGGTCCACCCTCCGTTTTTGGCCCTTCATACAGCGATATTGTGAATTCAGATCGGTGGCTCAATTTGATCTTGCTATTAAGTGGAGCTGCATCCAAGCCAAGGGCATGAAGGGATGGTGGCTACCATACATACCATACCATACCAGCACTATTTGGAATGACTTTTAATCAAAATATGTATAATTTTAAAGGACAAAGCTTAAAATACCGTTTGGTTTTATTGCTTTTTTTTATTTTTTATTTTGGGGTTTTGTGTTTGGTGGGGTGGTGGGGGGTCTTTTGTGTTTTTTTTTGGGGGGGAGTGGTGTGGGGATTTGACCTTTTTGTAAAATAAAAGGAAGAAAAATAAAAAAAAATTATTACGGAAAAAATCCAAAAAATAAAATTGTATAATGTGTGTGAAAAAATTTGGGGATTTTGGTTTTTTGGATAGTTTGGGGGTGGTGTGGGGTGAACTTCATTTTTCGATGGATTTTGATAGAACATCTACTTACCGACAAACTTTTCTACATGACGGTTCTGAAGTATTCCGCATTGTCGTAGGGTGCCATAATTTGGCTGCCCCAACATGTTCATCAGGCATTTCACTATTTAAGACACAGTTTGGCCATATTTTGCATAAAATTATTGGTCTATGAATGTGACTTGAAGTACAACAAGTTTGGCCATCGTATCCTATCAAAAAGTTCAAGACTAACCTGTTAATAGTTGGTTTGAGTCGTAATTTAACCACAAAGAGGAGCAAGTCAGCAAGCAAATGTTTAAACTTCGGTATCTCTAGAACCTGATGCGCTAGAAAAATGAGTTCTTGGAGAAAATTCTTTGGACGATACTAAATATTGGCAGTATGATTTGTTATTCAGCCGCTAGGTGAAGCAAGTGAGCAAAGGCACTTTTTTGAAGTTCTGTATCTCAAGAAGGATAGAATTTTCTGAAATATATATATATATATATATATATATATATATATATATATATATATATATATATATATATATATATATATATATATATATATATATATATATATATATATATATATATATATATATATATATATATATATATATATATTTTGAAAATTGAGGGTTATTGAGATTGAATTGAAATGCAGTCACTAGGTGGTGCTTTTGTGAACTTTTGTTTCGTAAGTCTCTGAAGAGCTAGAAAGATGATAGTTTTGAAATTTCTTTAAATAATCAAGGGGTACATGTCTTAGTACATTAGTACTGATACGTTTGATTCAGACTTCTAGCACTAGCAGGTATTAGTAAGCAAACAATTTTGTACGTCTGTGTCTAAATAACTTAATGAAAGGATTGGATCATCGAAAAAATTCTTTCAACAATCAAAGGCAGCATAACAGCAGCCAATTTGATTTCAAAATAACACGCTGTTTGGTGCTGGTGTGTACATGTATCTTAATTAATTTATAATCTAAAATTATAAGCTGCAGAACAGCTTTGAAATTGTGTTATTACGATGATTACCTTGAATAATGTACGAATTTCATTTCATTCAAAGCGCAGTGTGCAGTGTGTTTTGATTCACGAGATTCACATTTTGCCCATGTTTATTTAATAGTTGGAGTACACCTATATTCAATGATTTTTAAGACACAACAAAAAACTGTACAGAGATAATGTGATACAAAACAAATCAGTTATATTTTTATATTGATAGTCAAACAATATGATATGCTTAGGCGTATGGATTTCAGTTCCACACAGTTCATCAGTGTTTTTCTTAACAACAGCTGAATGTTAAGCAATTTTAGTTCAAAATCTATTCAAAAATTTACCGAACAAGGCAACGGTGATTCGTGCAACAGTTTGCAATCCACAGCAACGTTATGGGTAGCATGCAATATAAGAATTAACTTATCACTAACCTCCATTGACGACACAGAAAACAGATTCTTATACAATTGTTTGGGAAAAAGAAAAATCCTGTTTACTTTCTCCTTTTTTCACTGATAAAGCTTAAAATGCCTCAGTTGAAGGTAAAAAGAACGGTAGTTTAGTAATAATAAACTGTCCTTGTGAAATCATAACACTAGCTCACACTGTGGTTTTATGGAGCACATTTTGGCCGCACTATAAATGCTGTAAATGCACTTTTTGCTTTATTTTCAAGCGCAAGTTTGAACAAAAGGGTGATTGTTTTTAGGAATCAAACATCCTTTTTTAATCATATGCTAAAGAAATGATGCACAATACACAACATGTGCACACACAGGAACAATATATGGAAGTAAAATGTAAGCTTTCATTTTAAATATTTTTAAACTGAAACAAAGTCCCCTTTTGACAGAGCTCAATTCATCCATGTAATCCTTTTAATAGCATTAATTTTTATTGAGTCCAAATACTGGTGCAAGTTTCTGCCTCGCTTAACTAATCTAGAGACAACTAGAGAAAAAAATATCAAGGTGTGTCCAAATTATGTCCTGGACAGGTATGATTCTTCCCTAATTACACTGTTTGTTCACACGAATATCCTTTAAACCAATATTATGTAGAAGAAAAAAATATTAAGATTATGTTTCATTGCTTTTCCTCAACAAATGAATATCACCTGAATATCGGCTTTATCTAATACAATTCAACCTTTGAACTCAGTATTGAAAACGTGTGATGTGGTAGCTCCATATAAATAAGCAACGTTTTCCAAAAGTCCATCGAACCAAATATTCAATAAAACTTTCTTCACTTAAGCATCGCTACATACCTTCTTCAAAAAAGCGGGTTCTGACACTTCGAGTTTATTTACTTCAGGCACTTGATTTAATTAGAAACTTTTGTATAAAGAGGTGCTTTTGTTCATCACTGTCCACAGTTCTTCCAGTCGTAGAAATTTTTTTTTATCACTTGAAACTTATTGACTACTTATGCAACACGTGATTTCTTTCGTTTCTGCACAATCCACTACACGACGAAATATATGCTTTCCACTTCCGGTTACCGAATGTGCACACGCAACTGGCACTTGGCAGCTTCCAGATCGACACGGTATCGGTTTCGTTTCGCGATTGAACATCGGTCCGTACCGGCTCTTCCTTTTATAATCCTTGTAAAGTATATGCGGGATATATCCCAGCGGCGACCGAACGAAGGAAAATTAATGCGTGAGGCGTTGAATTGGCATATATATCGATGACGACCAGAACAACGAACGTATGGGTTTGCTCTTATACCGATGTCTCCCACAAGTGGCATACTGTTGAATGATATTTCTTGTAGCATTGAACTCTTACCTTATTATTTAGGAAGCATAAGATATGAATTTACTCATTTACTGTGTAGCAGTTGACATCAGGCTATCATTGTTCGGTTTTGGATTATACAAAACATCTCTATCAACAATTATTATTCAACACCAATCAATAGGCAATACGTTCTATTAGCAAAAAATGAGCAAAGGGTGACCACGATAAAATTGAATCGCTCTATAGTATCTATGTTTTGAAATGTGGTTGGAATAAATTCAGATTAAATAGTGGAGCTAGAGGGATAGCATCTTTGGCATTATTGATGGATATGACGAGCATCATCTTTTGAAAGCATGACTTCTGTGATCATATGTTTTTTATTATTTGTATTATTATAACGTTTTTTATTATGTTGAGATAGAGTGTTGATATCATCAGCAAAAGTCAGAATAACTTTGCTTAAGACAAAAAATTCGTATGTTTGACTCAATTCGAGGTAAAGATCATTTTATAAGAACTGATCTTTAAAAACACTTTTTCCACACAATTTTTTTTTTTTTTTTAAATTTAAAGGACCATACCAGTATAATGTTCTAAAAAGTTATTTTTAATATCAAAATAAACAACTTTTTTGAACATGCTAAATCTTCATTATTTCAGTGATATGAGTTATCGAATATTTTTCCGTTTTTTCGTCGTATTTTTGACGTCTGCACCATACTTAAGAGCCGACAGGACCATATAGGGTTAGCTTCATCTTAAAGTACATCAAAAGAAATTTATGTGGTGGTAAGTTTTTCCATCCACGACCGTCTGCTGGGGAGTTATGCTCAAAACAAATATTGATGATTTTACTAAGCTTCTTGATTCAAAAAGTATAAAAAAAATTATGTTCTCATGATTACCCCACCATCAAACTGATTTTTTTCAGTTTTCTCTTGCATTTTGGTTTTGTCAATATTTCAGTTATTGAGCATATATCAGTTGAGAGCGTTCAAATCGACCACCGGTGCGATAGGTTAATCGTACATCAGACATAATGGCGAAGGTAACAGAATATAAGGAAGACATCAATTTATTCCAGAATGAAATAAACATATTCTACACATGGTGTAAAAAAAGCCTATTAGAGCTGAATGTAAAAAAAATGCAACTCAATATCATTTAGCAAAAAAATAACAGCACCAAACATATCAATTGCACTAGGTAATCAGAATGTAGAAAAATGTGAAAGAGTTAGTGACTTAGGAATAATCTTAGACTCCAAACTTAATTTCATAGACCACTACAACACAATTATTCACAGGGAAAATAACATGCTGGGCTTTATTAAGCGCTATTGTTATAATTTTCAGGACCCACACACTATTAAAACACTATATATATAGCTTATGTTAGGTCTATTCTGGAATATTGCAGCATTGTATGGTCTCCTCATTTAACCACACACGAAAACAGAATAGAATCAATACAAAAGCAGTTTCTATTATATGCTCTTCGTAGATTGGGTTGGACATAATTTCGTCTTCCATCATATGAAGCGCGTTGCATGCTTATGAACATCCAAACATTGAAAGAGCGTCGTGAGTATGCAAGCGTTTCATTTGTAAACGATATCCTTTCGCAGCGTATTGACTCACCAGAACTCTTATCAAAATTAAACATATATGCACCTATTGGCAACTTCGAAATCGTAACCTATTCGCCATCAACCATCATCGCACAAACTATGCAACCAATAAATCGCATGATGGCTTCTTACAATAAACACTGCGAAATCATTGACTTTACAATGTTTCGGCATAAAATAAAACAGTATTTTAGCTCCATAAGAAACCAGAACATACAAGAATGAATAATATTTTATTGCATTTAATATATATATATATATATATATATATATATATATATATATATATATATATATATATATATATATATATATATATATATATATATATATATATATATATATATATATATATATATATATATATATATATATATATATATATATATATATATATATATATATATATATATATATATATATATATATATATATTTATATATATATAAATATATATATATATATATATATATATATATATATATATATATATATATATATATATATATATATATATATATATATATATATATATATATATATATATATATATATATATATATATATATATATATATATATATATATCTAGTATATATATATATATATATTTATATATATATAAATATATATATATATATATATATATATATATATATATATATATATATATATATATATATATATATATATATATATATATATATATATATATATATTATATATATATATATATATATATATATAATATTTTATTAATATAGGGAGGCGGTATTGGGGTGAACGGTGTGGGGGTGGGGGGGGGGGTTGGGAGGCCTGGTGCGGTGGGTGGGGGCAGTGGTAGACGGTGGGGTAGGGGGGCCGTTGCCCCCCCTAAGTTTTGATTTTATTTTTAGAATTTTATTATTTGTTTCAATATATTATTATTTATTTTTTATCTCTAGAAGGTTGCAAGGTAACTTGTTGCAATACAGTTGATGTTACTCCAATACTACTCAATTAAGTCACAATCAAGTCACTGTAACCAAATATGACGATTTTGTGTTGCTTGGGATGTTTGTCAGATTGCTCCTTTGCCTAAATAAAAAAGCCAAATTACGCGAACTTGCCTCGATTTTGTAACAAGTTGTAGCAAAAAAGCGTAAAAAATTGACATCCATGAGAAAAAAGTTGTAATTATATAATAGTTTTTAAATAGTAACGAGTAACAATTTTATTACAATATTTTTCCTTTAACCTAGAACCCAACCTATGTAGCCTAAAGTATCTAAAAACCCCAAGCAGCACACAACAGTCAAAACTGGTTTCAGCAGCTCTATTGTGACTTAATTGAGTCACAGAGCAGTCACCTTTACTGGGTTGAAACAAATGTGCTACTAGGGAAATATCTCTTAATCTGTAATGTTAGCTATTAGATAAGCATTGATTGATTTTTTTCCCCGCTAGCTGAAAGTTGAAGAAGCTATGCTCAATAAAATGTTCAGTTCTTGGTTAATCAAAAAACTGAATATTCAAACCTATGCTATAGCTTTCAGAAGCCAAATACTACTAGATTAAGAAACACAGTTGATAGTTAGAAAAAGTATCAACGAAACATATTTATTTGAACTATTCATGGCATGGGTCAAACCGCCCCGTTACCCCGCTTTCCCCGTTTTAGGGTACTGTAGTTTCGTATTATTGAGAATATATGTTGATCATATCTTACCGTTTGAGTCAGCGTGTGAGAAGCAGAACAGCAAGCTAGTCAGGGCGAGAAGTTGCAGTTGTCTTATCCTATTCAAATAATTTATCCGTTTTTATGAGCATGAGCAGGATAATGAGAATGATTGACCGCCCGAAGTTGTTATTCCGTTACTGCCAGTTCAGCTGTTATTACTCAGAAGATCAACAGATGATGCAAACATGCTCAATGTGTAAAACTGGTGATCCCAAACTAAGGCAATACCGGCGCTGGCCTCGCCCGAATGCAGGTCAAATAAGGAAAGGGTAGGAATGCGTTAACGTTTATTTGGACGTTTTATTGGAAGCCGAGACCACCGCCGCACTTCCACGAGAAATCACTGGGATTTTGGATGACAAGATTGGGTGGCAGCAGGGTTCGTTTTGGTAAACAATAAGCTGAATTCACGCTTCGTTTAGTAAAATATTTAAATACTAGTACCGATTTATGATTCGAACCGATTACAACAGTAAGGATGTAATGGTGTTTTTTCATCGGAAAAACAAGGTGATTTTTTATAATGTTGGAAATCCGATTTGATCTGAGTTAAACCAATAATAAGGATGCTATTGGAGCCACTCACAAAGTTTGATGATGGTTTTCCGTTAGGAAAACAAGGATAATTTTATGAACACTAGAGAGACGCTTCGTTGTTCTCTTACTGTGCTCACTCGATCACTCGTTACACCGAATTATAGATAACCGAAACAACACGAAACGCGCCATGCTCGATAGGAAAATAGTGCGTAATAAAGCATCGACACAACCTTTCACAGCCGATGCTCGAACCAAACTCTTTTTTCGTAACTTACAATTTTTACTACTGTATTCTACAATCTATTGCACTGCTGTAACTAATAACTGTATCAATCAAGTTGAAGTGTCTAATGAACAATCTATGCTAATCCATTAAAAATTGAAATTGAGGGATTTCGTAAAAATAAGAGTCCGTAGATGCATTTCGTGCCTTCTGGCAACTTTATGTTTCTATTGATGTCCATGCTCATCGGTTTAATACCAACCGGGAGAGACTTGGTCTTATACAAAATGATTTCAATATCTCCAATCCTCTCAATCAATCGCAATGTTTTGTGATATATTGGACGGATTATTATAATTTGAAATAACTCAATACACTCTTCCAAGTTTGGCAGATCGACAAGCAATCGGTGGAGAGTTTAGAGGAAGACCGGAAGACTAAGCGATGGTTCTGCGCGTGTTTATAAACAGAAGAACCTTCATAACAAAACGAATCATCGGGTAAAATACATACGGTTTTTTTTTAATTATAAGCAGTCTAAAGCAGTTATTTGATTCATTTTATCCAGAAGTACCATAAATGGACATTCGAAAGTTTTTCAAAAGTAAGTATAATATTTTCCAGCATGTAATTAAAAAAAAAAAAACAAGCAAACAAAACAAAACGAATGTTTTTTCATGCAGCTGAAATAACCACGAATAGAAAACTATGCAAAATGGTTGTATTTCTCGAATTTGAACAACAATTTTAATGTAATTCAATGATACACCGTTTTGGTTTTATACTACTCAGATACACATGATTGCTACATATACCGTGTTTCGACAGAACGTGTTTCAGTTGGATCATATCAGATAAATCGGTTCAAATTTCAAAACGCAGATGCAGATGTGTACATACATTATTTTTAAAATATTGAGGAATAGCTGTTGGAACGCATATGAATTTCTTTTCGTCATTGATGAATAAAATTTCTTAAATTATTTACTAACTACTCGTGTGTTGAGAATGCAAGTAGCAACAATTCAGCACAAAAAACACAGCTTGCTTACATTTGTTACTTACGTCGTTTTAAAAGGTTATGTTTGATGTTCCTGTTTAGAAAATATCAGATAAAATAATTATACTAAAGGTGAGCAAAGGGGACACAAACCATAAGCTATAAACCACCAAAACTCAAAATGTATGTTTGTTAAAAGCTAATCACTTATTATTTGAACAACCATTAAAAAAATATAATCTATTCAAACGGTGTGAGCATGGTGAGTAAAAAACGGTGTTTCTTCTGTGTTGCTTTGGGTGAGAGGGTCGCGGATAAAAAGTACATTTTCAGTACAAACTGCAAACAAATTCGGTGGTTATTCTATACAAAAATCCAACATGATCCGTTAAATGTTTGGCATTCAATGTGGTTTGATATAAAAACATGGGAAAAATCGAAAGTTTTTAAAATCGTTTTTTTTATTAAAGAACAAGCCTAGAATTGTCAAATACTTTGGGTGAGAGTAGAGAAGATAACCCACCCGCATTCAGGCGTAATGTCACATAAATGGGGCTCCATTCCCGCTCCATCTGTCGGAACATGAAAATGATCCTACTCTACTGGTCCACCGGGCGTTGTATTGTCCGTTAAGTGTCCGTTAATGTTAATTGTTCAGTATGTGCAACCACTGGTTGGAGACGATGTAATTCTCTCTCTCTCTCTCTCTCTCTCTCTCTCTCTCTCTCTCTCTCTCTCTCTCAAAAACACACTCTCTTCCTTCCCTGCCAGGACAGGGGGATGCCAGTCTCTTGGTTCGAAAATCAAACGGCTAATGGAGACCATGTGGTGACTATCGCGGTTTGAACGCTATTACAGTTCCCGATCGTTACCCGGTCTCATACATACAAGATTTTTCTAATATCTTGCATGACAAGCGCATCTTTTCGTGTATTGAGCGTGCCACCAAATACCGGTCGCACCAGAAGATGTTCCCAAAACGTCGATTACCACACCATTCGGTTTGTTCGATTTCAAATACATGACGTTCGGACTCCGTAGCGCCGGACAGACTCTACAAAGGCACTTACACGAGATTCTAGGATTTCATGTTCCGACTATATAGACGATGTCTGCATCGCATCGAAAAATATCGACGAACACAAGCAACATTTGAGGATCGAGTTTCAGCGACTTCGTGAAAATGGTCTCACTATCAGATCAGCCTTTCTGAGGTTGATTGTCTTGGTCACATGGTAACCGCTGATGAGATCAAACCAAAACCGAGCAATGTCGCAGCAATTATGGAATTTGTGAAACCCATAACAGAAAGGCAATTAAAAAGTTTTCTGAGCTCAATAAATTTCTATCGACGATTCATATGCCGCCGAAGTTCAACAAATACTAGGCAACTTCAAAAACGACAAAACCACCTCGTTTGGGACCCAATTACAATGAACGCATTTGAAAAATGTAAAAAGTATCTTTCGGATGCCACACTACTCGCACACTCTTCGGTCGACGCCTTTCTTACTTTGAAAGTCGATGCATCGGGTACGGCGATCGGCGCTGTTCTGCATCAAGTCAACGTAGACGGTCGTCAACCACTCGGAGTTTTATCTCGAATGCTCACGGGCAGTTTTCTCAAGGCAAGTACATACGATTGCGAACTGTATGGTATGTATGCAGCAGTCCAAAAATTTCGGGATGTATTGGATGCCCAGGTTATCTGTATATATACGGACCCCAAGCCCCTCGTCTCTGCGTTTCTTCTACGACCCGAAAAAGGAAGCCCAAAACAGATGCCAAGGCTCGCCTAAATAAGCGAGTTCGCAACTGATATACGACATGTACCCGGACCAAACAACAGGGTTGCAGACGTGCTCAGCAGATTGGAATCGATTACATCTAGCAACGAAGCCATCGATTTCTCCGACTTAGCCGAGCAGCTGAAGAACGATCATGAATTACAAACCTATCTGAAGAACCCTTCTGAAAATACTACGTTGAAGCTGAAAGCTTTTAGTTCGCCGCTTTCAAATACTTCCGTAATGTGCGACACTTCTACCAGTGCCATTTGTACATTTGTTCCCGCTGCGTTTAGAAAGCAAATTATCAAAAATCTACGCAGCGGATCCCATCCCAGTGTACGCGCAACGATTCGTCTAGTGATCGACCGTTATGTATTTTCCTCTGTGCGACGAGATTGCAGAGATTTCGTAAAATATTGCATACCTTGTCAGAAATCCCATTACTATCCCAAATAGTAGATTCTCCCATGTGCACATGGATAACATCGGGCCACTTCCACCTTCAGACGGAAACTCATATTGTCTACGGTGGAGAAATACGGGGGGGGGTTGGCTTTTGGGATGGGGGGGGGGGGTGGGGCGAAGGACGGTTAGGGGGGTTGGGATTTCCGGGGGGGAGGGGCGCGGGAAAAAAAAAGGTGTTCGTGGTGGTTATCAACGGCGGGCCATCACCTAAAGCTCGATTCAAAGTAAATCTGGACGCACGGTTTAATACACCACTGCGTCCCTGGTGGTTGGAACAAAAAACGTTTGACAACCATTTGTTGATGTTTCACTGACGAAGAAATTGGTGAAAAGTTTTTCTCGATTGATCGACACATCTCGAAACTACGGATCATGAAACATGCGAAAAGAAAATTAATCGTGCACAAACATCTAGAGAATCCTTCGTGGTCTGCCTCAAAAATAGCAAAAGTGTTAAAATTCCCAAAGTCAACGGTGTGTCTTGGATACTCTGAGTGTGGATAGAGCACAGCGCATCTATCATAAAAGTGGCACAAAGAGCTGAGGAGAAAGGTGTTGAGGTACGTGAAAGGCAACACAGGTATCTCCATACGTGATTTGGCAAAGAAATACGATTCCAACTTCGTAACATCCTTTCAAAAGAAAGATAAAAGTCTTTTTGTGCCAGTAAATATCCGAATCGCTCCCTGAAATAAAATTTAGTGGCCAAAAAGCGAGCACGATTACCATACGAACGAGTTTTGACGAAATTTGATGGCTGTATTTTAATGGATGACGAAACATATGTCAAAATGGTTTACAAACAAATCCCCGGACGAAAATTTTACCTGGAAACTGGTCGTGAGGATGTCCCTTCCTGGTATAAATTTGTTTTTGCTGATAAGTTTACTCGGAAAATAATGATTTGGCAAGGAATCTGCAGTTGTGGCCTCAAAACCAAGGTTTTCAACACATCTCACACAATGACGTCGAAGGTTTACATTAAAAGGGGGGGGGGGGGGGGGGGGGGGGGGGGGAGTGTCTGAAAAAGCGAATTTACCCTTTATTTGACAACACAAGACCAACGTTATGATTTGGCTGGATCTAGCCAGCTGCCACTACTCTAAGGAGGTACTAAAATGGCATGCTGCAAACAATGTTAATTTCGTCGCCAAAGAGATTAATCCTCCGAGTTGCCCTGAGTTCAGACCGAACGAAAAATATTGGTCAATTGTCAAGCAAATTCTTCGAGGATGCGGTAAAGAAGTGACAAACGCACAACAAATGCCGTTAAAGTGGAATAAGTTCACCGGTACAGTGTCACCAGCGACTGTACAGATCATGATGGCATCGATCTCAAGTAAAGTGCGACAGTTCGTTCGAAACGGTAAAATGTAATAACTTATATATCGTTTGAAAGCTGAATCCATACTCTTTTGTTTGACTTTTTGATCAACCGTGTATGTTGTTTAATTCTTGAGTTATGTTCACTTGAATGCGTCCAAATTTACTTTGAATCGGGATTTATATCAATCGATCGTTTAAAGGCCGCCTTCGTGAACAGCGACCAAGCCGATGGATCAACGCCATCAACCAATTCCAGCAAAACCACTCCGACCATTCTCGATCCACCAGCCTACAAAACCAGATCGGATCGTCGTGTTTGTATTCCCCGTCAATTCTGTTAAATCTAGGGTGAGGTATTGTGGTGGACTGAACAATACCAGCGTGAATCTACCACTATAGCAACCAACACTTCGTGTACCCACACCGATGGCTCATCATCGGCTGATCACTACAGTGACAACGACCATCGGGTTATTTGATTTTTATCTCCAGATTTTTTTTGTAAATAAAATTTTACTTATAATTCGACCACACATCAAATAAGACGTCGACGCCTTTCTAATGCATTCGAAAACCGAACATCGTTTCCTCTTAATTTTGGGACAATAAAACTTCCAAAGTCTTTTCACTTGACAGTGCAGTGTATGCAACTGATTTCGTTCTTCTTTTTTCTTTTGCTTGTTTTTTGTCCTTGTCTTGATTTAGCAAACCCAAACCATAAACGGTTAAACGGGAACCTCAAATGAACACAATGATCTTCACTATTCTATATGAGATTATAATTTTCGAAAGCAAAGTCAAAAAATGTCATTTGAAGTGCACATTGAGAAGTGTAGCTTTTTGCTATTCTTGATTTTCTATGAGTGAATGGTTTGCTCAACTCTGTGCAGCTATTCTTATCAATTGATATGTTGTGTGTGATATGATGAGTTGTAATCAATGGTGGTAAATGTACTTTATTTTGATATCATTTCTATAACTTTTTTTATGATGACAAAATTAAACACACGCAAAAGCCAATAGTCATGAGAAAAATCTTGAAACTTGATGGTAGAAGGCTTAATAAACGTAGGATTTCAGAAATAATAGTTCCATATGTTTATCTTTTGTGATCTTCTTTCCATCGCTACCAGAAATAAGCCCATTTTATTCAATGCATACGTTATCACCATTCATTCAGAAGTACACGAGTTCTGTGTTGTTTTGAGCTGATTTAACGTCTTACCTTTATGGAAAGCAGCGCATGAGTGGTATCAGGAATCAACATTAACATTGTACCAACGGACTGCAACCCTCCAAACACCCCAGAACTTCGTTCAATAGAAAAATATGGGGCCATTGTGAAACAAAACCATGGAAAATCTAAAAGACAGGCAAATAATGAGAAAGATTTTGCCAAACAATGAAAAACACTGTAAATTTTAAGGTTATGATGGATTGTAAAAATCTTTGAGTGTTGAGAACAACGTTCGCTATGCAGCCTGAAAGATAGTTTCAAATCCAAGATTACACACGGGTCTTTTATCAGGTTGACGCGTTCGATCGTAGTCGAATATTAGTGGCTTCTTTTCCGAGAAAACGTGCCGTATGCGTTATAATGTTTGCACCATCGTACAAATAAGGTTCCTGTTCCACCTGTGCGTATCTTGGTTTTCTCTCCGTGCACGTAAGCTGTAACGTAAGCTATAATTCATACCATAGTAAGCTGCGCGTAAAAAAAAGCCGGTTTCCTTAGTTTGACAGTTGCATCATGGCGAAGTGGCAGCGTATTCGTGATTTGTCTCACGCTCAAATGTCGCAAAAAGACATTTCAATCGCCGTGGAAGTGTCCCGGTGTACCGTAAATGGGGTCTTAGACCGATAAAAGAAAGGACAACTATCCGCGAAGGTTGTCATAGGTCGTCCGAGGTTAGCTCGGATTTCGAGGGTTATCGTTGCCATCAAAAGGAAGATTCGGGCAAATCCAGTGCGTTTGTTGATGAAATTGCGAAGGTACACTGGATCAGCGACTTTACGGCACCGATGATCGTAAAGGAACATTGCGGGGCAAAGCCGAGGGATCGGAAATAAACTCACATGATAACCAATTGCATCCAGGAGCTACAAGTTGAGCGATGTAATAAAATATTTAACTTCCTCAAGCGAAAAAATCCGGTAATCTTGTTCACTGACGAGAGCATGTTTACCGTCCATCCCGTATCAAATTCCAGAACCGATCGCTATATTAGCTCTCCCTGTAAAAGACGTGGCCGACGAGTATAAAAACGTGTATCTGACCAAGCATCCTGCTAGCGTTATGGGTGTTTGGATTAGTTGCTTCCGATGGCAAAAAATGAAGCAAGTGTTCATTCCAGAAGGTGGCAAAGTAAACACAGAGGTCTACATCGGGATTTATAGTAAGTATGTTCTTTCGTGGATCAAAGAGCAGTACGGTCCAAAGCCAAATGTTGTTTTTCAACAAAATGGGGCTCCGAGCTACACCTCTAACCGAGCTCAGAACTGGTTGCAGGAACATCGGCCGTTCTGGGCGAAGGATATGTGGCCACCATCCAGGCCGATCTTAATCCGCTGAATTACTCAGTATGGCGTGTCATGAAGGCCTAGGCCTGTTCTAAACGCCACCCGAGTATATCAAGCCTCTGACAAACACTGACCTGTACCTGGAAAGAAATGGATCCAGGCATTTTTTGGAACAGAAGATCCTTAAGAAAAAGTTAAAACTAAATCGAAATTTTTGAGAGTTTTTTTTTAATTTTGACATTTCTATATGGTGCAAACATTATCACGAACACTTTGGGTGGGAGCACTAAAAATTTGGCTGAAGCTGCACAACCCTATATATTCTATACAGATTTTCGCAGGCCCAATATTTCAGATTTATTCTATAATATGTTTTTGCACTTATGCGTCGATAGATACTGGCCTTATAATACGAATGTTCTAAAGTGTGTATTCGATAAAAATGGCACACCAAAAATGTTCTGTAACTTTTGAACCGTATAAGTAAAAAACCAGAAAATTAGAGGAAATCATATTCGTAGTGTATTGATTACCTCTTTTATGTTCATAGTTATTCATACAGTAGTTCCAGTTATGTCATCTAAACAAGAAATTGTCCGTGAAAAAATTGCGTGCATTACAATCAAAATCCAGAGGCATCCCACCGATGGATCGCTAAAAAGCTTGCAAATGCAAATACAACTGTGCCTCGTGTGATAGGAATCTCCAATGAGGTGCAATAGTTCTAGAACTGTCCAAACATTCGAGATGTCGCTAAAAAGTCCAAAGTGTCAGTCGGTTTTGTAGAAGAAAACCATGAAGCGTGCTGGGTTACATGTTTACAAGGTGGAAAAAGCCCCAAACCGGAATGAAAAGCAAAACATCACTGCGAAAACCCGCACCCGGAAACTTTCAACAGAAGCTGCTCACCAAATTGTGTTGCATCGTGATGGATGACGAAACTTACGTGAAGGCCGTCTTACGTCAACTTCCTGGGTAAGAATATTCCATTGCCAAGTCTAAGTTCGATGATCCGGAGGATGTTCGAATGAAAAAATTATCGAAATTTGCAGAGAAGTTCCTGATCCTGCAACTTGCGGATGTGGTGAAATAAGCGCTCCATTCATCACTTCCGGAACAATCAACGGTGCGTTTTACACACTAAGAGCGCCTTAAGAAGTCTCTTGCCATTCATAAGGAAGCACAAAGGATCTACTCTGTTTTGGCCTGATCTAGCATCCTGCCACTACGCTCGGAACTTGTTGGAGTGGTACCGAGCCAACGGAGTCAATTTTGTGCCAAAAGATATGAACCCACCAAATTCACCGGAACTTCACCCAATTGAAAAATTCTGGGCAATTATGAATACGGAACTTCGCAAACATCCCAAAACTATTAAAACAGAGCTGGAGTTGAAGAAAATTTGGGTAAAAACAACAAAAACACTGGGAAAATCGATTGAATAAAATTTGATGGGTGGAGTAATAAGGAAGGTGCCTCCATTCGGGATGGAAGTTGAAATTGAATTAAACAAAATTTGTAAATCTTAACTCATTAGTAGGTTTTCATTCCCAGAAAATCGGTTTAATTTTGGTGAGTAAATATGTGTGTGCTATTTTTTATTCCTTCACTTGTCAGATGTAACTTTGCATTTTTCTAAGCAACCAGTACCTACCCCCAAAAAGCAGTCTATTGCCCAGTTCGTTGATCACATTTACCAAATATCCCTACCCTACCGACACTGCATCCTTCCCGTGGCAATGTGAAGATGCACAGGTGTACTCGGTCTCTAGGAACAACAACTGTCGAACAAATCATCCTTCCCCTCACCGGAGACCTTGAGGACGTAGCCAGTCGATCTATACAAAGAATGTATATGTGAACATGAAGATGGAAACCAATCCTAAGCTACATCTATGTGGTTCCCTGGGAAATCACAGTTGTTCTTAACAGTATCGGAGGGGGATCTACGAAATGCGTGGTCTTATGTATTTTTTAAAATTTTATTCTGTAACCATTTTTTGCACAATTTTTGCTGAATGGAGCTAGAACTTCAAGAATTTGAACAATGTGTGGCAAGCTCAATGATACTATTCCTAGGCAATTCAAAGTACATGTGTTTCTTTAAAAGTCACCTTCCAAATTCATCGCGCATAACACAGCTATGTTGCGACAATTTGAATTCAATTGAAATCACTCGGGCGAGTTAAATTGGCAGATTTCAATTCATTTTCCCTGCAAGTGAATTTCAATGTTGCCACCCATTTCATACTCAAAAATGCTAATGACAATTACCAGGACCATTTACTGTAGGCTTCAACAAGTGACGCACTTGAAGAATCGCTTGGCTGACGAGCGATATCACTATCGCATTTGTCTCGGCTGTGCAGTAGATCTCCTTTTATTACCGCCTGCCGAGAGATCGAGGAGGCCCGTCAATTGAAAGACGATTAATTCAATTGATTGACTTGTTAATATTTCATTACCCTCGATCTCCTTGTCAGTCATGCATCTTCAACCATATGTGTATATGTATATCGCTCAGGAATGGAATGGTAATTCTGCACAAATCAGGCACGAATTTCGGGGTAGGAAAGGATTGCCTGCTTTGAGGAAATACCAATCATTTCTGCTTTTCCAAATGTATCCGCATAATGAAGTTACGACTTCCTTTTCCAATAAAAAAGGAAAAAATCCAATTTGCGCTTCGGAAGAAATCTATTTTCCGTCTTACATATGGTTTGCCCTTTCTCGAGCCTGGTTTTAGCGAATCCAGTAATTGAAACGTTTGATAGATGATGTCCGCGGCTAGCTCTTTTTGCGCCTTGCAGTGACGACAATAATCGGTATCCTGCTGACTTACAATTAACTGAAGACAAGGCAGATGGCAACGAATTGTGATACCCCAGAAATGTTTTGGGTGCTGAACGGCGAGTGCAAAATGACGAAATTCATAGCAACAGTTTCCAGTTTGGGACCGAATAGTGTGCTTAGGATCTAGGAATGGCATTAATTTTCATCAGAGAGTAAATGTTTTGCATTATTCAGTTCAGGTGGCACATCGGGCATTGCGATAAGTTTAAAGATTTTGATGCCAATGTGTAGTATGAACAATGGGCATATACGTTGTTTAAGTGTAAAATATGATTATTCAAATGTCTGGCTGGTTTTTTGGTTTTTTTATCCCAGTCGGTTAAAGCACGAACTGATAACTTAATAATGTTAAAAAATAAACTATATATTCAAATAATTCGGTATCAATAGACAAATTGAAAGTGTTTGTGGTTGTGTGTGGTAACGTAATTTCACCATGAGAAGGGCTGTGTTGGGCATGCCACAATGTCCCGTCAAACATCATAAAGATAGCAATTCAAAAAGTTATCTTGATGTTGACGTCAATTAAAAATCAAAATTTGATTTCACTTTAAATGTTATTCCGTAAGTTTCAGATGTTTGACATGTTCCGTTTTTGGCACTCCGATTTTGGCAACAAAAGGGTTCCGCTTTTTTCAACATTTTAAAGTAAGCATGGAAAAAATATTAATATGCTGGTATAGAATAATTTATTAATGAGGATGCCGGCACAGACTGAATAATTTCCGACTAGTTGAACCCTAATCTGTATAACTTTAGCAAAGCAAACTAAGAGTTGAGCCTAATCAGTATAACTTCAGCGAAACAGGCTTTGCCTCTCTGAACTCAGCTCTTGCAAATATACACTGGTTGCAGATTCAAAGTATCAATGATGTTGATCAGGCGGTGGAATTCTTCAATCAGGCGGTTACTTTTTTGTTTGAGCAACATATTTTTGTTAATATACCACAACGCAATCCCTCCTGGCAAAATGCCTACTTACGTAGTTTTAAAAGTGCACGAGCATCTGCATTAAAAGTATATTCCAGAACTCGGAACTCATTCATACAACATTCGTTTGTGTCTGCCAACAACCACTACCGCAGATATAATCGCTTTCTGTATTCAAAATATGTAAAGAGAAAAAGCGTTCTGAACTGAAACATAATCCTAAATCGTTCTGCTAATTTGTCAACGACAAGCGAAGTGAGCATGGCTTGCTATCAAATATGTTCCTTGGTGAAACTTGCGCTAACTCAATCGAAGCAAAATTCAACCTTTTCCGCCGATCATTTCTCCAGCGTATTGAACACAAATACGGCGTCGGATCAGCACGTTGAAGCTGCTATATAAAATGTTCCCGAGCATATAATTCGCTTGAGTACTCCAGAATTCTCCAACAGCGATATATTTAAGTCTCTTTATGGGATTAAGCCCTCTTTAGGATCATTGATGTTATAAAAAATGTGCTGGCGGATTAGGTCACCCGCTACGGGTCATAATCCGCCCCTCATTGTAATGTCCAAAATTTCCGGAATGTTGGAAGCGCTCTACATGTTTCCATTATCCAAAAAAGGTGGTACACGTAATATCGTCAACTACCGGGGAATAATTTCTCCATACGCGCATTCTAAGCCCAGCATGTGTTAATATTTGTAGAGACTTTGGGAGGGATTTGAACTCTAGTTTCTACACCAGAAATTGAATAGATGAGTTTATCAAAACGTGTGTATACTTGCGAAAAATCGTTTCACCTGTTTCACCCGTGTCATCCTTATGGAATCTCTTCGAAGCTTGGTTAAAGTTTCGTAATTAGGCCAGCAAAAAGATTTGGGAAATATGATCAAAGGGTTGGCTCGATACTTCAACAATCCAAGAAGATATAGTATGGAGTATAGTATGATAAATAAACTTCCAAGATAGCCCTGAAAGTAGCCGTCCGCTCAATTCAAACTGCTTCTATTAAATTTCATAGCCTGCATTATTCTAATGGACCTATCAATACTTTCTCTTCACATCTTTGGTTCTAGCAAAAATTGCTGTCCACTTCTAGGGTCTTATGTTGATGAGAAGATATTTCCATTTTCAAAACATTATAATTAATTACGTACTTTACGCAATGAATACATGATTAGTAATTTTTTCCAAGATCATAAAGGTCACTTGGTCTAACCATCTGGCTCCCTACGCACCTCTGCGTCTTGTTCCGATCGGATTTGAGGTAAACACTATTTTTGCGGAATAGTTGCCTGATATTCATACATGCTCTACCCATTGTACCAACCCAACTCAATTGTTTTTTCGGATACTGTGTTCGCTAAGTGTTGTACCAACTCGTCGTTCTTTTTCTCCTCCATACACCGTTTTCAAATGCACCACCAAAGATGTTCCTAAGTACACGTCGTTTGAAAAGACTGCTGGTGAAGATAGACGGTTGTGTATCACGGCCGTTTACTAACAAGTCTGGAATTCCACAAGGTAGCAATCTCGGACCCCTATTGTTTATCTTGTTTTTCAATGATGCCGCTTTGATTTTGGGCGAAGGTTTCAAAGTGGTCTATGCAGATGATTTAAAGTTGTACATCGTGGTGCGCTCGCAAGAGGATTGCTTACTTCTGCAAAACTCGTTGAGTTCATTTTCTAAGTGGTGTCAGAGAAACAAACTGATACTTAGCGTGAATAAATGTCAGGTATACCATATGGAAAATCCAATTCTGTTTGACTACTAAATTGACTGCAACACTCTTAGTAGAGTTACCAGTGTGACTGATCGGGGTGTTCAACTAGATTCAAAAATGACTTTCGAACTACACCGTTCTGCGATCATAACAAAAGCAACTCGACAGTTGGGCTTTATTTCCAAGGTGGCGAAGGGTTTTTCGGACCCACACTGCTGGAAGTCATTGTACTGTGCACTTGTCCGTCCAATTTTGGAAAACGCATCGGTGATATGGCAGCCTTACTAGATCACGTGATGCCTCAGAATCGAACGAGTTCAGAAGCGGTTTATTCGGTTGGCTGTGAAAAACTTGCCGTGGCGAGATCCTGACAAATTGCCACCGTATGCTGACAGTTGCCGACTACTAGGTTTGGTCACGTTGGGAAGAATTAAAAAAAATACACCAGTCGTTGCTTATTGCTAGACTGTTCAGGGCTGGTAGCGAATTGCTGGATAAATAATAGTGACTTTAGCGAATAAAATAATAAAAATAGTGACCATATAGTGACCAAATAGTGACTAAAAGTGATATCCAAATTTTGGTATTTTTTATATATTTTTTATGTGCATTAGTTATTTAATTACAGTAAAAATGAACAAAGTGAACACCCCTGTTTGCAAAAATGAGTAATACTGCAGCGCAGTGTCATTTTTTGATTTTGTTTACTGAGAAGTCTGTAATCAAGCGACTTGTTTTTCTCCACGACCTCCACGACTCGTTTTTGCGAAGCCTATTCTTTACGCACGGTCGGCCTATTCTTTACGCACGGTCGACACGCCTTCTAGCATGGCTGCTAGATTCACTTCAGACATATTTTGTTTCTCAATTCCTTTTTTGAGCCGTTCTTATGTGATGCAGCTAAAACTGTTTTCACTACCTTAGTCACCTGAGGGTATTTAGGCTCACCTACACTGCCGTCATACGCATAATTGTCTCATGCTCTATGGGATTCCCTATATATATATGGGGTATGTCGTTTTTTTTTAGTAAACAACTGGTTCCAATACTCCTCAATTCTGTACTCGGTACTCGAGGTCAGCACTTCGCATTTTAAAAAGTTCCATTCGTCAAGAAGAAGATCATAGTTTACCTAAATTGGAGTAACTTGGCGATTTTCACAACTTGGCGATTTTGCAACGGCTGGTGGGTTGAGGTATTGGTGATATTTTTGAAACGTGTTCTTTAAACCAGACTTTTTGATTACGTGCTTACTTAATAAGTTTTGCAACTTTGCCAAACAAAATATTCGGTTTAACAGCAGTCAAGGAAAGTCAGAATAAACTTAAGTAATTGATGAATTATTGAATTTATGAAATCCTATGTATCATAATCTGAGAATATTTGTCTCAGAAATTTCAAAGAAAAATATAAAATTTTAATGTACGAGTTTTAATGAAACTTTGAATTAATAACGCTTTTATACACTGGTCGAATTGCAGTGTACCCCGATTTTACCTATATGATCGAATGGAGTTCGCTTGACTGTCGGGATACGAACAATCAAATCCAGATTCAGAATTACTAAAAAATTCGAAATCGGTAAGTAAGTCCTTTATCTAATTTACAATTCGTTCCCACTTTTCTCGACTATTTCAATACCAAAAGAGTAGTCCGCTTTAGAAAAGCTGACTTGATTTTTTCATGCAGCTTCTTTATTGGACATTTTATCTACATATTGGATAAACATTTTCAGTTTTTTACTCATATCCCATCAACATTTGCACAATCCAACATTTTACGAGCGCTATAATGCCCGCTAAAATTGAACTCGTTTTCTGGTAGGAAGAAAACGATTTGACGTTTGGCTTAGGTCATTTGACATTAGATCGATTCTCTGTCAAACGGCCTACGCCAAACATCTAATCGCTTGCTCCCTACCAGAATTTGAGCTCAACCGGAACGGCCATTTCTAAAGCCCTCGCGTTCTCTCCGCGTCGAATTTTATTTTTGGGAAAAAAATTAAACCTGAGGCACTTTGCGAGAAAACGAACCTGTTCGGGGGAGTGAAAATCTATAGAAATAAAAATTAATTGGTGTTTTGTATGTCACGATTTAACTCGATAACGGATGAACGGTTTTACAAGATTCTTTCTGCGTCCGATTCTTCCAGTATTATATGTATAGAAATATGAAAAATTGTAATGAAGTAGCTGGAAAATTGTACAAATAATGAAAGATAATGTAATATGGGACCACGTGCGTCGCATTCAAACTAATATTGAAGGTAAAATACCTGAGGATAATACCATAAAATTGTTCCCACAATGTTATGCGAATACCAAATTGAGGTAAGACAATACCAAAATAGTACCTCTCAGGTATTCCCAGGTATCCAAAATAACATGTTTTGTTATTCTAGATATATTTTTCTTGCAGTTCTCAGGTATTTTGTTTAGGTATTTTACCTCTTAATCTGAGCTCTTTAATACCAAGGGCAATTATCAAGATCAAAATTAGGTATTCGTATGTTGTTGAGTGACTCAAACTTTTCAGTCAAAGAGACAAAGAGTCGTTGTGAAAATATCACCATTAATCTCACATACACCCTGCATGCCATGAAATACTAAAATCTGTTTTCTCTTCATGTTTTCAAACTAACCTTGGTCTGCATGCGGTTTTGCAATAATGGTTGCATGGAGAGTTTCAAGAGCTGAATGCTGCCAAGTCAAACTCTACATTAGTATTATCGAAACCGTAAGCCGTATGTAATGGGAAAGAAGATGGTATGTATGTTTAAATAGAACTGTACAGCATGGATTATCGAAAAACTAAGGTAAATTCAATTTATCAATGGCAGTAAAATGAGGGCAGTTGGCATGAGACAACCTGACTGACTGACCCTTATAACACACTTGAAAATGGAAGCTCATTACATATTAACTCAAACTTTTAGGAGAATTATTAGAAGATACCGCAGTGCTGTAAGTCACGCAGCTAGATACCCACAAAAAAACTGCTTTGGAAGACTTTTATAGCACATAAATAACACACTTCACGGACTGAACTACAAAAGACTGAAGAAATTAAAAAACGCCGTATTAAACATAAAAAATAATAAAAAGACAATTGAAAAAACAGACGAAAAGACTCAAATTCTCAAACGTGGCTCCTTGCGAGTCATTGCAACAGTGTCTTCTAGGACGACATGTTCCGTGTACGGCTGTCAAAATTACCACAGCCATTCAAGCTTGAATCTCAGCGTGTGTAAAATTCCGCAGCCGTCAATTTAAAAGGAATCACCAAATGACAATAAGCAACTAGCAAAAAGCAAATCTGTCAGTTTTGTTGCCGCTATGTGGCATGTAATTGCTCGTCAAAACATCGTGTCAATATCGGGTGGCGTGAGGCGAACGTCGGCGTGATATTTTGATATGCTAGCAGATGTCGCAACTTTGCCACATCAGTGGGCACCTCGACTAAGCGAACTACGTGGCGTTAGTGAAGAAGCTATTTCTAACGCTAGCGATTGCTAGAGATTTGAAAATTTACACTAAGTTATCGATTAATTTTGTTCTGGCTTAAACGTCTGTCTGTGGTTTAATGAGTCGGAAAGGATGTGGTTACTTCCGAACAAATTTCGACTTACAGTTCCATGTTCCGAGTTTCTACCCGTTAGTCCATTTTCATACACAGTTTGAAAGAGACTAAAGCCGTTTGAAAAGGCGTTTTTCTTATTTTTAAAATGAACACGTGATGGTTTAAATTTTCCTAGTTTTCTGGGACTTGGGGATTCAAATTTGGCACTTGTGATAATATCATAAGGACGTATCGATTTTCTCTTTGCATTATTCAATTTGCCTCATTAACGCAAGTAAGTAATACCGTTTACGGATCATTTTACGATGCACCTCGATAAAGTATGGTTATATATTGAAGGATAAACAATAAAAAATATGCAAGTATTGTTCCGGGTAAGATATTAACGAAAGAGAAATCGGTGAAGTGAAATCAATCATTTCAGTTGCACGAGAAGTGTTTTCAAAATGAGGATATCTCACCTAACTTTTAAAAGAGCCTATCGTCGTTGATTGCTTCTTTTCACCAGGGTAAATGCACCCTTCTGTTTGGGGAAATGCTCCTTAAACTTTGGAAAAATGCTCCTTCGACGCGTTTAGCCCGGTATAATGCAATCGGAGGTATTAACCTTCTGGTTAGCGCTTGCCGGTTGTTTTGACGGGTCTAAAGTTTCTTTAAGATTGTATAGTGGAGCTTCGCTCCGCAATCTTCTAGGTAGTTTTGACGGGTTTAAATTTCATTTTGACGAGTCTTAATTTCTTTTTGAAGAGTCTTAATTTCGTTTTGACGGGTCTTGATTTCGTTTTGATGACTCTTAAATTCAGAAACTTAAGACCCGTCAAAACTATACAATCTTGAAGAAACTTAAGACCCGTCAAAACATCCGGCAAGCGCTAACCAGAAGGTTAATACCTCTGATTGCATCTAATGAGCGTTTTTCCAAAGTTTAAGGAGCATTTCCGCAAAAAGAAGGGTGCATTTATCCTTTGCCACCTATACTTGAACACGGGAGCTGTCAGATTTATCACCACTCAGTATCTTCTTCTTTTTTCAAGTTGGATTCCTCTATAACGTTTTACTCCTCACTTCGCATCTGAAAGATCGTGTCCCCCTTTGGCCGTCTAGTGCAACTAATTACTCAATGGAGATTTCCCGTGCCTATACTGTTCTTCTTTTTCGAGGTTTTATAGCTGACCAGTTATAATTTGAATGTACGTCCATAATAGTTGAAAATAGTGACTAATTTCGTGAAAAAATGCCTTTAGTTAAAGTTTTAAGAAATAGGTACTTTGGAAACTTAAAAATAGGAACCAAGTTACCAAAAAGTGACTCACTACCAGCCCTGCGCCTACACCAATGGTGGTATGTTATAACTCCCAATCAATATAATTCAATATCCAATGCTTTCTGGATCTTACGCACTTTTCAGTTAGCTGATCAGTTGTTGTTAACCTAATTTTAGTGGAACAGCAGAAACTGCAAGACATTTCTGGAGTTGAATTAGGTGGTTTTTCATGTGATTCTCCTATTCGAGGTTCAAGGTCGATTTTAAAACAAAGAATGTTTATAACCTAAACACATTTTTATTGAAAATATGCATAATCCAAGAGCATTTTTTTACTGTCCAAAGCGAATATAATATGGCTTGCTTATGACGATTTTCATATCAAATAACGAATAAAATGAAAATTTCTGTTACATATGTCCAGTGAATAATAAAACTCTGATCTATATTATTAATTCAGAATGTAATTGATATTAATTGCATTGAAAATCGGTATTGTGAATTTGAAAAAAGTGATAGCATTTCCAAAGTGCGGTGATTCACCGGTGATGCCGGTGAATATCAATATGAACACTACACCCTATGCTGATGGAAAAGCTTGTTCGTTTCAAAAATGTTTTGCGCCTAAATGTACATAATTATGTTGAAAAAGTGCAAAGCTTTTTGCTGCTGCCATCTACCAGTAGAAAATCATACGTGCATTGAAGCTTGTGTCCGGGAGTTCTCAAAGCCCATCGTTTCAAGGCCAATATTGTTAGCATAGCTCACTGTGGTTCACGGTGTTATGGTCGTATAAAGTCAAATTTTTGAGCATTTGCTGTAGGTGTGTTAATAAATAATCAAAAATAACCGGATAGCTTGTCAGTGTTTGCTTTTTTGTCGTTGGAGCAAGTGTTCGGCTCGCCGGTTTTGATTCGCTGTAGTGTTTTGTGAGATTAAGAATATAGACGGAGGAAACGCCGGTTCGGAAATAAAACATGAATTCACTCAGGGTTTGCAACGTGTTCTGGAGTTCTTCTTTAAAGTCTGATATATTACTCCGTGGATTTGCTACCTCCAACTTTCTCAATGAAAACCATAAGTAATGCAACATTTTATCATTTTTATCATCGTTTTGAAGGTCACACCTCATTGCTATAGTATTATGGCACATAAGAGCCATGTCATTCTTCATTGAACTAATGTTAATCAAGTGCAAAAATGTTGAATGATAGTTATAAGTCAAATTGTTATCGTCTATCTCTTATTGATGGTCATTTCGAATCTTGTTTCTATTTTTAGGTGCAAGGTGTTGGTAGTCGGTGGTGGTGCCGGCGGATGCGCCGTAGCAGCAAAGCTTTCCAGCAAACTTGGTGCGGGGAAAGTGTTGATCCTAGAACCAGCTGATGTGAGTGACGCATATTTATATTTGTGGTTCTCTATAGGGAATTGTATCATCCGTACACTTGATAGCTATTCAGTTACTATCAATATAAGGGCAAATGCCGCTTGAATGCAACCACACCTACCTAGAAATAGAAATATTAATGTTTAAGTCAGCTGCATCCTGCTCGTAGAAGAAAGCAGATAAGAGTTGACGTGGTATTTTTTCATAGCTCTTGAAGACACCTACCAATATTAGTAGAAGAGTAATTATAAAATTTATAGAAGGGATTTTGTGCACCAATTTCAAGTACTAGAATCTCATCGTCTCAGTGTTCCTAGTTCGTGGAAATTCAATTAATGTTGGAGGATCTCCACTCCAGAAATCTTTCTGTTGAACATTCGGTTGTGGTTTTTGTTGTGATCTATCTTAGAAACAATTAACACCCATACTTTGAACGAATTTCGTTCACGTCTTCAATCATCACGCGCAGCTTGTTGCTTGCATAACTTATTTTCTGCTGAATCATGGTGATACAGTAACATTTTTTTCATGTTGCTGACGGTAAGTGAAAAGAGATGGGATGAAACGATGAACATCGTAGAAATTAACACATAACATACTTACGGCTTGTGGACTGTTTCTGTTTCTGTGTGGATTTTTGTCACGCGGTGATGAACAGGCTTGGATCGTTTTGTGTTGGGTCTTATTCAATACTTTTCAAAATAGCATGCTGGCGTAAAGTCTGATCGAATAATCAACCCGTCGTTGTTAACAACAGAACAGATTAATGCTAGTACACTTTCGATCATGCATCGGAAATTCCCACCAAAGTGCCACACTTCGTGTTTTCACTGAAGCTATATACAAAAGTGCGCAATCGACTGCAGTTTCTGTTAAAAGGGGGTGTGTACAGTCACCAGGCTAGGATATTTTTCTTTAGATAAATAGATTAATGTTAGCAGCCTTCTGATGAAACCCTAAAAATAACACACTGAAACTGCACTCGAGGGCGCACTTTGGTGTAGTTTTAGTAAAAATACGAAGTGTGGCACTTTGGTGGGAATTTTCTCTATTGCGATGTGGTTCAGAATGATCTTTGGGTAACGATTGAATTTTAAAAACTAGCTTTCCAGAAACAAAAGCATGTCTGGGAAACCTCCGCATTGGTTTTATGAGTATACATATAATGACAAATTAATCAAAGAAAGAGACAGTTTTGTGAATTTAACATTGCTCTTCTATTCAAAGTCTGATTTTAGATTTGCATCCTCGAATTTAGCAATAAATAAATATCACTGTGCTACTTGATATCATATTTATTCATTTGATTAATTTTCATTTTAAATAACGCATATTGAGTTGAAAATTAAATCAAATGTATGCATGTATACGTTTTAATCGTACGTTTCTATTTCTTGATGGTAGTTTGTGAGGATGCTGGTGTTAGTGGTCGACAGCACCAATCAACTTGCCAACAAACTTTGTGCCTGAATTGTCCTGATCCTTCAACCGGCTGGTGTTGTTGATGATTCTCTTCACAAGCATGTCTTCAATTAAATGAATCTAACCCCTTCATTTATCGTTATAAAGTAACGAAACCTTCCATTGATTTTACATGTTTTAATAACGTGTTTTTTATATGCTTTAACAGTCTCCAGGGTACACTATCCATTTCTATACGTCAATACAAATAACTTTGCTGATGATGATGATGATGATGTAATACCAGCGGATGGATAGTCTTGAAGAAAATGAATATATGTTTTGGCTCAGGAAGTACTAACACACCGGTCGCAAGCTTAATGATTCGCCCTAATAACGTAGCTCACACCAACACACCCTCAAAGATTGCGTCAAAATAACATAGCGAATCGAAACAAAAACAAAAATTCTAGTACCGAAAGGTACTAAAAAGCGCAAGAGTATATTGCAAGGTGCAGACTGCAAGGTGTACTTTGAAACTAGGGGTTCTACAACAGTGAACCGTGAAAAAGAAGAAGAAGAAGAGTTGACTTTAGGCGAAACTTATGGCGAAGGCCTATTACTGGCCTATAGCCTATGCACGATGTCATATGGTATTGCTCGCGGTCATTGGATTGGGAAGAGGAGGAGAAAGAAGAGAATGGTTCCAGTTGTTCACGTATTCCTTGGAAACTTCGGTTTTTCATAGTAGCTCAACATTTGGTCGCAGCGTCTGAATCCGACGCATGTTGTACACCGTCGGAAGTTTTGAGCGCATACATAGTAAGTAGTGATCCGAATCTGCGGTAGATGCGAACGTTGCGAGTATCGGAGAAGAATTTACCGTCGATAAGAATATGGTTGATTTGATTCTCTATTCATTGGTCAGGTAAATTTCAAGTGAATGTGTGTTTTTGCAGTAAAAGGAGGTACTTCGGACTACTAAATCACGGGAGACCGCAAAGTTCACGCATCATTGGCTGATGTCGTTCGATGCTGCATGCAGGCTATTCGGCCCAATTACCAGTCTGTACACGGTAGAACGGGAAGTATATGTCGCCAATGACGATTTTTAAAACCCGCGCGATTTGCTCACTTGCGACACTTGCTCTAGCAGCACGTAAAACGCCTCTTTTCCGTCATTCGAAACGATCCTTGATCCTCAGCTGGCACATTCTCGCATTAATCGGAAACCATTCAGTCATGCGTCGATGCAATTTGCCTAGCACTATGAAGCTCGTCGGTGCTGCCACAGTTCTGGTAGAAAGTCCGCTTTTCCATACCTTCAGCCCTGTCCAGCAAAGGTCCTACTTTGCTACAACTGCGAAGTTGCGTGGCTGAAGCTCATCGTAGATTATCCTATCGAAACACGGGATGCAGGGTGACTTGCAGTTCCATGTTTCGAGTTTCCAATCGTAGTCCTTATTTTGTTGCCCAGGTCTTTGCCGATTGTTCTGGTCCGTATTTATTTCTGTATTATTTGCAACTTTTAATTTTTAAGGGCGGCTTATTGGGCCTTCCTGTCTCGCCGGAGATCCATCCACGCTGACACGAGGACGATGATTAGCATCCCCTGACATTCAGGACAGATGCTGTTTTGAATCGCCCTTGACAGGGAGAACAGACGCTCATATAGGTTTCACCCTTCGAAGAGATCAGCACCCATTCCCAGTCAGCATATGACCAAGGTCACAGCGGGGTTAGTTACCCGATCTTGGTTACTCGTACCCCCGTCGGCAGAGTGAAGGGGTTATGCTAGGTGGTACTGGATAAGATGCTAGAGATCACAGTGTTTATTAAGGTTGAACTAAAGAAATACGGCCGAAATAGCTGTTAAGATAGCTCAAACCACCACGATACATTTTTGCTACATTTCGAGTAATTCAAAATTTGATTTTCAAATCCAATCGTCCTATCTTAGTTTTAATTGCTTAACAATCTTATTTTATTCCAGAAACATTACTACCAGCCCATGTTCACCCTGATTGGCGGTGGAATTAAAACACTGAAAGATAGCTACCGTCCCATGTCAAAGGTTTTACCTACACTCGCCAAGTGGGTTAAGGATTCCGCTGTCAAATTCGAACCAGAGAGCAACACGGTTTACACGGCAAATGGTGACAAAATAGAGTATGATTTCTTGCTTGTGGCCACTGGATTGCAGTTGAACTACGACAGAATACCCGGATTAGTAGATGCTCTGTCGATTCCGAAGGGTAAAGTTTGTTCAAACTACTCGCCGAAATATGTTGATCGGACCTTTCAAGCCCTCCAGGCATTCAAATCTGGGAATGCCATTTTCACCTACCCAAACAGTCCGGTGAAATGTCCTGGGGCACCACAAAAGATTTTGTACCTAGGCGAACATTATCTTCGAAAAGTAACTAATCTCCATAGCACTTTAATATGGCTCATAACCATTTTGTTTTTCAGTCCAAGAAACGACAAAATGCCAATGTGGTGTATAACACATCGCTACCGGTCTTATTTGGAGTCAAACACTATGCGGATCAGCTGTGGAAGATTGTTGAAAAACGAGACATTAAAGTGAATTTACGTACGAACCTCATAGAAGTTATCCCCGATAAGAATCAAGCAGTGTTCCAGAATTTGGATAAACCAGAAGAAAAGTTCACCACTGACGTAAGCATTTGTACACATATCAATGTTCAGTTAGTCTAAATTTAAAATCTTTTGGCAGTATGAATTCCTCCATGTCACCCCACCGATGAGTGCTCCAGATGCTTTATCAGCATGCTCCAGTCTTGTAACGGAAACTGGCTTTGTCGATGTTAACAAGGATACACTCCAGCACTTGAAGTATCAAAATGTTTTTGCCATTGGTGATTGTTCGGCGTCTCCAAACTCTAAGACAGCTGCCTCAGTTGGTAAATTGACTTCATCTGTTCATGAATTTGAACCACAGTTAATCAAATTTTGTTTCAGCCGCCCAATCTCAGGTTGTCTACAAAAACATGATTTCCGTGATGAACGGTGTTAAACCAATGAGAGTGTTTGATGGTTACGCGTCATGTCCGTTGGTTACAGGGTACAACACATGCATTATGGCCGAATTCGACTATAGCCTAACTCCACTGGAAACGTTCCCCATTGATCAGAGCAAGGAACGCATATCAATGTTCTACATGAAAAAAGATCTCATGCCTCCACTATACTGGCATTTGCTGCTGAATGGTCTGTGGAACGGACCGGGATTTGCCAGAAAATTAATGCATTTCAAGTTTTGATAAGACCAAAACTGTGACTACTAATATTTGTTGTTAAATATAGTACCTATATTAACTATATTTATATTATAATAGAGTAACATTTGTAAAATAAAGACAAGATTCTACCTCCGGCATTAACGAATATCTATATGTAAAGAATATGTAAAATATATGGTTAAAGCTAAATGGACTGTGAAACAGTTTGAGGGGTTTGAACATAGTGCTATCTTTGATGGTGACCGTCTTCCGGTGAAATATAATTTGTACTGGTGCTACCTGATGTACACGGAACAACCTTAAACTCATATAGAAGCGTCATTACTATAAATATGATGTGACCCTAAAAATCATCGTCAGCTCGAAAGATCCGGATCTACCATCGAAGTGGTCAATTTTGTAAACTTGTCATTATGACCATACATACCAACACAATGGTGCCCTCTCGTAAAGTCATCCTCGGGGCAACTTGATGGTCTTTCGTTAAGTCCCCTGCAACTGTCAAATTCGTGACACTTATCCTAGCGGTCTTGTTGACGGATTCACATATTCGGAATGGAATGCTTCAGTGAAAAAAAACTATAACTGATTTAATTTTTTAAGCAAAAAACTAGAAAATGTTGATTCTAATGAAACCTATATGAAGCTTTCTTGAAATAAAATGCTGTATGTAAATGTAACGCAATTTTCAAGCAAAGATTTTTTGATTTCGTGTGCAAAACGGTAAATTTTCTAACTATTCTCTGGATGTATTCGTTAAAGCATTCATAAGAGAGTTGGATTTCTTCACCCGCTTTAGTTTTAAACCATTTTACCTATTCAGCTTAACATAGCTATTGTGAAGAAATGAACCATAAATGTGGTTTATACATACAATACAGTCAAACATTTGCATAAACAGCTAGCCCGAAACATTTCCGATCAATCTACTCTTGATCCTGTATTCATCCTCCATAAGATTATCACAAGGAAAGATTAGTTTCAATTTGATATAAGTTTTGTTTGGAAATACCTACATAATTATTAAACCGCTCTATTTTTGTACTAAACGATTCGCAATCGGATATAATAGTGATGGACTTTAATGTGTACTTTTTTTCGATTTTATTCATAGCGTAAAAATAAGTAGGTATCACAATTTATTTTTAACGAATCGATTATTTCAGTTTCCAGCTAACATGACTATATAAATTGTCATCAACCAAAGATAAGCATGGACGATTTGTGTTTAAAACAATAATGTCCACATCTCTAACATCAGCATATACTCTGACGTAAAATGTAACCTTTGATCTTAGAAAGGTGATTAAATCACATTTTTAGAACAAAGGTTAAATTTTTAGTAAATTTATCGTTAGCGACACACAGTCATCACATTGAAAAATTGTTAACGTGATTAACCCGAGAAATTTCTACACAGGCAAACCTTTCTAAGTGAAAATAAATTCAGAAACCATTTCCATTTATCATGCGTTATTTGAAACTGATAAAGAACTTGATTTTCATTCATTACAATGTTCATCAGTGATTGCCTTCAGTAAACCATCAGCTCTCTTACATAGTGGATGATAGAAGTTGCCTTCGTGCATTATACTATGTTCGCAAGTTGTTGCTGCTGTATAAGCGTTTGTGTTGTAATCGATTAACAGCGCTGGGTCTCGCTGCAACAAAACAAACCCTCAATCGTTGTATTCTTTAGCAACAGTTTTGTTTTGACTTCAGGAAAGATTGTGATTTCAGAATGCAGCTCGGAAGTTTAATATTAACTATACTGGACCCCTTTAAAATCATTCGAAAGTACTTGCTAAAACCGTTAGCTGTGACCGGAATAGTTTTCGCCGAGGAATATAAACGAAAAACCGATGCCGGAGTGCAATCGACCAAAAACATCCTACTGAAGCTGATATTGGCCGTATTGGTTGGAATCTCCATCGTGTGGGCTTCGATATTTATGTATGCTTACTTCTACTACTCGTACATGCCCACTGTGTCGCACGTCAAAGATGTGTATCTCAACTACAGGTAAGGTCTAGATAAGTTACGTTGTGAGATGAAATGTTTCCGAGCCAACATACACGAAAGTTAAGGTGAAACGTGTTATCATTCGTCTCATGCTAATTTTGGATTTTGGCGATATACATTTCAAATTTTGGTGTAGGAGGTGGTGGTACTCTCCGGCGTTGGTGAAATATGGTTGGTGGGTTGGTGTCCTTTTTGGGGGGTTTATTTTATTTAAAAAAAAATAGCTGGTGGGTGGTATTTTGGAGGAATGGTGTGGGCGGACGGACGAAGTTGGTTTTTTTTTTTGTTGAATTTTGGCTAAATAATTAATTTATTTTTTGGCAATCATCTGACTGTTGCTTGGTGTGTGGTTTTATATTATTATTATTGTGTGCTGAGGAGCGAAAAAACACAAGAGTAAATTGTTTTGTTTAATTACACGGTGTTCAATAAGTTCGAATACAAGTTTTCATCATTGCGTAGGTATGCGCCATGTACATATTCTGCATTGGTATTGGTGTCAGCTTTAGCTTCATTCATACGCTACCGAATGTGCGCGGTGTTGACATTCTGTTAGTTGTTGTTTGTTTGTTACGTGCGATGAAAGAGTATCGGGACTTCGTAATTAAGCGTTTTTTGAACGGTGAGCGACCCGGCGATATATTCCGGCTGCTGAAATCGCATGGGGTCAAGCGGAACTTTGTCTACACGACCATCAGGCGATACCGGGAGACGTCCTCGACCAATGACCGTGCGAGATCCGGTCGGCCGCGTTCAGCGAGGACGCCACGGATCATCAAGATCGTGAGGGAGCGAATTCGGCGCAAAAAGAACCGCTCAATCCGGAAAACGGCTGCAGATCTCAACGTTTCCATTGGAACCGCTCACACCATACTCACCAAGGACCTTGGTTTCAGGCCTTACAAAAAACGTAAGGTCCATGGCGTTTCGGAGGCTACCAGCAAAAAGCGGTTGGATCGAGCTAAGAGGATCCTCTCTCGGCACGCTGGTCAGGAGTTTGTTTTTCGGACGAGAAACTGTTCGTGCTGCAGCAGCCGCACAATGTGCAAAATGACCGGGTGTGGGCGCCATCGAGGGACAGCATTCCTGAATCCAATATAAACATCCCTCGGTTCCAAAGTGCCGCGTCGGTGATGGTTTGGGGGGCAGTATGCAAACGTGGTAAGCTACCCTTGGTGTTTATTGAAAAAAACGTCAAAATCAACGCGGCGTACTACAAAACTGAGGTTTTGGAAAAGGTTGTTGCCCCCAGTCTCCGAAGCCTCTACGGCGATGAGCACTACGTGTTCCAGCAGGACGGTGCACCAGCCCATACGGCAAATGTGGTTCAAGCCTGGTGTCGGGACAATTTAACCGACTTTCTGGACAAAACTTTGTGGCCTCTCAGCTCCCCGGACTTGAATCCTCTCGACTTTTTTGTTTGGTCCTATATGATGGCGAAGCTGAACGAATACAAGGTCAGCACTTTGGATCATTTCAAGACGGTAATTCTCAAAATCTGGGACGAAATGCCCATGCAGTCCGTGCGTGCCGCCTGCGACGCGTTCGAGAAACGTTTGAAGCTCGTTAAGGAGTACAAAGGGGGGTCATTCCAAGAGAAATGTTGTAAACGTTCCTTGTAAACTGCAGTTGAACATGGAATTTCATTCCTGTCTTGGTTCGAATCCCGATATAGGTGAAACACAATTGAGCTTAAAAGTTATATCCCTCAAATGTTACGCGAAAATGCATATACAAGTATGAAAAAACATTTAAAAAAGGGTAACATGCTAACGATCTTAATTCAAAGAGAAAATACAATTGTTACAATACAATTGTTTTGAACCCCTTGGTCCGAAGTACACCTTGAAGCCAGCACCTAACTCTACATATCTGCGCCTTTGTTTTGATTTGCTGTTTTATTTTGACAGAATATTTGAGTGTGTTCGTTTGAGTTCATTATTAGGGGCGTATTATTAAGCTTGGGACCGAGCTTGGGACCGATGTGCTAGTACTGACTGAGCCAATAAAAAAATCGTATTTGTTAGGGACCTACTGGTCTTAGAGTTAGTCTATGGTTGTACTAACTGTCAAATACTTTAATCCAGTACACAAAAACACGTACTAGACTGTGACTCGAGTAAAGACTGGACTCGGAAAAAAATGAGACACACAAAAATGATCACCAAAAATTCATTTTAAATCGGATACTTCTCAAATTTTCAGGGATTAAATAACTATATATTAGCTATGTTTTGGCATAATTTATTTATTGAATTTCTTCCCCCAAGCTGAATGCTCGTACATTTCTCTTAACACTGCTCATGAGATCTTGGGCGAGGCTTTGTCCATCTTCCTTACACAATTTCTCCCAGTTTTTCTTCAAAGCTTCATCGGTTTTGAATGTTTTTCCGCTTTTCTTCAACTTTTTCTTCATTATCGCCCAAAACTTTTCGATCGGACGAAGTTCTGGTGTATTTGGCGGGTTCGCCTCCTTCGGGACCACATTAACGCCCTTCGCTTCGTACCAATCCATTACAGGCTTGGCGTAATGGCACGAAGCGAGATCCGGCCAGAACAGCGTGGGACCACGGTGAGAGCGGAGGAAGGGCAGCAAGCGCTTCTGCAAGCATTCCTCTCGATAAATCTGCCCGTTTATGGTGCCGGTTGTAACGAACGGCTTGCTGTACCGTCCGCACTCGCAGATCGCCTGCCATAACAGGTACTTCTTCGCGAATTTGTCCATCTTTTTTTCCGGGACTTTTCCGGAACCTCCATGCGGGACGTACCGACAAAAAACTCGAGGCCGGGGATTTTTTTGGTGTCCGCCTTGATATATGTCTCGTCGTCCATGACGAGACAGCCTGGCTTGACCAGCCACTCACGGCACAGCTTCCGCGCACGCAATTTGGCCACCGTGTTTTGCTTGTCAGTCCGGTTTGGCGCCTTCCTGACCTTAAAAACACGTAGCCCAGCCCGCTTCATGGTCTGCTGGACGAACCACTTCGACGAATCGTCTCGGGTGGAAAGGTTCGGGTTATTCTTAAAGTACTGCCTTATCTTCCGCGCCTTCTCTGGGTATTCCGTTTTCGGTTTTCGGCCGCTTCCAGCGCGCCGCTCGATGGTCTTTGTCTCCTGGAATATCTTCACAACGCGGGACACGGTGGAATGGTGGATTCCAAGCCTTTTGCCGATCCATCTGTGCGACTGACCAGGATTATCGATCACCGCGCCCAAGATTTGCTGGCGTAGCTCTTCTTGTTTCGAATGCATCTTGAAAACTACTTTACAGATCACGATAAAATTTTGTACACATAAACAATACACTCTAAACTAGTATTACTCAAAATTTCATTAATTTTTACCCACGCGGTAAAAAAGTCGCATTTTTTCCGAGTCCAATCTTTACTACCCTGCCACCGCCTCAAATGTTCTGCCGACAATATCCACGTCATCGGCAAAGCAAAAATCGTGCCTCGCATGTTAAACGCCACTCATCGCATAACACCTTCAAGAGCAATGTTGAACAGGAGGTAAGAGAGACCATCGCCTTGACGAAGCCCCCTGCGGGATTCGAATGAACCCGATAATCCACCCGATATCCTCACACAGCATTGGGTTGTATTCACAGTAACGCTGTATGAAGGGCCCAAAACGGTGGGGCGGACCCGTAAGCAGAGACACTTACGCGAAACCCGCGAGAACATGAGATTCTCCTTCCAACGATACGATCCAACAAATCGAATAACCCAATTCGCAATACATATTAAGCTTTCTATGGGATGGCTTGTTAAGAAGGGCGCGTCACTCTCACTGAGACTGTTGGAGTAGAATTCACAGCATCACAATCGAATCGGTAGGATAAAGAAAATGATACTGTTTGTTCCCTCCTAGACGCCGGTTGTCATACCACTCCATTGTCCAATTCCAGCTTGAGTGATACCCTGATGCTCCCTCCATTCCCAATATATATTCAATTTCATAAAGTAATTTTTAAAATAAAGTGAATTACTACTAAAATTATAAAAAATATAGTGAATGAATATTATAATGACAAATAATATAGTGAATGAATATAAGAATGAAAATAACAATTCCATTTGTGGACCTGAAAGTTTAGACAATGTAGCGGCGATAAAAAAATGATCTAAAATTATCTCATAAAACTTGGGATTTCCATGGATGATCTGAAATTATATAGCAATAGAATAGTAAACCTAAAATTTCGATGTGCTGTTCCGTTTCCTTGCAATAATTTATGTAGTGAGTCTCGTCGGAAATTGTGATTTAAATGAAATGAATTTAAATGCAATTATGTCACATCATTTAATATCATAACATAAAATAATAAACTGACGTTATACTATAAAATAATAATACCAGCAGGCCAGTAAACTATAGTAGAATACATATATCCGTAACTAAGCTGAACATCCACTCATCGAAAGACTTCCACTGTTGCAGTTTCTATTGGATTAAGATCTACTAAGATTAGAATTTGTTTTAACAGTAATAGTCAGAGAACATAATAAACGTAGGTACAAGATGTATCTGACATCTACTGGTATGTTACTGAAAATAAAAATTAGATGTGTATTAATATCATAATAATATTGGAAAAAAACTGAAAACAGCTAATAATAAGGCGAAATAAATTTCATATGAGTATGAATCCAAAAACTGAATCTTAATAAAACAAAAAGATAAAAAATTGAATTTTTCGATAGCTCTTGTTCATCTGGACCCATAAATGATACTTTATGTCTGTGAAATAGGAAATGAATGATTGTAAACTGCTAGGTTTTAAATTAATATATATTTTTGATGAAGAAGGAAAGAGCTTTTTTTCAGTAGAATTTTTCGAATGATTTTTTCTAAAAAATAAAAAAAAAAAAAACATCAAAAACCTTTCTATCTTTTCAAATACATAACGTAGGTTAGATGAGCTATAACTGACAAGGATGCATATATGCGAAGCTGAAAATGACTTATAAAAAAGGATACAAAATGTAATGCATGGATGTTATAATATAAAATGATAATAATTTCATTTTTATTTAAATGTCTGCAGATTGTGGTCCTGCTGCAATTGTACCATGAACCTGAAAGCTAAGACAATGTATCATAGCAACGAGAAAAAAAATTGATTTAAAATTATTTTACAAAACTTGGGATATCCATGGATGATCTGAAATTGTATAGTATATAATGAATCATGGGATATAAAGCATATAATGAACCTAAAATTTCGATGTGCTGCTCTGCTAATAAATGTGATATAGCCACAAAGGAACTGACTCTTAGCTTCGGGTCTTGATCCCTACTGAGCCCTTGCGGAACGTCAAGCCGGCCAGTTCAGCGCAAGGGCACACCAATACACTCTCAAATATTCTGTCAAAATAACATAGCGAATCAAAACAAAGACAAAGATAGTTGTACCAAAAGGTACTGAAAAGCGCAAGAGTGCATGGCAAGGTGCAGATTGCAAGGTGTACTTCGGAACTAGGGGTTCTACAACAGTGAACCAATTTCAAATCGCTAGTTGCACATTGATTGTTGGTTGTACTCCTTTACTCTAGTACGTGTGTTTTGGTACTGGAATCAAGTATTTGACAGTTCGTACAACGCTGTCCGTTGTATGTCTGTCCCAGGTATTACGAGAGTCGATGAAATGCTGTCAAAAATACTATATTATCTCACCCAACTTGGACTCAGTTCAAACTATGAGCGACGTTAGTGTAGTTTTTATACTATGCTAAACCTCGTGAATGATAAAAATTAATATTTTATAAACTAGCGGCGATAAGAAAAGTCGCAGCCTGCGCAAAAATCACGGCTTCTATGTAATATACTGCATAATACAATAGCATAAAAATTGTTAACTTGATCATGGCAGAAAATTTAAAATCTAATTAAATCTAATTAATCCTCAATCCAATTCAATCTAATTGATCAATAACTATTTTAAACATTAAAAAAATCTAGTTTTCGGAAGGAAAAAAAGACTTAGAAAAATAAATCCATAGAACATTGTTTTTTTAAATACATCATATAATGGTCAATTTACAAAAATGTTTCCACACTCAGACGAGTGGCCTAACGGCAGCTAGTTATCCGGCCGGCAGTTAGAATAGATCCTGCTTTTTAGGTTGGCTCAGAAATGCTCGATTGGATGAAATAAATAAATAAACAAATACCTATCAGAGAACAGTAGGGAACATTTTTGATCCAACGTGGAAAAGGGTTTCTATTAATTTTTATCTCCTTTCACATGGAATTCACATGGATATGAAATTGAACTAAAACATGGTTGGATGAATTAATTTGTGTATGGAGAAAATATTATGTTTCTAAGATTGTCCGCTTTACCCACACCAACTGTCCGTTTCACCCACAGTTAAATACGATGTTGAATTTTTTGACTGTTTTATTCCTTTAATAAAACAATGAAAAACGCTCTGTGCCAATTTTTGAGAGTCAGGCAGGTTGAAACACAGGAAATTAAACTGCAAGACACTGCATGTCAATTTAAGAAAACATGAATCATCTATCCAGAAATTGAAGCTCTGCTTAGCTTATTCGTCTTACCCCCGGGTCACCTACTGTCAATCCTTCCAAACCACAATAATTGCCGAAGAAAAGAACATTCGCTTCGATTGTCAGTCAGGTTCGAACAGCAAGAACGAGAATGCAAGAATGCAACATCGCTGTTTTAATGTTTACCAATAAAAAAACCAATTTATAGTCTGTAGCAGGTTGAATAATTTGAGCAGATTGTTGTTTTTAGAGCTCTGAGAAGAATTGTGTTGGCTCAGTTGAACGGAATTATGGCTTATTACGGGGGTGCACGATGGTACACGAGATTAGTGTACCCTTGTGCACGAGATCACGATTTTATAGTCGCAAGTGTTATTTTTTTAACAATAATTCTGCTGTTGAATTTTAATTTTAATTTTTATATTCTGTTATTATAGAGATTGTCAACCAAATCAAAAATGCTTCGAGTATCCTTCAGACACTGTGATTCTAACTAATAAGCAGCAAATACTGATGATAGGTCAAGCCTATCGTGTTACACTTTATCTCGAAATGCCGGAATCAGTACAAAATGACAATACAGGTAGCCGTCAAATCTTGTCCTAGAAACTATGGAGTTAATCTTATATTCCTTTTCCAGGTATGTTCACCGTCTGTGCCACCATGCAGCATCATGAGGCGAGTGAGCATTCAATCAAGTCTTGTCGACTTTCGATGCTGCACTTCAAATCAAACCTACTAAAAATGATCTCCACGGTGGTAATGGCACCGTTCTTCATTCTTGGTTACCGAGAGGAAAAACAACTGATAGCAATCGATTTGTTCACCCATTTTGAAGACAGTCAAACACATCCAGTCACAAGCGTGGACATAGCTGTCCTCTCGAAAGAAATCCAATTTTACTCGGCCAAACTGCATATAACTGCCAATTTCTCTGGGTTGCGCTATCTTATGTTTAACTGGCCAATTTTGTCCGCCATTATAGGTTTGTCTGCAATGTCAAACCTGCGATTCATCGTTATTTGATTTGACATTTTATTTATAGGAATCCTGACCAATTTGTTTTTCATTCTGATTGTTTGCGTGCTCAGTTGGTATCACTGGGACGATACCGAATGGTTAGTCGATATCAAGGATCGTTATCAACAAGTCCTGAAGAGTTCACCAATTAAAAGCACTGAAAAAGCGTCAATCGAAGCGAAATCAGTACCCGATGATGATGATAAACCTGAGAGCATAGAAGATGTTTCCGGCTTCAACGACGATTTGGGATTGACATCGTGACGCGTGACTGGATGAGAAAACGGGATTGGGTATGATATGTTTTGCCTTATGTTGGGAAGAAACGATATTGGAAATAAATGTTGCGTTAACCGTTGATGAGCGAGAACAATTTAATGCAGACTTTATACACTACGTAACAAATTTCACAAGCGATAAGTAACTAGGACATCAATTAAGGTCAATACAATGTTTTTTTAACTGTTTATTTTTTTCCAAATATCAGATTAGTTTACATTAATATGTTATCCTAGGTGCTCCTTCTAAGTAATTAACATTTCAACCCTTATTTGCTATGATATTTATCGAATTGTGTGAACATTGTTTTTGCCATGTCTGTTCAGTATTCAAAACAGGGTTTTTACGCCTGCATGTCAGAATGACAATTGATTTCTTTTAACTATTTCTTATCTATAGAGAGAATTGATCACTGCAATTGGAGATTGCTATGATTTTTGTCTGAAATTATTAATAATTTTGTTGGACATTTCTTCTAAACGTTCGAAATTCTATGTAATTCAACAGTACTGTACTAGGGTGACCGCTTCAAAATCATATTCAGAACTTTGTTCTGAATCCTTTGAAGTCCTTTTTTTTCTAGTAGCACAACCATATTGGCCAACCAACCATATGTGCCAGACCATATTGCACAGCATAGACCACAGCATAAAGCATGGCCGGTCTAAAAAATGTTTTTCCTCAAATAAGATTTAGATTTTCTGTTTATAAGAAGATACATTTTATACAATTATTACATTTGGATTGAATGCCCTCAATGTGATCTTTAAAAGATAATTTTTGATCATGTATCATTCCAAGATACTTTACTTGATTTGACCAACAAATTGGAGCTCCGTTCATGGTGAGTATATTACTATTACTTGGTTTCAAAAATGCAGCTGCAGCTCCATGCTTGTGTTGGAATATTATAGATGAGTTTTGGAAGAATTAGGAGAAATCTTCCATTTTTGTAAACAATCAGTAAAAATATCCAACCTTTATTGTAGCCTTCTGGATATAACACGAAGACAATACAATGTTAATCTGTCTGTTTGTTAGGCAATGTATGTTAGGCAATGACATAACTCTTCGGTTGACTGAATTATTTACACCGGGCGAACGGCAGCACAAGGTGGGTTGTATCAGCGGCTGGATAGTCATGAAGAAAATGAATATATTTTTTGGCTCAGGAAGTACTAGCACACCGGTTTCAAGCTCGGTCCCAAGCTTATTGATTCGCACCTAATAACTTTACTCACAACACACCCTCAAATATTCTGTCAAAATAACATAGAGAATCAAAACAAATCCCAAGATACTAGTACCGAAAGGTACTGAAAAGCGCAATAGTTCACAGAGAGGAATTTGATGGTCAATTTTACCATTATTGGGGGTTAGGATGACTATTGCAGTATAGTGATTTTGAACCGACTATGATCATGGTCAAAACTGCCATTACAAATAGTTGATGCAACATTTTCCATAATGTCGGAATAGTCCTTGTTACCATGATCATAGTCAAAAATGCCACGAACGTGGTGAATTCGACCATTTTCATGGTTATTGAAACCATTATATGCGATAGTCATCCTGACCATGATTTAATTGTCGGTACAACAATGAAATTTTTCTCAGAGTGTATAGCAAGCTGCAGACTGCAAGATGAATTTCGAACCTAGGGGTTCTACAACAGTGAACCAATTTCAAATCGCTAGTTTCATATTGATTGTTGGTTGTATTGTTGAATGCCCATTCTATGAACAATGGGTAGTTGAGGGACTAACAGAGCACCCAATAAGACATGATCAGAAGCGTTCTATTACAACGAATGACATTATTTCAGTGGTAGTAAAATCGAAATACCAGCTCAAATAAGCAGCGCAGGAACACGCAAAAAACACTGTTGTGTATCAAACAAATATTTTTTTTAATTTTTCGATCCGATATTTCGACTTCTATCAGTTTATAATACAGTTTTTTAATCAATTAGGCACTATATTGAACCCACATCAATAACTTGTTTAAAACGGGACTAAGGTATTTAATAAATTTAGTTGACATTACATTAGATTATATTAGGTTGCTTTTGGTTTGACTCTGTTGATTTTTACTGTGCATTAAAACCTGCCAGTCAAAATAGTTGTTTTATTATTTTCTCCGCTAATCGGATGTACGGTGTTGTGTTCCATTTTCTGTAGATAAAGCCTTCAGAAATTTAAAGTACGTTGCTCCAATGCATACACGTCTTTTCTTATTTTTGTATAGAATACGCCAGACATACTTAATTTGAGAAGAGTGTTGCGTGTCGCGGGATCGCGCCGTGCTCGCGATTCATTCAAAAAACTGCATAACTACAATCAATTGCGCTGTTGTGTGTTGGTGATGTTTCCTCAAGCGAGCTCAGGTCCTAAGTGTCGTCGTTCGCGGTTATTGTGGGGGAAGATAGTGTGTATTGTTTAGCAACCGTGTAAAGTTAGAGGTCATAAGCGAGTTTATTTTTCTTATTGAGTCTGTTTCCTGCAACCAAGTGCCAATATCTAGAACTAGATTTTAGAGGAAAATACCACAACTGTGCCAAAGTGAATTTTGATTCGGTGTGCAGGCTTAGTTTGTAAATTAATCGGTGCAAGAAGAGTGTATTAGACACAGATATCATGTTACTACCGGAAGGTTTCCGACACGTCGGCGACGGCCGGGTTGATGTGGACGAGTACCAACGGCTGCAGCTGCGGGTCCAGCAGGACTTGGCCATCTAGGATATCGAGGAGAGCTGGTTTGCAAAGCAACAAATAATTTATTTCCACCATATTTTGAAAACAATATCTAATAACCTGTTTTATTTTATTTTGTCTATTTTGTTTTGTTTTGTTTTTCGTTATGCTTGTCTCTTTTCAGTCACATTGGAGCGGTCCATTGCTTTTGGCGGATAGTGCTACCTACATACTTTCAGCGTATCGTTAACCAAAACAAACCCTGCTGCTAACCTTTCCCCAACTATTCAACATCCCAGTGATTTCTCGTGGAAGTGCAGAGGATTTCTCGGCTTTCTTCAAAGCGAGTGTCATGTCAACACGTTCCTTCCCATTCCCTACTTGACCAGCATTCGGGCACGGCCGGCGCCGGTATTGCTTCATAATGGGTCACCAGTATGAAGATGTATGTTAGTCCCAAACATCATCTGTTCGTTCTTTGTGCAAATACAGCTGATCTGGCAATAACGGAAGCCTAAAGCTTCATGATCTGACTAGGTGGATATCAGCGTTGCCAGAGCATCTGTTTATGTTTTATTTCATTGAATTACAAAAGTAATTGATTTACGGTAGTAATAATACTAATTTTGTCATAATAACAATCCTAAGGCATGTTTTAAAGCTTTCAGGTCAGATACATTCGGTTGCTCCGGTATTAAATACTTTCAGAACTAGATTTTTATAGACATATTCTCCAAGACACATGTTTTAAGATATGCTCTATGAATAGTCATTTGCTTGAATTGATTAATTGTCCCTGAATTATAAAGAATGATATACAGGTTACTTTCAAAGAAACTAACACAGGGCAATATTTCCAGTGAAAATTATCAATCTATGAATCCTTTTATTTTTCTACAAAAAAAATCTGAATTTCCACAAAGCTGCTACAATAGCTTGAGACGCAAATCCTGTGGTAATGTTTTGAAAATCCCTTTGACAAAATTACTGAGCAATTACAATATATCTGAACATTTACGCACCAAACCTTAATGATCTACACATTTTTTGCCTTATATACAGCATTCCTGATAAATTTGATTGATTATGCATTCTTATCGCTTTCAAGAGCTTGAATTTCTAACACACTTTCTAGAGCAGATCTTGAACTCTGTGTAGTTGAATATTTTAACGTATACGAATGACTGTAAATTTAAATGAATTTCAAATGGTAAGTAGACAACCGGAGGGAGGGTGCGACCGACCTCCTGTCAACACAAGTTCCTATCTACGAGTCATATGATCAGCTGACCAGTCTGCTGGTGACGCTGGTTGACGTAGCCTGGACAATGTTGTCAATTTGGCTATAGTGAAGGGAGGGGGTTGTTGTGGCTGAAAATGGTGTACCACTAAATCACATTGTATATTTTCCATTTTCTTTAATTTATAGTTGCAGCACACTTTGGGGTCATTTTTACATTCCAAAACCATTTATCTTGGGGGCATAGAGAAGCATGACAAGCATGAAAGGGTCAATTCGTTTTTTTTCAGAATTTCAGCATAACATTTGTATTTACTTCTGAACCTCAACTATTTCCTGGCGTGTGCTTATAAGCAGCATTTGATTATATTCTCTTCCATTTTTTTTTCCAAAATCATCTGACCAGGGTCTTCGATAACTCAAATTGCCATCCATGAAATTTAACTAAAACGGTATAAATGAGTTGGAATGCCCGCTTTCCGTCATTAATAATTTGTAAATAAAGCGGGTTTCTCGCTTGATTAGGGCATCCTCTTGTTGGTTAACTCGTATTTTTGACCAATTGTATAATCTTGTTGTTGGATTTAGTTGTTACGGTTTCACAGGCCGCTACAAAGAAACACCATGCTGGAGGTGGCTGGGTTCCATTCCCGTTCTACTCTAGGAATTTTTCGTCAAGGAAAATTGGTTTACTCCCTGGGCATAGGGTATGATTATACTTGCCACACAACCATACTAATGCGTAAATGGTACCTGGCATCGAAAGGTCTCGATTAATAACTTTGGAAGTGCATTTGTAACACTAAGTTGAGAGCAAGCAATAAGTTGAAATTTGACCATTGATGACATTTGGCCTAATGCAAACCTTTTTCAGTATTGCGAATTGGGTTATTCGACTTGTTGGATCGTTTTGTTGGAAGGAGACTCTTATGTTTTCACGGGTTTCGTGTAAGTGTTTCTGTTTACGGGTCGACTCCTTCGTTTTTGGAACTTCCCAGAGCGTACACAGAACTGTGAACTCAGACCAATAATTCAAATTGATTTTGCTGGTCAGTGGAGTGCATGCAGTGCAAGACAAGGTCTTAGAAAGGATGGTGGCTCAAAAAGATGTTTTTTTTTTGATGAATTTCTATTGATATAGTAACTGAGTTAATTTTCAATCACTTTTGCGGTTAATTTAGTGGTGGGTCATTAGTCTAAATGCCATTAGATCGAACGCCAATAGGCCACGTATTATTAGATCGAAAGGTCAAATGGATTGTAAAATACAGTCATACCACAAATAAAGTAAAACGAACAACGTAAGGGAAGGTCCATTAATTATGTCACGCAGTAGGGGGGAGGGGGGTTTCTAGAAAACGTGACGATCCATACAAAAAAATTTGAAGGTCCATACAAAAAACGTGACATGGGGGGGGGGGGGGGTTACAAAAAGTCAATTTTTGCGTGACGTAATTAATGGACGTTCCCTAACTAGAATTAACATAACTTTAACCTCAATATAAGGATACTTATAAACATAATCTTTCGCATCAGAAAGAAATCTTGTATATAATTATTTTATATCGAATCAAAATTTTTGGCTTGACTTATTTTTGGCGATGTTAATTAAACTTATCAAAATTTATTAAATGCTATCAAAAACCTATTTTATAGAGTAAAGTTTAGTTAAGGTTGCGCTAAGATTTATGAATTGTCACTTAAACTTGAGATTTCGAAAATAAATTAAAATGTTCGATCAAAATATCACGTACGATATTGTTGAGTTTTACTATCATCAAGCATTATAAATGATTATTATTGATCTTAAATTGGTCTCACAATGTATTGCTCTAACTTTAAAATCTAAGACGTAAGACTATGAGTATTATTTGAAATTGACAGTGAATATGCTTTTTTCTATCTACCAATTAGGGCAATGCACTGTTATATTCCGTCAACAATACAACTATATTACTTGATATAGCTTTACTTTATATCAACATTCATGCATCTAGTTTTCATTGAAAATAATATGCTTGACATTTGAGTTCAAGATACTCAATATCACATAATATAGCTTTTTGTCTTGATGGGGTATTACATAATGTTGTAAAATGTGTCAAGATCTACAATTTGATCGTACTTCACATAGATAAATTTAGCTTTTGAAACAAGTTATCAGTAAGTTCATCCAAATGAATCGTAATGACTATTTACAGCACTGCTTGTGAACCATGGTTGTAACATTAAGGTAATCTGGTTAGAAAATATTCCTGTGAAATATGTATAGACATTAAAAAAAATTTCAGGCTTATGATTTCAAACAAATTTATCAAAAAAAAAAACTCATTCTTTCCCGCTTTGCTTTGCTTGCATGGCAAGTCCCGCTTTGCTTGTGATGGGTTGAAGCGCCAACGTATGATTGCCCCCATGCTACGCAATCCAAGTGGTGAATTTGAAGCTGTCGAATGAAAATCAGCCCTGATAACCATCGCCCAAAGCAGTGAGGGGTGCCTCCAAGCCGTTGCCCTCCAAGCCGTTGCCGGAGGCTTGGCCGAGGCCGAAACGCTGGTTGCCCTCAAGGATCTGTTGAACCGTTTGGGATTGGAAACTTTGTGCACTTTGTACACAGATCAACACATCAAGGATTATAAGAAGGTACCTTTTATTTACAAATAAAGATGTCTCATTAATTTCATTATTCTAAAAAATAAACCCATCTTCCTAAAAACAATAAACATGAAAGAAATTAATTTTAAAATGCATAACGGAAACGTTCAGTTATCATAATCAACAATAATGTGTTTCATAAGGCTGTGTTATGAAACTCTTGTAGTTATCATATGTAAAACATAGCTGCCCAGTAAGAAAGGTTAGTCTAACACTAGTCTAACGTTAGTCGAACACGTTAGACTGTTCGTCGAACATTATGTCTAACTTTCGTCTAATGTTAGACGTCTGTTAGACACATCTGACACATAATGTTAGACGTTACTGGGTTAAAAAGCTTACCAGTTAGTCTAACGATAGACTACATTTAGGCGTAATTTAATACGGGTGGTTAGATCCCGTTAGACTTGGTTTTGCAATCAAAGTTTTATGGTCGTTTGTTGACACTCTGCTACACAAAACTTGGCACTTTTGGAATACTAGCAGAGTAAAAACAAACGACAATAAAACTAAGATTACTCACCTATTTTTGAGCAGCTTTAATAAACATATCCCGCTCCTCGTGTTTGCAGCTTCAAACACCGTCGAGTTTGCCGACTGAGGCAAATGGCAGGAACAAAAAAGAACGACATCTGCGACGTAATTCATACGAGCTTTAGCTGCCAGCGTTGCCATAATTATTTTCAATTATATTTATACTGTGTCAAAAGAAGTCTGATTGCATATTAATTTCATGTTTAGTATTCCTAATTTGGTTCTTCTTTGGTCTGGGCAGGTTGATTAAAAAACTGACTATACAACATTAACCGAGTCATCTTGTGATACAATATAATGCGTTGCGCGATAACTTATCGCGAAAGTTATGCAAAAACACAAATAGAACTGCACGTTTACGCTGGGGGTGCGGCACATCTAAATCCAGATTCAAGATGATCGAAAAATTCCACGCTAGCGAATCAATCTTTGAAAAATCTTGTTTCAGCTTGTGAATCTTAATCCATCAACTTGCATCGTGCTGCATCTTTTTGCAGTAAATCTTTAAAATCTTCATCAATCTTTTTTCTATCTACTAAGCGTGCGCACATCGCACAAAAGTAAAACAAAAAAAAACCTGCATCTGAGATAGAGTCGCACCCCCTGCGTTTAAGTTAAATCGTTTTGATATCCTCTACAATAAGAGCGCAAATGACCCAAGTTACAACCGTGCATTTATCGTGCAAATAATAATTAAAAGTACTCACTTATAACCAGTGCTGTTAAAAGTCATTTCGTGCAATTGGATAAATTTGCCGATAACTTGGTTCAACAGCTGAATTTATGAATATGGTGCATGATAAAATTGTAACTCTTGACAAATTCTACAACTTTGTCTAACAGTGCATCGCTCTAATTGGTATATAGAAAGTGTTATATTCACTGTTATATTCAAATGATATTCAACGATGAATATCATTTGAATATTCAAATATTGCGCTCTCACGTCTTAAATTTTACAGTTATAAAAATACAGTGGAAACCAAATTTATGAAAATAATCATGCACTACAATTTCTTCTTGCATGCTATTGTGAAAATCAGCTTCTGGAACGAGTTGTTATCAAATTCAGCCCATTGCGTGGAAATGAATATTTACAACACTGCTTATAACTCTCGATAGATGAGACATCAGATCAATATTTTATCTTCTTAATTTTTAATATAAAATATCAGCAAGAATGGTTTTTTATTGCGAAATTTTTGCACACCTGCTTAAAGAAGTCGTATTTCGAATAAATTAATTAATCCATTGTTGATGAAGAAATAATGAATAACTGATTGTTCTCATGTCTAAAATATCCACTTGAGTATCAAGGAAGAAGTTTCCAGAAGAAAAAAACAAGAACTAGGCGGTTTGAAGATGATTAATCATTCAAATTCGCAATGACTGTTGGTTTTATTTCGTTGAAAAAACAATGTCAAAACATACTGTACTATTTATTCGATTTTGGGGAATATTCCTACGTTATTGTAAAATGTATACATAAGTGGGTAAAATTATTCAAATTATCATCATCATTTCAACTGAATGAGTTTGAATTACGTTTAACTTCATCAAATTGTAACTTCTTAAATAATTTCATATCAATACAATAAGACACCGCAAATAGTACTCAGTAATATCCTGATTTACTTAAAATTTTAGATTATCCTTATATTTGAATTGTTTAACCTATAAACCTATAAAAAACCAATAGTTTTCCATAACGCTCTATGAAGGGCCAAACACGGAGGAGTTTATCCGTAAGCAGAAACACTAACACGAAAACCGCGAAAACATAAGAATCTCCTTCCAACAAAACGATCCAACAAGTCGAATAACCCAATTCGCAATACTTAATAAGGTTTGCATTAAGCCAAATGTCATCAATGGTCCAATTTCAGCTTATTGCGTGCTCTCAACTTAACTTAGTGATCCAAATGCACTTCCAAATTTATAAATGGAGACCTTTCGATGCCAAGTACCATATACTATTATTATAAATATTTATTTTTGACACTTTACCACTATTTTGGCATTCGTGTCATATGCATTTATGCATTAGTATGGTTGTGTTGCAAGTATAATCATATCCTATGCCCAGGGAGTCGAGAAATTTTCCTTGAAGAAAAATTCCTAGAGTAGAACGGGAATCGAACACAGCCACCTCCAGCATGGTGTTTCTTTTTACCGGCGCCTCAGGATTCTGGATGAAGAATTGAAGAACCTGTGAAACCGTAACAACTAAATCCAACAACAAGATTGTACAATTGGTCAAAAATGCAAGCTATCGAACAAGAGGATACTAATCAGTAGGGAGAAGACCCCTTTATTCACAAATTATTAACGACGGGAAGTTGGCATTCTCACTCTCTCCATCCAATTCGCTTCAACATGGTGTTCCTGTTCCTTTCGTATACCAACTATCTGAATTTATACGTATGAGAATATAATATATGTATGTACAAAACATTCCTCATATTAACTAACTAGCTAGAAAATGAGAAGGATGATTAGTAATTTCAATTTAATTCCAACTACCTTTATTGCTTATTTTGACAGAAACAAATAGTATATATATATATATATATATATATATATATATATTATATATATATATATATATCTACCTCGCCTTTTCCTTATACCTAACCTATATATTCTGTAGCAGCGGATGCTCCGCTGCGTTGGCTTTGTTGTCGTTTAGGCATTAAGTTAAAGAGCCATGTGTACCCGTTACCTTGGTCTTTGTTTAGTACATTTGTGTTCTGTTGTTTGTTGAGGCGAGGTAGATATTAAGCATAATATTTGTTTTTGACTCAGGATAGGTTAGTTGAAAAAATGTTAGCTGTAGGTACAAGTGTTTGTATTTGGAAAATAGGATAAAAACGGCAGGTGGCGAAGGTTTTCTTTCAGTCGAGTATTAGTACACGACACTGAAGAAGTCTGCACATTGTAGACGAAATACGCGTATCTGTCAAGATAAGCAATAAAGGTAGTTGGAATTAAATTGAAATTACTAATCATTCTTCTCATTTTCTAGTTACAGTTATTCCATTAAACAGCGCACACTCCCCAGGACTTATATTCACTGGTTTTTACCAAAAAGAAGAATTATATATGTATTAATATTTTGATAGTTTTGAAAAAGCTGAGAAACAAAGAAAATCATTCCAACTATCATAGATAAAACTTCAGTACAGAACATGTTTTTTTTTTCTTAAAACAACAGATTATTCTAGAAGACATGTTTTCAAAAGCTTCATGCATACCGTTCTAGTTAAATTTCAAAGATGGGAATTTAAATTATCGATGAGCCAGGTTTGATGATTTCGGAAATAAATGAAAGATCTAATCAATATACCACTAAAGGAAAACATTAAAATATTATCATATACTGCTTATAAGCGCCTGCCAGTCTTTTTTTGGCAATAGTTGAGGTTCAGAAGTAAATGCAAATGTTATGATGAAATTCTGAAAAAAAAAATCAAATTGGCCTTTTCATGCTTGTCATGCTGCTCTATGCTCTCAAGATAAATGGTTTTGGAATGCAAAAATTATCCCAAAGCGTGCGGCAATTATAAATTGAAGAAAATGGAAAATATACAATGTGATTCACACATTTTTTTAAAGTAACCTGTATATGCTTCTCTGTAGTTCAGAGGCAATTTATCAATTCAAGCAAATGGCTATTCATAAAGCATATCTTAAAACATTCGTCTTGGTGAAAATTTCAATAAAATTCTAGTTCTGAAAATATTTAATATCGAAGCAACCGAATGCATCAGACCTGAAAGCTATGAGAGATCCCTTAGGAGTGTTATTATGACAAAATTATTATTATTACTACCATAAATTAATTACTATTGAGATTCAATTAAATAACACAAAAACAGATGCTCTGGCAACGCTGAAATCCACCTAGTCAGATCATGAAGCTTTAGGCCGGGCGCCCACTGAAGTGACAGAGGTGAAACATCTGTATGTTTTCCTAAACATCTATTCGACATTTTCCCCACACCGTAAGACTTCGACTCGACGTTTTAAAATGATATGTGATGTCAAACTTCCGTCTCATCAGTGGGCATCTCGACTTTTGTTGGTAAAGCACGCTGAAGAGGATGACAGCAAAGTGTAATAAATTCCTCCTAAAAGCATGCAAACTGGTGGTTAAAGCTTTATGTTGGTAACGTCGAACAAATGTCTAACCACGTCTAACTCTAACATTTTTCTTGCTGGGTGGTAATGAAGACAAAAAACATCGCATTCGCATTCAAAGGAAAAGAGGAAATAATAAGTCGTTCTTGGTGGGTTTTTTTAATGTGGTTTTTGGTTTTCTTTGGTTGGTTGGTGGGGAAATAAAAAAATTATAGCGCGGGGAAAAGGATTATTTTTTATTTTGTGTGGTAAACGGTAAAAAGGGTTCTATTGTTTTGTAATAAAAAATTTTATTTGTGGGGGGGGGGGGGGGGGTGAATATGTGTTTTTGGGAAAAATTAAAATGGGGGGGGGGGGGGGAGGCGGATGGGTGGGGGTGGTGTGTGTTGGGGGTGGGGGGGGGGGGGGGGGGGGGGGGGGGGGGGGGGGGAGGGGGGTGTGATTGCAAAAGTGACAAGTTTTGTGTAGCAGAGTGTCAAGAAACGACCATAAAACTTTGATTGCAAAACCTAATCTAACGGGTCTAACCACCCGTAGTAAATATCGCCTAAATCTAGTCTATCGTTGAACTAGTTGGTAAGCTTTTTTTACCCAGTAACGTCTAACATTATGTGTCAGATGTGTCTAACAGGCGTCTAACATTAGACGAAAGTTAGACAAAATGTTCGACGAACAGTCTAACGTGTTCGACTAACGTTAGACTAATGTTAGACGAACCTTTCTTACTGGGTTGCTTGCTGCATATATGCACGAAAAACGAAAGTCCCTAAAAATAGGTTTAAACTTAAAGTTACTTATTGCCTACACTGAGAATAATTCCATGGTTCAATATAAAAATGGTCAGGATGACTATTGTACACTAGTGCAAAAAAACTATTGAAGTTCATTAAATATCCTTATGAAAATTAGCCACAAGTAAACGGTTTGAATTTCATTATATTATCTTATGAAATGCTATGATTGTTGTCATAACCACTCCTAATGATTTACTTATTGCAATTGTATGAGTTTCATTGTACAACCTTAGGAAATTTGTTAGTTCTGTGGTACGCATATGCGTTAGTATGCAAATTAATTTGTAAATTCATGTATTTCGTATTATTCTTCATGGCATTCTACTGGAATTTCCATTCATGAATAAAAAATATACAATGCAACTCAGTAAGTGACGAGATCACTAAATTTATTCTTCATTTTAAATAATGCATGTGGGAATCAAACATGATTTCCGAAAATCCTGAAAATCATTCTTCGAAATCGGCTGTTCAGAACTGCCATTAGCCATCCCCTTTGAAAAAGTCCTCTTTGGTCTTGTAGTCGCTCCTCCACGAGGATCTCCTCTTGCCGGTAGGGTTGATGATGACGATGGTCATCCCACAAGATTTTTATCCATGGGCCATTCCTAAAAAAGGTTTTCATTCTAATATAAACAAGGTTTCAATAAAGAATGATATTAGAGATCATTCGTTAGTTACAGCATTTCCGGTGGTCGTCTTCATTCGTTCTTGGATTATTTCAACGCAGAAGATGAATCTGTTTGTAAGTGTCAGCCGCCAATGGAGCACTATCGGCCGTAACACAGAGAATGTCTCCTCCCAGCAATTTGATAAATTTAAAAGGAAAAGTTAAATAAGGATTTAAAAAAAGGGGGTTACAATGGCAAAGTATGGGGACTTTACGTGTCCAAGGATGGTGTATGAATCGTCGTGCCACCCCCTTTTGATGTGTACTGATAGGTAACCTTGAAAAGTCCTTCTTCATCGGCGACTTCAAAGGTACATTGGTGCTTAACTTCGCGCTGGTATCCCTTGAAATTAAATCCATGTGTTTAAATGTTGGTGTTATCTAAAATAGCAAGAAAGAAAACATAATGATATTTTTGTCTGGGAGTTAAGATTAACCGTACTGAAACGAACATCATACTGTTCGTGGAGCTGGATTCGATCGATATTTGATTGGGACACCGATAAGCACACATACACTCTAAGTCAACAATACGTAGACATGGTTCAGGGCACGAATCCGTCCAGCACGCCGTCCGGGTAGATTTTAAGGATTTCACAAATGTTCTTAATGGTTCAGTTGTCATACGACAGGAGAACCATAGATATCGGTCACGGTTGTACTACCGACTGAAATGGGAGAAATAATGCGAAAAATTGAATGAAAAATAACACGCGTGAAGATGCGCATTTAAGTTTTCACATACATTCCATACATACACAATTCGCATCAACCACTGGACTTCCAAGGAGGGGGCGATTAGGGTTCCCAGTGATTGGTTCACTTCATCGAATTGTTTCTTCCTACGTCTGTAAGATGTATATCAGCTCGAAAATAACGGGATCATCAGGATTTACCAAGAGTATCCAAACAATAACTTGCAGCTCGGTTTTTGCTATTTCATACATATACCTTATGATTATTTTGCACAAACACCAGTCATGAACTTCATAAGGCAGTTATATGAAAATGATAAGAATGACTTTAAAAAATCATTACTATTAACTGAGACAACCATCGTTGCACACATGGATGTTATAAGGGCCGTATGAAATCAAAATATAGTGGCCTCATGATGTTTCATAAGGCAAATTTTATGAATTTTAATAGGTTTTTAACGCCAGTGTACATAACCATATACAACCATGAAAATAGTCGAAAAACATGTATATTTTTTGGCTCAGGAAGTACCAGCCCATCGGTTCCAAGCTCGAACCCAAACTTAATGTATCGCAACTGCAAAACACAACTCACTAGAACCACACTTACTTAGTTCAGCTCGGTTTTTTTTTTCGTATCTTTTACCGAGATCCGCACTGCATCATTTGTTTACAGTAGTACCATAGAGTAATGCTGTGGGGGATGCAGCTCTTCAAATCTTCCGGTCCACCTCTAAGCATCTTGCTATGAGGTACCAGTTGGGTCTCCAACGATTCCCTGTCGATCTGCCAAATTTGGAAGACGTCTGCATTGAGTTATTTCAAATTATAACAATCCATTCACTATATCACAAAACATTGAGATTGGTTGAGTGTATTGGAGATAACGAAGTCTCCTTCGGTTGGTGCTAAACCGATGAACTTCGACATCAATAGAAGCAAAAAGTTGCCCTAAGGCACGAAATGCACCTTTTTTTCCGCAATTAGCTTATTGCTTGCTCTCAACTTAGTGTTCTAAAAGCACTTCCACAGTTGTTAATTAAGAGTTTTCGATGCCAGGTACTATTTTTGCATTAATATGATTGTGTGGCAAGTGGGTTTTTTGCTGCGTCCTTTTCGCGAAAAATAAAATCAAAAAATTATTCGTAATTCAACCTAAACGAACAGTGAAATCATAAAATCTCCACGTGTTTTGTGTAAGATGTAGTGAATATAATCGATTCCCTCCCGAAATTTGTGGTGGTCGGTAGTTTTTCCCCATTTTTGTTTTGTTTTTTGTGTTTCGCCCTCGCACCCGGAGGAAGAGTTAATATCAGCTTAGTTGTGTTTGTTAGTGCTGTTAGTATTGTGCCACACGGACATAAATGATTAAATTAGAGTTTTTTCGGCTTTTTCGCGAGTGAATTGATGATTATAAGCAGTTTAGAAGTGGAGAGAGAAAAATAAACCAGTGCAATGTAGAAAACGGCCATTTGCTGGTCAGAAGCAAAGAACGAAGCTAACGCGCATGCGTGCGTGAGTGGCTGGCATATAATTTCAGATGCACTCATCACGTGGTGTACAGATGGAGAGCTGTGAAGTTTTTTTTCTTTCGTTTCACAATGATTGTGATTTTCAAGTTAAATTTATTCTCGGACGTGCTTTTTTTTACCTGTGATTTTCATTGTATTGCATTTGTGCGCAAAGTACTAATTGTATTCGGGCTGTTTCATTCGAAAAGGATGATGTGAAAATATTTGCTGAATAGCGGAGTGCTACTTCTTTAGAGACATAAATGCATCATTTAGCATCACAGGGAAGCCGTCCAAATGAAGACTGTACAACAGCAACAATTTCCGGTGAGATGTATGTGATTATAACAAAATTTGAACGATACTGCTCAATACGTGCAATCATCAAAACAATAAGATTTGATGATGGAAGTGTATGCACAGTACCTATATCCATTTGATGTTTATACTGTGTCTATGCGGGGCTTGTTGTAAGTGAAAATGACATCGGAATGGACGTGAGTAAGGCATTCTGAAATGGGTCACTGGAACCCAACAGACCAATTCCCGGGCTAAAGTTGTCTGTCGAGTCGACAACAGTTCGATTAACTGCAAACATTTTTCTTCCATAAAAACACTGCCGGGCGGTGGTCGTTGGATTTTATATAAACACAATATGATTGTGTGGCAAGTACAATCATACCCTATGCACAGGGAGTCGAGAAATTTTGCTTATCGAAAAATTCCTAGACCAGACCGGGAATCGAACCCAGCCACCTCCAGCATGGTGTTGCTTTGTAGCCGCGCCTTTGCCGACTGAGCTAAGGGATAACCCGAAATGAGTCTACGCACTCTTATTTTTACCACGTCCCTCAATCTTAGTTTTAGGTGGATTAGCTTGGATTGTTCTTTAAAAGCTTCTACATGGTTGATGCGGATATTAATTACAGTAGTGAGGAGGTTTGTAGAGTGCGGTTGTAAAAATTGGAAGCTTACGAAAAAAGAGTTTGCTTCGTGCATCGGATGTGAACGGTTATGTCGATGCTTTGTTGTGCACTATTTTGATATCGGGCATGGTGCGTTTCGTATTGTTCGGTGGTGCAAGTTTACTAACGATTATGAATCATAAATATGATCACATCACTTATCTTGGTGAATCCTGATCCATCGAGCCCTACCCTACTAACATATAAAAAATTGTAAAAACCTCCTTCCTGTGACCTTTGTAGGGAGGCAGAGGTAAACACGGTCCGTGACCTAAACAAAGGTCACATTAATATTCCTTACCTATAACCACCTGATTGCAAGGACATGGCCGGCGCCGTTATTGTTTAGTGACAATAGTCGGTTACTCCCAGCCCCAGTCAGTAGATTCATTGTGCAATTTCACTGATTCTGATTAATCACGGAGTAGCACATGGATACGATCAGTTAGTCAAGCTAAACTAAGCTAAGCTAAGCTAAAATATACTAAGCAGTGCCATAGAGTACCGCTGATATCAAACGTCAAATTTGCAGAGATAACTGCTAACAATCTTTTTCGGATCAATTTTATAATGCTAGTTTCCTATTAATTGTTGGTGTAAGTTCTAACATATGAATTATTTAAAGTAAATTGAGAGGCAAAAGTATTGAACTACTTAATTTATTGAACGAAAACAGAACAGGGATGGAATTTCATTTAAATCATTCACCTCTTACTTTTTTCATCGACGTTTTGTTTTGAATTGAGGAATTATGCTACACAGAAAATAAAACTATCAATATTGAATCCTGGAGAGTGTGAGCTTTGTTTTGGAATACCTGTAACTAGAAAATGAGAAGAGAGATTAGTAATTTCCATTTGATTCCAACTTCCTTTATTGATTATTTTGACAGATACGTGTATTGCATTTACATATGTAGACTTCTTCAGTGTCCTGTACGAATACTCAACTAGTCAAGTATTAGTACACGACACTGAAGAAGTCTACACATTGTATCTGCCAAGATAAGCAATAAAGGTACTTGGAATTAAATGGAAATTACTAATCTTCCTTCTCATTTTCCAATCAATATTAACAGACCGTTGAAACTTCCTCTCGTTGCACTGCAAGGCAAATCAAGCTTGCATTACATTTCCAGTGTTACCGATTGACTTGGAATGCCAAAATAGCTGGGGGTTTGCTGCCTTTGAAATAGGATTCTATTAGGACTATTCATTAAACTAGACCTCGGATTATTCGTTGAAAAATGACACACAAACTTATTAGTGTGGAATCCAGCAATACCGATCCCTGAGAATTAAAAATATATATTCTCATTAGTACATTTAATCATTTGAAAAATGTTATGCGACAAGACATCATGGAACCTGTTTTACAGGTGACATGATGACTGGTGGCTCATGTTGCATCTTCGTAGGTCGTGATCTCTTCGTGGAAGAACGGTCATGTCGGTCGCGTGGATGGAAGAGTGGCATAACTTCTCTCGCTTGAACAATTTGGGCACCTCAAATATTCTATGAAGAGGACAGGTTGTCTCGTCATAGCAGTCTGCTGATTTTCATAAATACACTGGGGTCGCTTTCTACATGCGTATATCCTAAAAACTACGTACAAAGCGACTCTAGTGTATATTCAGAGAAGCTTCGATTATATTACTTAATTCCTCAATTATAACACCAATATAGGGGGAATATGAACCACAGGAAAACGTCTTGGAAAGCATAAAAAAACTGCAAATCACTTTATCGCTTTTATCACTTTCAGCTGACCGATGACCTGAATGTTGGAATCCACTTCGCGGCGTTCTTGTATCACTTCGTTCGAATCGAAAACCAAAATTCCTCGAGCCACAAGTTCGGCTTCTGCACCGGTTTCGTTAGATAGCATTTGGTGCGGTTGCGTCACACGCTGAACCGGTTGAAAAGCAAAAAAAAAACCATACATTTAAATTTGAAAAAGAAGATAATATCTGAAAACTGAGCAACTGTCAGTTGATCGATTTTCAAGTTGTGAAAGTGAACGAACCCTATCTGGGGAACAGCGCCCGAGCTTATTCAATATATTCACTACATTGTATAGACCAGGTATAGAAGGTGGTTTCCAGGCTCATGGATCGACGTATGTCAGTATCCCAACAGGTGAGTAATTTTCTGAAGCTTGACAGCCCAATGAATTTGAAAGCTGAACCATCGTTTTTGTCTGACAGTCGGGAACCAAGAGTATCTTTCTAGCTAAAATCATCCGGCTAGGTAGTGGGCCTCAGAAATATTGAATTTTCTCACATGATATGTTCGATTTCAGATTACCGAAAGCCTTTATATTAATCCCATAACCTCTTGATGATGTCGTTCTGATTAGCTACAAAGAGAAGTCTTCAACTCTGAATATCTTGGACTCAACATGATCATTCCACATGAGGCTACTGTGCAGCTTATCCTAATTCCCAAACTTTTCCGAAGCATCAGAAAGTTTGAAATCTAAGAAGAATACTTCCTTGATTCCTAGCTACCGACCTATCAGCGTTCTCTTTGGATAATTTGGAATAAAGAGCATATAGAGTTACTGTTCTCATCTTAATTTATTGTCGCTATGTTGATCCTGTGTTGAATCAAGAGATTATTTTATTGGAGAGTATATAAATTGGTTAATTTTAGTAATAATGTCGGCCAACGTTTAGTAACAACTACAAACATTATAAACCAACCCACTCGTGCGGTAAGCCTTTGATATTGAGAAGGATGTATTCCGAAGTGATGACATGAATATAGAAACACCTTTCCTAAATTATTCTCATTTTTTTCTACGTTATTACTTATTTTCCTGGCATAACGTCATTTATAATATTACCTGATACTCAATATCCGTCCAACGTTCACGGCCCATGACTTCTCCTCTCCAAATCCGTGGACATCTTGTACTCTCTCGCTCTTGCTCCACTTGGTCTAACCATCTTTCTCGTTGTGTGCCTCGTCGTCTTGTGCCAACCGGATTTCCACTGAACACAATTTTCACGAAAAGTTATCGGGCATTCTCGCAGCATATCCTGCCCATCATATGCGTGCAGATTTGACCACCTTACCGTAAGTGCTTATCGTTCATCCTCCAGCATCCAACCCAATCTTCGCTGCTTCGCGCTTTAGTCTGATGTGCAGCTCTGTCACCGCCTCAAATGTTCTGCCAACAATGTCCACGTCATCTGTAGATCAGATAAATTCACATCTGTTAAGAATTGTGCCACGCCTGTTAGATGCCACTCTTCTCAGAGCACCTTCAAGAGAAATGTTGAACAGCAGGCAAGAGATTCCATCACCTAGAAGAATCCCCCTGGAGGATTCGAATCAACCCGATAATTCACCCGATATCCTCACATAGAGTCCCAGACATCATAGCCTTGATTAGTTGTTTAGCTTCGAACAATTCGGATAGCCGTTCTCGCCCATGATCTTCCATAGCTCTTTTCGGTTAACCGTATCGTATGCGGCTTTGAAATCGATGAATAAATGATACTTAGGGACTCTATATTCACGGCATTTTTGGAAGATCTGCCGCAAAGTGAATACTAATTCCGTTGTAGACCGTCGTTCGATGAAGCCGGCCTGCTATTTGCTAGTGGTGACAGTCGCTGGAAGATGATTGGGAAAGCAATTTATAGGCGGTATTAATGATGGTGATTGCACGATTGTTTTCGCAGCTCAGCTTGTTTTGCTGCCTTGGTCATCTTTGTGTACTCCATTCAGATGTTTATCGAAGTGCCCGCGCTGCGTTGTTCTCTGCCAACACCTGCTGACATTTCCCGTTGACCCACTCGTTCTGTCGGTTACGTTCCACGTTATTGAAGACCTCCGCTGATAACTTTTTTCACAGTGTTCCAACAGTCCTCAAAAGGGGCTTCGTCAAGCTCGCCCTCTTCCGGCAGCGATTGTTTCTTTCGGTACCAATGTACCGTGGCGGGCGTCGGTACCGACAGTTCTTTACTACGACGAGTGTTGGGCGCATCTCAACCGTCACTATGCAGTGGTCCGAATCGATGTTGGTACCTCGATAGGTTCTGATGTCGGTACCATCTTTAAAAACGTGGTCTATTTGTAGCTCCGATTCGTTTGGTGAACTCCAGGTATACCAATGTGGGAGGCAGGTGTGCGCTGAAATTTCCAATCACCCGGTTGTACTCCTCCTACTAACCTGAGCGTTGAGATGCCCAATGATGATCTTGATCTTTCTTCCACGCTAATCAATTGTTTATTAAATAGATTTAGCTGTAAGCAATTCAGGTAAATCAAAATACAATTTTGATTATTCTGAAATCTTAAGACTTCAGATCTTGATGATCAGGTTTGAAATCGATTAATTATAGTGGAACAAAGTTCATTTGCTCAACCATTCTATAGCATTCTATATTACCAGATTATCTCAGGAAAAATTCAACGTATTTTTTTTACAAAAATGTGCTTTAAATTTTCAACTCAAAGTAAACACAAATAAAACAGCACAGCAAGTGTGGTGGTCCAAGGTTACGTTGTCTTAGCTATTTACAAAAAAAAAAAATGCGTGAAAGCATTGGAAACTTTTCGTTTTATCATTGTCATTGGAATTCAGTTTCTCCATTCCGACACGTATACCCCAAGCTTTGACAAAACGCATCAGGAAGTAACAAACATCTGCGACATCCGGTTTACATACATCGAAAGCGAGAAACGCTATCCCACGTGCGGCAAATTTGTCTCAGTTAAGTCGTGTGTGCCTTTTTCGTTCTTAAACAGGTCAGACGTCTGGATGCTAAATTTGCCACCTTCCATTCGCTTCATTGGCTTAGACGCACGCGGCAAGAAAATGAATAATTATCGTGCCAAAGATCACCATTTGAATTAACCACATCGATTCCACACACATACGTGCGTAAGATTTTGTGGCCCCAAATTTGATCAGACCATGTTGGAAGACATTTCGATGGGCGATGGATTTTAAACTCCCACTCTCTGGCTAGCCACAGGTCATCAGATAATTTATTCGACTGTGTTTCGAACGTGACGGTGTAATCTCAAAATGAACACAAATACTTCATGAGTACACCTCTGAATCTAACAAAAACGCCCAACCTCACCCACCACAAGCGGAGGGAAAGCTTGTGAGTGTTGGCACCGATTTTATTGAACAGCATGGTTTTTCGTTTAGTTTAATCAGTGCTCTGGCCACAATTGATGAATTCTATAAGTCAAATTTACTCAACGTTAAGTGACGTTTCGTGAACTAACCCTCTGCAATAAACAATTTATTTAGGTCTCTAGCTAATACAGTCGGGTCATCTTTAGTGCGGTGAGTGGAATCATCCACCCAAAGGAATTTCTCGAATGCCTTGCAGCGGATATCGCTGATTTTCGATACGTTACAAGTTTATCACAGCTTATCTATCAGCTTAATTAGTTGCAGGACAGCCGAAAAATCAGGAAGAGAGGATAGTTCCTCCAATCGATCTAATCGACTCTAGTCATACCAATTGAAATAACGATACGTCAAATAGCATTCTTTCAATGGGGATACATGTCGGCTCTGTATCTCCAATAACTAAACCCAATTATGTGCCAACGTTTGAGATGATCTAATCATCGCTTGTGCGACATTCGTCATCATCACCCGTGTGTCGCCTAGTCCTACATTAGAAAATCAAATATCTCTACATACGCAGAGTGAAATCGTTTCGTGTGTAGACTTTGGTCGGCTGACCACAAATGATCACCTCAAACACATATTTATAAACGGCAAATACATGTCAACTTCTGAACAAAAAGATTTGAAGTAAAAAAATAGCACTACCCATCAAAATCTTGCGTAATTTAGAATCGGCGTACCACGCCACCAAGCCATGGGAAACCCGTCTAGGCGACAGTTAGCAGTAGAAGACACAGCGTTTCAAGTTCTATTTTTAGGCAATTGGATGATTTCCGTATTTTCTGCCGTTTTGTTGGTGGGAGTTGAGCTACGATCCTCCTCGTCGGCCTGTGATGTTTCCCCTCGCCGTCTGTTTGAAAACAGGATGCAGTGAACTCGATATTTTAGGTTTGCAATATAATTTTGCAACTAGCTATACCTGTTTATTATTTAAGAGCTAAGTTATTTTGTTCATTGAACATCTAATCGAAAGCATACAAAACAAAATATTTAAAAATGCCCTCCGAAACCTTTAATGGCGTAACCTGTAAAAGTTGACACCCTTTGAAGATTCTTGCCAGATGCTAGGATTGAAGATGTTCGATAAAAGAAGATTTGTCGGTCAAGGTTTTGTTGCTAAAGTTTTGCTGGGTGATTTAGAATCATCAGAAGTTTTGGAACGACCGAAGACCTTCGAGGATCCCAAACTAGTAGTTGGTAAAGATGTATGTTTTACTGTTATGAGTTATTCTTAATGTTGTTTAATATCCTTTATTTGTAATTAAGGCTACTGCCCTGTATTTTTTACTCATACATATGTGCATAACTGTTTTTGGAAAAAAAATAATGGTTGTATGCCCATTTGAGTAATCGAGTCTTCGTAGCAACTTCTGTCGTGTTCACTAAAGGTCTTCGTAGCAATCGAGTATAATTCTAGGGTTTTTTTTAACGTAGGACTACGTTTCTCTTTTCTATACCGATGTCATTTCAAAATTTTGAAAAATGAGAGCGTTACGCAAAAATGAAAGGTTTTTGAACGCTAATAACTCTCGTTTGATTGAACAGAATGACTTCATTTATACACAATTTGATCGGGAAAACTTACAAATGTTTTGCATTAAAATTTCAATTAAGTTATATTAGTACAAGTAGTTCAATTTATCACTTAAAGATGATCTACTTTTGCTCCCATACAAATCTACACATGAACAGGTTGAAAATATAATTTTCCCTCTCCGGGTCCTCAAAAGCGGGTAACAAATTGTCTTCTTTTTATTTAATTTAGTTTTATTCAATGTTATATACAGCACTAGCTACACCCCTCAGATGTAAATTATTTTGCTTTGTTGCCGGTGCCTGATTTTATAACTGAAGCCTGTCCCCTCTTTTGTATTTTGCTTCCTACTGCATTTTCGTGCCTCTCTTCTTTGGAGGCAATGCTATCAACCAACACCAGTATAAGGCACCCGATTTGAACTAAAATGATTTCATTGGGATATTCAGGTTCGTTTTTCGTAATCTCGTTACGAATTTTTTTCCTTTTTATCTTTATCTCATCCGTTTTCTTGCGATTGCGCGTCTGGCTCGCAAATTATCGCCTGCGCTTCCTCATCTACAAACCAGAAGGAAGCGCTGCAAAGTTTTTCAAGTTTCCCCGCTCAACCTATTGCCGTGGCAATGGGTCGTAAAAATCGATAATCCGCGCGGGCGCCATCCGGTACCGAAGCCTCACCGGAGCCGGGCATCTCCCAGCGCAAAACGATGTTTGTTACAACTAGATTAATAGAATCATCCCAACTATCTTGCCGTCGGCCATTCACAGCGACGAGGAGTTTAATAAACTACTATCCGGTTGAATTCAGCACATTATGGTGTCATGCTGGCCAAATAAACCGAAAATAGAAATTTATTTCTTAGGCGTATCATAACTATCGTCCTTTTCAGGACGACCAATTTAATTTTGCGATAAAAGAGTTATTGTTTAAGTGAAATGTTCGTGTTTTACCCTGAAAAACCAGTGCATATTATCAAAACTAGTACATTTTGGATTGCTTGAGGCATTCAGTCGAGAGTGGTGAATTCGGCAGAGATTTTTTATTAAACCCGAACTGATTTTTTTTCATTAAACTGAACTGAATTTCATAAGAAGGGACGGGCCAAGCAAAATATAAAAACATTTTAATATTAACCAACTATATGTGTTATATATGATATGTATAAATAAGATGATACCATTATTACTATGCACCAACGCGGTCCTACGTGATCCTCGCGGTTATATCCCTGATATAACCCACCTCTAATTTTTCATTAGGGCGAATCTAACATTGAGAGATTCTCTCCGGTCTCGTTCTCTCATTTGTTACAGCGCCATTATAAAACTTTCGAGGGATTCTTAAGTACAGATCGAAACACAACAGTGCTGGCTAGCATAGTCTACAAATAGTAGAATGAAAAACGTAAAGGTGATTGGAATATGAATGAAAGAGAAAGTAATCAAAGGAAGTCTCTGAATGTTAGATTCGCCCTAATGGAAATTTTTTAAAAAAAACCCTAGAATTTATTCTGGGTGCATTTTATTGAAGGAACTGTTTATACACATCAAGTTTTTTATACTGAAGTCAGTAAAAGTTTTACTGACTTTCAAACAGCTGAGTGTTCACTAAGCAATTCAGTAAACGTATTTTTACTAAACGATCGACATACTCTCAACTGTCAAGAATCAATGAACAACTCAGTCAGCAATACGGATGTTCTGTAAACTTTACAGAAAAAGGCTGTGAAATTCGAAGCATCGTTAGCATGAGCATGAGCATGATTGCCCACCCGAGCTTGCTACTCCGTTATTGCCAGATCAGCTGTTATTACACAGAGAACCAACAGATGATATATGCGACTAACATGCATCCTCAATTATTATAATATAAGGATTATTATAATTTAAGATAACTCAATGCAGACGTCTTCCAGATCGACAGGCCAGCAAGATCGACAGGCCACCGGTATCCACCTGGTACCACATAACAAGATGCTTAGAGGCGGACAGTTTTAACCGAACGTTTCAGTAAAGATTTCAGAAACTCAGTAATTTTGAGGTTTTGCTCCAGTATTTGTTATTATTTTACCGAAAATCGGTAGTTCTTTTACTGAACAGTAGAGCTGGCAGTGACATTTCAAAGTTTACAAATAACATCAGTAAAATAATAACAAATGCTCAGCAAAATTATTATACATAATACCGAAAACTTGTAGTTTTTTGACAGATGCTTGAAAATCAATGCCATTTTACAAATCATTCAGCAAAATTGAAATTTTACGGATCAAAACCATACCATTTTTACAAACAAGACTGGACGATACTTGGTCGAGCAGTCTCTCCTACTCTCCTACTATCGCGGTATGCTGGACGAGACCTGCAGCAGTCTCACAATGTCTAAAACAACAGGTGTGTGCCTGCAGGTCTAAGGACAGATAGCGACAGAAACATTCCATGATTCCAAAGCACCGCTTCCACGACCGTTTTGGGGGCTATTTGCAAGCGCTGCAAGCTACCGTTTGTTTTCATCGAGAAAGGCGTTAAGATCAACACTTTATATTATAAAACGGAAGTTTAGCGGAATGTCGTGAAGTTAAGCTTAGAAAGAATACACGGGAAGGATGATTACGTGATTACGCAGAACAGAGTGCTTTCTCATACAGCGAATTTGGTCCAAAACTGGTGTCGGGTAAAATTAACTGACTTTTTGGCTAAGGATGAATGGCCTCCCAGTTCACTGTGATGTGATGTGATGAGATAAGAACCCACCATCAGTGCAAGAATTACCTATGTCTGCCGGACTATCCTCAGCATGTTGCCACGAGAGAATAACCTACGTAATGGCTTGTTTTAGCGGGGTCAGTCGATCTCAATGAGGACCTTCGCATGACTACGACCAGAAGACTGCGTGTCTTCACATGACAAGGGACTGGCGACTCCACGAGCCCTTGTCCAGTCAACATATCATTCGATTGTCTTAGGCTAACCCCCCCAATCCCCGTAATATAGTTGTTATAGGAACAGTGGAAATTTTGAGCATAAATGATTCACTGCTTGTTACTCGTATACGACTCATTGCTTTTATAAGCTGATCCAAAATTATATGGATCAAAAACTGAAATACATATGCTTTGCTCGTTCTTTTCAAGCTCTTACTTAGGGCCGGTTCATAAACCACGTAGACTCATTTTTGAAAATCTCAGTAACACCAGTAACAGTTTTCAGTTTCTTCAAGATTGTATAGTTTTGACGGGTTTTAAGTTTCTGAATTTAAGAGTCGTCAAAACAAAATTAAGACTCTTCAAAATGAAATTAAGACTCGTCAAAATGAAATTTAAACCCGTCAATACTACCTCAATGATTGCAGAGCAAAGCTCCGCTATACAATCTTGAAGAAACTTAAGACCCGTCAAAACAACCGTCAAGCGCTAACCAGAAGGTAAATACCTCCGATTGCATTATACCGGGCAAACGCATCTAAGGAGCATTTTTCCAAAGTTTAAGGAGCATTCCCCCAAAAAGAAGGGTGCGTTTACCCTACTGCCGTATATAACACGGGAGACGAACCAAAATGATTTCAGTGTTAGACATTAGCTCTCAGCTGGTGGTTCACGCGGGACTTAAACTGACCATGTCCAATGCTTTCGTGAAAATTTCAAACTTTATTTTTGTTACGTGCTCGCATTTTTGAAGCGGATCTGCAATTTTCTGATAAACATATAATTCTACAAAGATTTTTCATTAGGACTTAAATGACAAACGTCATCAATGACTCTTTCGGTAAATATCTCGTGACACACAAGTCTTGCAGTACGGGTGAGAGTTACCCATACCACGACAGGGCGGGTCGTGGTGATAAGGGCGGGATGTGGGAATAAGGGTTAGCAAAGCCTTGCCACAAGCTGAGAGCTAATGTCTAACACTGAAATCATTTTGGTTCGTCTCGCGTACTATATACTAACGTTGAGTGGCATAGTCCAGAAAGAAAAGGTGCGCGTGAATGCAGTACGATGCATAAAAATCCGCGTTAGGGAAGGTCCATTAATTATGTCACGCAGTAGGAGGGGAGGGGGGGTTCGAGAAAACGTGACGATCCATACAAAAAAATTTGAAGGTCCATACAAAAAACTTGACATGGGGGGGGGGGGGTTACAAAAAGTCAATTTTTGCGTGACGTAATTAATGGACGTTCCCTTATCGTGGATCTCATCAACTTCTATGTAGGTATAAACAAAGGGATGAGACGATTGAGGAAAGAGAAGAAGAAGAAGAAGAAGAAGAAAAAAGAAGCGGAAGTAATACCAGTACCTAATGCGATAAGGAAATAAAGACTGCGATAGAAAATTGTGAAGAACGCTAATGGTGTTTGGATCAGGCGCCAGTGCTTATACATGCTCGGATATTAGTTCCGGCTCTACATGGACCACCCCAGGGACATCAAATAAACGGTTTTTTCGGGCCCCAAAACACAATACGGTCCTTTTGAGGATCCCAAAAAGTTGAAAAGAGTTGGATTTTAGGAGTTAATTGATTATTTATTTATTTATTTATTAAAATAAATTAAGGCTTGTTCACGACAAAATCTGGACACCCCTAAATACGTATATCTCTGGAAATACTTCATCAACACGTGAAATATTTCGCAGACTGATGAACGTATGTCTGTTCATTGTTTAAAATAAATTTTTGGTGATACTACAAGCTATTAGATCGAAGATGGCGTCGAGAGAAGAGCCAGTGCGACAAGCAATTGTGTGCGGTCGCAATGAAAATCCGGATCTGTCAGTAAGAAAACTTGCAAAAAAGCTTGGTTTTCCTGCAAACACTGTCCATAACGTTCTTAAATCTTTCGATGCAGGTTTGACAACAGCCAGGAAGGCTGGGAGCGGAACAAAAACGGATCTCAGGAACCACCAGAAGGACGCCAAGGTGAAGCAAATATTGCAGAAAAGACCAGATCTTTCGGTACATACTGAGGTTAGAAAAATAAAAATGTCCCCAACTTTCGTGCATACTTCCAAGCACCGGCAAGGTATGAAGTCGTTCAAGGTGAAAACTGTACCGAACCGTAATGATAAACAGAATGTGTCGGCTAAAACTTGGGCTCACAAGTTGTATTACGAATATTTAACGAAGTTTTCCTGCGTGATAATGGACGATGAAAATTATGTGCTGGAAGACTTTAAGTAGCTTCCCGGAATGTCTTATTATGCTGCCATGCAACGGAACGGCGTAGAGGAGCATTTGAGGACGAAAAAAAGACCAAGTTTCCCAAAAAATATTTGGTTTGGCAAGCAATATGCAGCTGTGGTCGAGCAAGCCGAAGCTTCATCACTACCGGAATGGTAAACAAGGAAATATACCGTGAAGAATGCCTAAAGAAGCGATTGTTACCATTCCTACGCAGCCATGACGCTTCCTCGCTCTTCTGGCCTGATTTGACATCTTGTCACTACGTCAAAGATGTTTTGGAATGGTATAAAGCGAATGGAGTCCATGTTGTACCGAAAGAGGCGAATCCACCTAACTGTCCAAAGTTGCGACCTATCGAGCGGTATTTGGCTCTTGTGAAGAGAGAACTCTCTCAATATAAACAACAAGCTACAACTACAGATTTTGTCGCGAACAAGTCTTAGCTAACAATAAATGTTTCAACGATTAAAACTTAAACTAATTGGTTACGGCCAGTGAATAGAGTCGACTTGTTGAAGCGTCGGCTGATTGATCGAATTGGCTTGTGTAGTGCATAGTTGCTATTGTGAGATTCTAGATGCGGAAATACACGTTGACGAAGAGGTCATTCAGGGGCGTAAATATTTAACTGTGACCGTCTCAACTCAAGTGGCTCGATATTAAGCAAACGGCAACGCTCCATGTACAATGGCAGGTTCGAAGGATAACGCCATCTGAGGAAACGAAGAGGGTATCTTACGAAACTTTTGTTGAACGGCTTTAATTCTGGCGATCCAGGTCCCTACTAGGGGCACCATACAACAGCACATGATTTCAATATTGATCGCACAAGTGAGCAGTAAAGCATCGCGGATCACGGAACTCGTCGGCAATTTTAAATATGAAGTCCAATTGACGATTAGCTCTGGCGACAATGTCATTGTAGTGAAGACTAAATGTCACTCTGTTATCCAGAACAACATGAGATCCTCGATGTACTGAATGCGAGAAAGCGATCGCTCCGAGAGGACATAATCGAAGATGATTGGTGCGTTTTTCCTATGATATGAAATAATGTTGCATTTTTCAATACTCAAGCCCATCAGATTACTTGAGCACCAAATAAAAAAATACACATCATATTCTGCAGATCGGGGCAGTTTGATAAGCTATTTTTAGTTTTATATTATTATATTATATTATTCGAATCGTCGGCGTTGACGAGGTAGCAGCCCATAGTTGGCAGCAAGAAGACATCGTTTATAAAGATCTAGAAAAGCAGAGTCATAGCTTGCTGCCTTGAGGCACACCCAATTTTTTTTTTAAAAAGCTTCCGATTTCAAAGTGCCAATCTTAACCCGTACCGAACGGTTCACCAAGTATGACCTGAACCAATCCACAGCCGTTGATGAAACACCGAGTAACTTCAGCTAAGCAAGCCGAATTCCGTGGTCCATCGAATCAATTGTGGTCTTCAGATCCATATGAGCAGTATCAACCTGCCATCCAGAATCCATACAATTCGGAAGTTGAAAAAAGAATTTAGGATGTGTGTTTTAAAGGTTTAGGGGGGGGGTGGGGGGGTTTTTGGTTTGGAAATTTTGTGGGCCCGTGAAAGCTTCAGCATCGGAGACCGCCAGGGGGGGGAAAAACAGCGCCAATTTTCTACAACACCACAAAGGATACTTCTAGACAAAATCGTCAAAAGGTCGCAAGTAACAATTGTAAACAATGACTTAAAACGTTAATTTCCTAGCAATGCCAGGTTGCTAAAATCTATATCCACTACCGACGGGAAGGTAACAACTCCCTGTATCTGTTTCTGGTGCTATTTTGTTTGTGGGAGGAAGCAGATCCCAGAAAAATACGCTAGAAGTCATTGTTTACAAATGTTACTTTCGACCTTTTCACTATTTTCTCTAGACTTGCAGCAGTAGTTAGGACGGGAATCCTCTCGGTGAGCGGAATAAAGCTATGTCCATTTAGAATCCGGAATAATAAAATCATCTGTATCTCGGTAACGGATTGACGTACAAATAAGTTTAATGCATCAAAACAAAGGAAATTCACAGTACTTTAAGGAAAAAATATCAATACAAATCATTTCTCTTCGTTTTTAATGAAAATTTGCACTTTATTCTTTATTCCTCCCATCAACCGCTGCACACCTCCGGAGTCAACTTCCTTGGCACATTTATTCCATCTGAGTCGCGTCCCGAGCCGTTTTTGCACTTTTCTTAAGTTTCCGCTTCATTACTGCCCAAAATCTCTCGATGGGCCGGAACTGCGTAGTTGGGTGGATTTATGTTTTTATCGATGAAATCTACGTTATTATCGCGGTACCACTGGATGACTTCCCGGCTGTAGTGGCAACTCGCCAAATCTGGCCCAAACTTCACGGTATCTTTATGGGCTTTAATGAAAGGTAGTACGCGGTTTTTTAGGCATTTTTCCTTGTACAGCTTCGAGTCCATCGTCTTATTCGCCACGAACACTTTGGTCTTTACTCTGCAGCTGCATATCCCTTGCCAAATCATCAGTTTTTTATTGGCAAATTTGTCCATAAAAGCAAACTTAAACTTCGCGGGAACATCTCCTCGTGCCGTCGCCATGTAGAATTTTTAGCCAGGAAGCTGTCCAAAATCCGTTTTGACGTAGGTTTCATCGTCGATGAGCAGGCATCTTTGGTACCTCGCCAAAACCTGCTGGTACAATTTCCGAGCTCGAGTTTTGGCGACGAAACTTTGCTTCTACGTTCTGTTTGGTTGCTTGCTGCCTCGATAAGAACGATATCCTGCTCGCAAACGAATTCTTCGAACGGTACTGCGAGCAGCAGCGTATTTTTGTGCGATTTCATTATCTGATAGTCCAGGGTTTGCTCTGACGGTTCTCAACAACTTCTGGTTCAGCTTGCGGTCATATGTTCCACTACGACGCTTACCTTGAGACACTCGATCCACGCTCTTTCGCTCCCTGAAACGTTTGAGCACATCATACACGGTTGATTTGGCGATTTTCAACGTTTTTGCGATTTTTATGGCGCACCACGTTGGATTATCAACGTGGGTGTGCAGATTTTTTTCTTTTCTCTCGGCTTCCATCTGGAATAACTTTTGACTCACTGCACGAAACGCCGTGAAATTTATACCACAGAAAGTGGGCGCTTAGGTAAACAAAACGCTGTAAAAGAATTCTTGCAGCGTTCTCTTTCCGTGCCGCTGCAACACAATAAGTGATTCCGGGTTCTAACGGGACAGAACTTTAAAAGCCGTTCACACCAAAATCCGGAAAAAATATTTAAACTGTTTCTTAGCCAAATCACTACGAAATTGAATGAAACTTGTTATGTACATTGTTAACAAAAGCTGGTGTATTCAAGATGGCGCCGCCTGAACTAGCACGCAGGAAATCCATCTAATATTTGGAAAATCCCAACTACTGTTCGATTCATCGCAAAATCGTTAAATGTGCCAAAATCAACTGTTGCAGATGTGATTAAACGTTATAAAGAGGGCCTTACTGTCGAAAGAAAAGCTGAAAGTGGTGGGAAACTTAGCTAAAGCAACACAAGGAAGGAGAAAAGAGTCCTTGCTGCTTTTCAGGCAAACCCGAAGGTGTCAACACGGACAGTTGCGAAAAAAAGTGCAAATGTCAACCGGTTTTGTGCAAAAAGTGAAGTCTAAGGCCGGATTAAGATCATTCAAACTCAAGTATCCAGAAAGCTTTATGAACAACTTCTCACAAAATTCCATTGTGTTGTCGTGGATGACGAAACATACTGCTTCAAAAAAGTGAAATATCTCAATTTTTTGAAGCAGTATGCAACTAGCCGGAAAGATGCCCCTGAACATCTGAAACGGAAGTATAAAATCAAGTTCCCTGAAAAATATCTGGTCTGGCAAGCAATATAAATCTCAGATTTTCATAACCACAGGTACCGTAAACGCTGGGCTTCAAATGGTGAGTTGACCACTTCGAAGGAGGCTGCGACCGACCTCTCGTCCTCACAAGTTCCTACCTCACGCCTCCACGAGTCATATGATCACAAAAGACTGCCAGCTGAAACATGGAGATGCTGGTTGGCGTAGCAAGCGTGGGCAATGTTGTCATTTTGACAATAGCGAAGTGAGGGGGTGCGACCTGTAAATCATATCATCTAATTTTCCATTCTCATATAAATGATTAATTTCAGCACGCTTTGGAATCATCTTTGCGTTCCAAAACCATTTATCTCAAGAGGCTGGGGCAACATGACATGGATTAAAAGCTCAATTTGTTTTTCAGCATTTTAGCATAACATTTACTTTAAAATTGCACTTCTGAATTTCAACTACTATAATCATAAAAGACTGGCATGCGCTTATAAGCAGTATAGGATTATATTTAAATATTTTATTTAGTAGTATAATAATAATATAATCCATTTATTTCAGAAATTATCAAACAGGGCTCTTCGATCGCTCCAATTTCTATCTTTGAATGTAACTAAAGAATGTGCACACCAAAAAGTAGTCGTCGGAAATGCCCTAATGCAGTTTTCTCCGTGTACGCTTTGCTAATCCGATCACTACTACATGAATATTAATGTATGTGTGCTATGATGAAGACGTCGTTTGGCTACAGTAACCTTTATTCAGTAAAATGGCGTCGAATAAGAACGCGTGCGCGAAGCAATTTTGCACAAAAGAGTGGAAAATCCAGATATGTCGCACGGCGATATTGCCAAGTCATTAAAAATCGCAAAATCGACGGTTACTAAAGTGCTAAAAAACTTTCAGCAGCGCTTAACTTTAAAGAGAAAGGTCGGTTCCGGAGGTAACCATGATTCTCGTTTCGTCGCGGAGAGGAAGAAAGTGATTAAAGAATTTAAGAAGAAACCGAATATCTCCGTTCGTGATGTGGCGAAAAAAGTGAAAATGTCTCCATCGTTCGTCCAGAAAGTGAAGAAAAGTGCAGGCTTGAAATCATTCAAAGTAGGTGTTGCTCCAAATCGTAACGACAGCCAGAACAAGAGCGCAAAATCTCGATCGAGAAAATTATATGACACTATGCTGAAGGAATACGACTGCATAATATTGGACGACGAAACATATTGCAAAGCTGACTTTAAGCAGATACCGGGACTACAGTTTTATACCTCGTTGCAAAGAGGAAATGTTGCTGATCGTTTTAAGCAAAAAAAAAATTGTCGAAGTTCCCAAAAAAATACCTCGTATGGCAGGCAATATATGGATGCGGTCTCAGAAGCGACATCTTCATCACGACTGGCACTCTAAATGGACAAATTTACGTAAAAGAGTGTCTGAATAAACGACTGTTGCCGTTCATTCGGGAACACAACGGTTCGGTGCTGTTCTGGCCTGACCTGGCATCTTGCCACTATGGAAAACTGGCTAAGGATTGGTACATTGCTAATGGTGTAAATATTGTCCCAAATTATTGCAATCCGCCAAATTCGCCAGAACTCCGTACGATCGAAAAGTATTGGGCTCTGGTCAAGAGGAATCTTCGAAAAACGAATAGCGTAGCAATTGACGAGAAAAGCTTCAGGCGTAACTGGCAGAAAGCTGCAAAATTGGTGACGGATGACACTGTGCAAAAACTGATGGAAGGTGTCAAACGAAAGGTGCGGGCATTTGGATATAACAGGTCAAATTGACTTAACTGTATATGTTTTATATTTGTATTTTTATGAAGTCTTAAATAAATGATTTACTTTTGATTTTCTCATATTTTCCATTTAATACCACTAATTTCCACTTCGTTGACCACTTTTTGGTGTGCACATTCTTTAATACACTCGTAAAATCATTTTTTAGAAGGTTATTGATAGATTGGTGCAGGAAAGCGACATTATTCGGAGCTAAATGGTAACCTCTCTTAGAGAGGAAAAAGAAGACTGTTACTGTTGGCTTAAATGTGAACGCTACGACTTTGTTCACGTATTGGAGGGCAATCGAGTAAGTACTTTTGATTATGTGTCAATGCGTGCTTTTTACCGTGATGCATCAATTTTCAGACACTTATTCCATAATATGGACAGCATTCGAAGTTGATTATCATAGTTTAACATGCCGTGCAGTTACCTTAAATTTCAACACAAGCTTATGCCAACATTCATGTTTGGGATGGTTTTTCGGTCTCAAAATGCTCAAAACTACAAAATAAATATTTTTGACCGACGTTTCGGTCCATTTAGGAACTTCTTCAGGGACGTCGGACAAAAATAAAGTAAAAATATTCTGATTTTTTCGAAGACTAAACGCTTCCCAAACGCGTTTTATCTCCCAGTCGATCAAAAGTAATTGTGTCACCATTATCAACCGTTTCACATGTTTTCAATTTTGAAAACAAGACCTACTTATTGATCAAAAATGAAATATCCGAATTTAAAAACTGTCCAGACGGTCTTCTACTTGTTTGTTAGCGTTTAGAAAAGGTTTTGGGAATTTTGTTGTGATGTTGGCCTGGCTTCATATATGTTTAATAGCTCAAGTTTAACAGGTATTTATCCAGATGATTTCAAGCTGATTTAAAATTCATAAAAACCATATCTTTTGGAATTTCTGTGAATCCAGCGGCATTCTGCACAGTTTTAACTATTTTAGAATTGAAATTCAGAGATCAAAAATTCTTTCCTTCGCAGATAATTCAATACGGTTAGAAACAAACCTGGAATTTGAAACCGAAGATCCTGAGTCAGAAGGAAGTTAAATTAAACGATTTGCAACATGTGTGCTGCTTATGCTTGATCCACATAAGTAGTATTTGGCCACTTATTTACTGCGGTGCCTCTAATGACCACTACGAGAATGACAGCGAGAGTAACAATGACAGCGCAGTGATCCGGAAGGATTGTTTACTTAGTGGTGAAGGTTTCATCAGGATTGATACGCACGTTCGAAAGTTATCAAAGATGGAGCGCGGAGACGGGAACAAATCTTGCAAACATACCAATTTTCCAGGAATTACCAAATCGACTGTAAAAACCGTGCTGAAACGTTACCGGGAAACACAATCGCTGGATCACACCAAACAAAACAACCATAGAAGAAAAACATACGACCAAAAACTACGAGTGAAAGTCCGCTGGGCAGTCCGGAACAATCCTGGGAACTGCTTGCGTGATTTGATTCTCTGCGCCGTACAGTACAGATCGACGAATCTGTCGGCTCGAAGGTTTCCAGTCGTACCATGCCAGCAAGCACCCCAAAAGGACCCTGAAACAGAACCTGGTTGCCAAACGCCGCGTAAGAATGCTTTACGAGCAAGTTCTGGCGATGAAAAATATGTTAAAATGGACTGGAAATTCTCAGGAGAAAAATTTTACGTTGCCAAACGCAAGGGTGATGCTCCAAATAGATTGAAATGTGTCTATTCTATGCAGACAAGTTTGCTCGCAAGTTGATGATACTGCAAGGCATCTTCAGATGTGGAAAGAAAACGACGGTTTTCATCACTGGGGCGACTATTAATGGGCACGTATAGAAGGAGGAGTGTCTCCAGAAGCGAATTTTGCCATTCATTCAATCGCATGAGGGCCCAGTGAAGATCTGGTCTGACTTAGCTAGCTGCCATTGAAGCCGGGATGTTATGGAATGGTAGAAACAGAATGATATTGACGTTATCTAATCTAATCTAATCTCTCACTAACACCGCCAATTCTTGAAAGCATCCTGGAAAATGACTTCTTGAATGCATCATTTTTCTTGTCACCGACCAGGCCAACTGCGTAGCATGTGCCGCAGAGAGGACTCCAAGAAATAGAGCGATTCCAGAAAGAGTGTCTGAAATCGCTCTACTACTTCGAATCAAGGAAAGGAAGAAAGCGTGGACCTCCCGTACCAAACGCTTAGCCGGGAGCACCCCCTCCTCTCTTTGTGCTGTAAACAGAATGATATTGACATTATTGAAAAAAAAACTCTCAACCCACCAAAGAATCTAAATTTTCGTCCCATCGAAACTTATTGGGCAATTATTAAAAACAAACTGAAGAAATGTGACAAAACAATTAGAAAACCATCTGATTTGCAGAAGTGGTGGAAAAAGATGGCGGATCAAGTAGACGCGCAAAAAATGATGTGTGGTATTTAGCGATCGGTTCAAGAATTCATCCGAAATTCCCAGCAGGTGTTGCATCCTCATGAACGACGAAACATACCTGAAGATAGATTCTGTGCAGCTTCCCGGACTAAAGTTCTATAAAACCACTAGGAGGTTCGAAGCAAGTTTTTGCTGATAAATTCATAAGAAAGCTTATGATTTGTCAAGATATTTTGAGTGACTAAAGAAAACGTATTCTTCCGCACATTACAGTTCACAATAGACCTGTAAAGCTTGGGCCTGATTTCACTACCAGCTTGTGATCCAAAGTCAACTGATCGTTGAACCGTTTTAGTATTCGTGAGATGGTTGAATTACAGATTTGTAGCATTTTCCCCAAAGCACGATGGGACAGCTCCGAATTTTCGAATTTTTTTCACGCGTCTTCACGTGACTTATCTTGTGCGCAACAAACCACACAACTACGCAATTGACAGGATGCAAAACAATACACTTCCAAGAGGAACTGTGCAAAATTTGGTAAATTTTGTCCAGTGGGAAAAAAAGTTCACTACACTTACAGTTGTAAGTGTTACAATAATTTCGTGTTCGCCCTTTAGTACATCGTAACTTTGATCGTCTCTAAGCAAATCCAAATCCTACGTGTCGCTTTAAAAAACGTGTTCTCATTTGGTAGGGTGGGATTCCAATGTTCCACCTGGGTTCATCAATACACAAACGATAGCTGTCAAAATCAATTGTATTCATTTGCCGCTTACAAATCAATTTTACTCAATACACTTTGACCTCATGCTGCAAAAAGAGTATTTAGCGGGAAATTGGCGCGTTTTTTTTTAACATGTTCTGTGAAATCATAATTGTTCACTAACTCGCTAAACCAAGCACACTGACTATGACCACATTAATTGAGCACCCTCAAATGGATTACGATGCATTAGGTTATATTGAGCGTTACACAATAATCGAAATCAAGATCAAAATGCAAATTCGCCCATTTACGCTTGCTCCTCGCGCGCCATTCACGATTAATCCGCCGATTGCAATTTTTCCGACTGCAATTACGAAAATCAGCTTCGTTCCATCTTTGCCAACGACATTTGAAATTCATCACAAGCCACATGAAATTTCCACCGGAGAGCCTGAATTACGCAGGCAGGCAAATCGTCAGTTGCAGCATTAAGGTAGCAGATTAAATCATGCTCCTATTCACTTGTGCCTTTCATCCATTTTTATGCTAGGCACTGTACGAAATGATACACGAATTGGAAAGCAATAGCAGCAGCACACAGTTGTAATATGATGCAATCATCCAACCAACCAACCAACCATCGGGCTTTGGGTTCGTTAAAATCGTTCAATTAGGTGCCCGTTGTGTGAGTGTATTATGCTGCCAGACCACTTCCATCCCCCCATCCCCCGAGGCTAACGAGGAATCGACCAGAAGGGGAGCTAAATTGCCAATGCGATAAAATCCGCAATAGAGAATTCATTAACCGCGCACAGAGCTACGACCGAATCAGTTCTCGAAACAGAAAAAAAAACCGTCTTCATTCGTGCCTAACCAGCAACTTTTTAAACCCATCGGTGGTGCAAAAAGATCCCTATTGATAACAATTTACGACCGGTAAAAAACCCATTTATAGACACACACAACAAGCCACCCTTTTCCTCCGGTTGTCGCGTCGCCACCGCAGCGCAGTGGTGCAAAGTGGGGACGCTTAATTACAAACAACCATCATCACCATATACCACCCACTGGCACTGGCTTTCGGTTTCGTAGGCTATGTCACTTCACTGCGGTAGCGTCGTCAGCCGTCGCTCGACAAAGACAAAAACCATCCGCATTTCAACTTGGCACTTTGCGAGAAAACACACCCTTCTGATGGTGGCGGTGGACGTGAGGCAGAGAGAAAGTTACATATGGGAAAAATCAAAGGAAAAACGCCTTCCACTGGAGGGCCTCCGGGTGGCAGAACTTTTTTCCGAGTGCGAAATCAGCTACTCTTCTATGAAAAGCGGATGGTGTGGTAATGAACGACAGTTTTCCACCGAGCGTTGGGAACCGGGGTGTTGGCCATAATGGGCGTCGTTCCCCTGATGAGTGCCGTTGGTATTTATGGCATTGGGAAAAGTAATTTAGTGGGTGGCTTTGCTGAGGAGTGGCGTTGAATAGTTTCTCGCTGGAGCACTCTCAAGTTTGTTATTCCTCAAACTTTAAATTGTTGACCTCCATCGGATGATTGCCATCAGAAAAATAACGAAATGCCGCCCAACTGCCGGAAACGATCAGCTGCCAGCTTGTTTTTACTCGCGTGATCACCTCAACAACCAGAATCGTGATCAACACGTGCCACAATTCCCTCCCCGGCGATAGCCCGCAATGAACAGAATTCATTTTCCGCACATGCCATACCTTCACTTTTTTCTGCATCTCTCTGATCCGTCTAACCACCCAAGAAGTGGGCACCCGGGTGCATTGAGCGGAAGATCCGAGCGAGGAAGCTCTAATTCAATAAACGCTTTTTTCGCCTCCCTCCCCGCTTTCCCGTTTTGCACCCTGGCGAACACGCGCGGATACTCACAACAAATGAAACACCGGTAACACATCAAGAAGCAGCGGCGAGCAAAATGCATCATGAGCAGGGTTTTTTCTTCTTTTCATTCTGTTTAAATTTTTTTAATAATCGTCGTGCATCGTGTGGTCCTTATTTTTTTTTTTTACCGAGTCGCGACCGGCGATGATGAATTGCATTGCAACAACACCAGCAACAACTGTCACTGCAATTCCAGACCGAATTGCGAATATGGCCTTCTAAGATTTGTTATTTGAATTTCATTCTGATGACGCCATTTCTGAATAAATAGAAACAATATTCCAAACGGTCAAATTTAAGCGGAAACGATCGATTTGTCATTTACCGTGGAACAGAGTCCGGCCCCTTGATGTGACGTGTGGGAATCAGCTGACGACGTGACTTGACGCGCAGGATGGCTACCGCATTCATGGGCCCGGTTAAACGGTCGGACCTGTTTCTCTCACATATGCAAGAACCCTGAGAGAGGGGCGGAGTGGGAGCCTTTGAACTTCACTTCAGACATGTGTGCATTGTAATGCAACAAGTCGGCGCCAACTACTTTGATCTTTCCGTTCCTTCATACGTGCATGTGGCGTGTTGAGTCTCGTGTGGCATGAATTTGGACTCACTTGGCTCTCGGTTGAACGATCTGATTATCATTTGAGACAAAGGTTCTTAACGAATGACGGGTTGTTGTATGCTGTTCACGTTTAGGGACTGTCGTGTAGGAGGATGGACGGGTTCGGCTTTTTTTTATCTATCAGCCTATCTTCATAGTTCACCATCCTAAGATTACTGGTTGAGCAGTATAATCTGGTGGTTGGGATCGTATGTCCTCAATAATCTTTACTCCAAGCAAATAGTTTTCACCAGTTCCGCAAGTAAGCATCAAGTCCTCTGATTTATCTTTGTTTTAAAATACTCGATAGAAGAGTGACAATAAAGGGTGTGCATAAAAAAATCAGAAAATGAAAATATTAATTTCTGGATATATTTTTCAATTGTTTCACTACTTCAATATGTATGTAAGATCAAATCGCAGCAAGCTCTGCCCACGAACGGTTGGGTTTTGGTGAGCTGTCACTTTTTTTCCGTATTTTTAGTGTGATGAAATTAATCTACATAAGAATCTCAATAATAACCGTCGCGAGTGTTAGTGAATGCTGTGGTTATGACCACAGAGTCATACCTAAATATCATTTGTGCGTTGAACAGAATCAAAATCCGGTGTAAATGGATTTCGAGAACGAACCGATTGGTACACTGTTGCTGATTGTTGCGGATTACCCGGGTGAGCGCTTTCCATTTTACTGATTTATTTGCCGTTTTTCCTAAGAGGAATGGAAATTAGTTGTCGAAAAATGCAACTGACAATATTGACAGCCTTGGTTGCAAGAAGTCATAGACTAACAATTTCTAGGACGTCAACTCCGGTACATCTTTTGATTCGAATTCGGTTATTTATTTTACCATATAAGGTTAATGTTGATCATAAGAATATAAACAAGTTTCGTACATCACAAACATCCAAAAGGTGATTGGCGAGTAATCAGTACTTATTTATTTAGGCTGGTCTACTGCCCCCACCTTCATAGTAAAGGGCAAACACGAAATTATTGCGACACATTCAACAGGGCATAACTTTTTTACCATTGGGTAAAAATCAACCAAATTTTGCACACTTTCTCATTGATGTGTATTGTTTACATGCTGTCAAACTCGAAGTCGTGTTTTTCGATTCAACGAAAATGGAGGTGAACCAACGCGAGTCGAGAGAACAAATTCTTTCCAAACACCTGGAATTTCCTGACCTGTCGCACCGGCAGTTGGGAAAAATGTTGAACATTCACCATTCAACCGTCTCCAGAGTGTTGAAGCGGTTCCAGGAGCGGTTGACGTTGGACCACGGCAAAGGAGCTGGAAGAAAACCGGGACCGGAGAACAAAAAGACGCAGGGAAAGGTGAAGCGGATGATTAAAGCAAATCCCAACGTCTCAAGCCGTGATTTGGCTAAAAAGATCGGCATGTCGCAGAGCTACGTCCAGAATGCAAAGAAGAGAGCTGGACTACATACATACAAGGTACAGAACTTCCCAAACCGTGATGAGCGGCAACAATCGACGGCTAAAACTCGGGCACGGAAGCTCTACGAGAAGATGCTGACAAAATATGGCTGCTGTGTGATGGACGACGAAACGTATATAAAAGCCGATTTTAAGCAAATTCCGGGGTTGGAGTTTTTCACCGGCAAGAGCAAGTTCTATGTGGACGACAAATTTAAGAAGAAGAAAATGTCGAAGTTCGCCTCCAAATATCTCATTTGGCAGGCCATCTGCTCATGCGGACTGAGGAGTGAGCCTTTCGTGACAAAGGGCACAGTAAATGGCGAGATCTACAAATCTGAGTGCCTCGAGAAGCGCCTTTTGCCGTTCTTGCAGCAGCACGACGAAGCTCCGCTATTTTGGCCAGATTTGGCATCATGCCACTATTCGAAAAGTGTCCTGGAGTGGTATGAGGCCAATTCTGTCCATTTTGTTCCAAAGGACATGAATCCGCCAAACTGTCCGGAGCTGCGCCCGGTGGAGCAGTACTGGGCAATGATGAAGCGGGAACTTCGGAAGAGCAAGAAGACAGTCAAAGACGAGAAGGACATGTTAAAAAAATGGAAAAAAAAACTGAGAAACTGGTACCGGATGACACTGTAAAGACTTTGATGAAGGGCATCAAGCGAAAATGCGTTCAATTTTACACTCAAGGCTTCATTCATTAACTTTTCTTTTGATTTTTGAAGTAAATATATGTATAAAACTACCCTAAAATTTTGGTTTGATTCTAAACATTATAAGAAAATTGGCATGACATTTTCGGTGTCGCAATAATTTCGTGTTCGCCCTTTAATATTTCCCCAAGAAACTCGATTGAGGGCTGCTTGTTTCCTCAAGTGACCACACTTCTTTACGACTACACTACGAGTATGGGGAATTCTTGGAATGCCTGTTTTGCTATATCCATTATTTGATATACGTATTTGCTTTTATAGCTGAATATAGGAATAAAGTACCCTGTCTTAAGTTAGTTCCTTTCAACACAATTGCAGTTGAACACATCATTTCAAACCCTGAACCAATATTTAGTGGTTCAATAAGCAATGCATAGTAATTTTTTGCTTCGTTTTTAAAACACATAATTTATTCCACAGTCCAGAAGTTCGATTGATATTTGGATAATGAACCAAACATGTATGCTTCGGCCTAAGATTTTTTTTTTAAATGTGTTTGATACAAATTGTGATGATGACTGATTAAACCTCGTAGTGCATCACGTTTTCTATCTGCAAACGAGCACTCTAAACACATATCTACTAATTGTACTAAGTTAGTACAATAAATCCATACTTCATCCTCCCTTGGCACAAATTTCCTAACAATAAATGTAAAATAATAACAGCTGAATGTGCGCATTTCATTCGAGGTTAAACTTTTGACGAAAGTAGCGATAATGAACTATCCGACCAAAACATAGATACCTAGAATGCAGAGACCGAAATTTTCGCCTACTTGAGAAGAGAAACTTCCTTTTTCACCCGCTTGGAGAAACAGATGATAATGTGAGAAGCGAGAGACTATTATACGCTCACAACAGTTTTCGCGAGAAAAGCAACAGCGATTTATAATTTTCGGAGAGCATGAGTAGCTCATAAATCGTTTCTTTTTCAGTGAATCCTTGATGCCGATAATTATGTTACACTTACTTTTTGACACCTGAAAATGCACCAGTCTTCATTTATCATGTATGGTCCATGCACCAGTTTTTCATTTATGGTCCATGGCGGTACCAGTGTGCACCGGCTTGGCCTTATTTTTGGTTTTTGCTCCTCTTATACGATCTAGGTAGCATGTTTTCAGTGAAAAATGTGACATGAGAAAATATTTTCGTTGAATTTTGGAGAGCGATATTTTCGCATATGCAAGAGAGAGGATAATGAATTATCGGCGAAAAAGGATCGATGAAAATGTGAACGGTTCACTTCTCATCGACAACCTGCTTGAGAGAGAGAGAGAGCATGGTTTTCACCCAGCTGAGTGAGAATTTCGATCTCTGCTAGAATGTCATAAAATAAATTTTATATAGAGTGTGTGATTAACTCATAACATTTCTCGTTTCAGAAGATTAATTCTAGGATTTATCCAGGAAACAAGGAAGGAACACCAATCCCAGTTTTTCCTTTTTACAAATTTCAGAGAGCGAACAATGGCGCCTAAACCTAGGCTCATGAGCCAGGACACAAGGTGGAAATGTCTGTCTCAAAGAAGTCAGAACAAAAGCAGTGACATTAACCTTCTTAGCAACGTCACTTCCAACGATTCACCTAAACCTACAAAATGGAGACGGAAGGACGGTTGTCCACGTTTCCTCTTTCTTACGATCCGTATATATTCGTTGTTTAACTTATTCATCAAGTGGATAATTTAAATGCCGTTTTTTTTTTCTTCTTTTACCCCCAACGCAACACAGTGGGCCGGGCCGTTTTAAAATTAATTTTGGAAAGAAAAATACTGGTCATAGTATTATCTAGGAAGCTTTTAATTACTAATTACTAGAATAGAATACTTTAATATGTGTGTAAGCTCATTAGGGTCCCAGATATCATTAAATAACATTTAAACATTTGTAAAGGGCGGTATTCCAAAATCGCAAAACCCAGAAAACTAAAGGTAAAGATTGGAATACGAAAATCAAATTCTATTTTCCATAGAAAGCTGCAATAAATCATTTATTGTGCTCACATCTTGTAAAATAATGCAGTGCTTAACCTTTTCACACAATATATGCAGAAATATGTTTTCTTGAGTTGAAAATTGATAAAAAACCAAAATACACCCTGTTTATTTTTAGAGTGTTATTACGCCTTAGGTTTTTAGCCTGTTAAACTGCCAGCACTGGAAACTCGCCGTTAAATTATGACATTCTGGCATCTTGTTTGTTATTACGCCTACGCTCTTCAGTCACATTAATCAAGTGGCGAGGAATTACGACCCAGTGTTTTAAATTTTTAAAGTCGTCGAATTCTATGCTTCACGTACCAAAATAGTTAATTTTACTAATTAGATGAGTCTAGGTACTACTAGAAAAATCAGAGGTAAGTGATTCTATGGAATGCACATTTTTCTTGTTGTGCTAATTGAATTGCGGATAATTAATCGTATTTTTAGATTCATGGACAAAGACAACGCGATAGAATCAAAGCAGCGACATCGAATTAGGAGGCCTGAAGGCTGGATCAAATATGGTTTACGTGACCGTGGAGGAAACGGAAGAGAAGTTGAGAAATGCGCGAATATTCTTGCCTAGCTAAGGCTGATATACGGTGTTTATAATTGTCCGGCTGTCTACACAGAGGAGGAAAACATGGCTCTCCGTTACGAAATATGAGTTGATCTGAACAAAGGTCATAAGACCGCCAAGCAGGTTATAGGAATCCAACCTTCTTCTATTAGCATTTCAAGCTTATTGCTTTCACACTTCGCTTATTGCTTGGTCTCAACTTAGTGTTCTAAACGCACTTCAACAGTTATTAATTGAGAGCTTTCGATGAGAGGTACCATTTTTGCACTACACCGTGTCCAATATATTCTCATCCAAAATAAAACTCTATTTATTTCAAATCGATAATCCAGATTTTATTGAAAACCCATTTTATTGCAATATAATACTGATCAACTACAGCATATGTTTTGGAATAACACCACCTTTAACCTTCTTGACCAGCTCCAGACGTTTTTCGAAACCGTCACAGGCGGCACGCACGACTTTCATCGGCATTTCGTCCCAAATTTGTTTGATTACGGTTTTGAATTGGTTCATATTAGACGCCCTGTGGTCATTTACTTTCGCCAGCATGTATGACCATACGAAATAATCCAAGGGATTCAGATCTGGTGAACTGGGAGGCCATTCATTCTTGTCCAAAAAGTCGGTCAAATTTTCTCGGCACCAGAACGAGATTTGCAGTATGCGATGGCGCTCCGTCCTGCTGAAACACATAGTGATCATCTCCAAACACCTCTTGTACATATGGTTTGACAACTTTCTCCAAAACTTCCGTTTTATAATATACGGCATTCACTTTAACACGCCTTTTTCGATGAAAATCAGTGGTAATTTGCCTCGCTTGCAAATTTCTCCCCAAACCATCACTGACGCAGCACTTTGGAACCGTGGAATATTCCTATCACTCTCTGGAACAGTTCTCGAAGAGAGAGCCCACAATCTGTCGTTCTGGACATGTGGGATTGTTGCAAGACGAATAACTTTTCGTCGGAAAAGATAAATTCTTCCCCACCGTGCCGAGACAAAAGCAGACTTGCTCATTCGAGTCGTTTCTGTTTGGAAGGTTCCGAAACTCCGTGAACCTTACGTTTCTTGAAAGCATGGAACCCGAGGTCATTTTGCAGTATATTGTGCATTGACGATCTCGAAATACTCAGATCTGCGGCCATTTTACGTACAGAGCGCTGTGATTTTCGTCTAATCCGTTCCCTGGCCACTTTAACAACTCGTGCAGTCCGCACCGTACGAGTACGACCGGATCTCTTCCGGTCATCCAACGAGCAGGTGTTACGGTCTTCGGATGGTTCGGTACACAAAATCCCGCTTTACTCCGAGGTTTTTCAAATTTCTTCAAATAGCGCCCGGGCGCTCACCTTTCAGAAACTTTTTTATCACTACAGCACGAAACTCCTTCATCGCTGGTAAAAGATAAACACCGAATGAAAACAATCGGACATAACCTAAAAGCGTTTGTACAAACATAGTGCAAAACTACACCAACACATACGTGAAGCATGTTGAGTAGTGGCACGACACCAATGCAAGGAAAAAGTGTATGAGAATATATTGGACACGGTGTATGTAACAATACGAGTTCAATTTTCGGTTCATGGTAATTTTCGGAAGGACGTAAATTTAAGTCTCTTCAGTTGCTTCGTTAGGTTACATCTAAAGAGTTCTAAATTTACATGAAATTTTCCAAGTGTACCCTACCAGTCAATAGTATCGACTCACTTCAAAAGGTATTGCAGCACACACTTGAATATTGCATCACCCCCAAAAAGTAACGACTCACTTAAAACAAGCTAATTTCGTAAAACTATATCCTTAAATACTGATAACCAAGAGAGCTCGAACCATCAGCAAAGTTGTTCATGGTTCGAAGTTCGGTCACAACATGACACTAGTGGCCATGAAAACGACAAAATTGAAATTTGAACGAGTTTATATAGTGATCCAGACTTTCTAGGAAGTTCGAATCTCCAGCAAAGTTTTTTCAGAACGTTAAGGGCTATCGGTTGCTACGTGGCGCTAGCGCAGAGTATTTTTCATGATCCCGACAACCTAGAAAGAATGAACCTTCGGAAAAATTGTTCATAAGGCCAAGAACTTTCGGAAGGCTGAGTGTATGATTCGGAATTTGGTCACCACGTAGCGCTAGTGGGCATGGAAAAGAGAGAACTTTTGAGCGAGTTAATATAGTGATCATGGCCAACTAGAAAGTTCTAACCTTCAGCAAATTTGTTCTGAAGGTCAAGAACTTTCAGAAGGTGGAGAGTATGGTCCGGAATTCGTAAAGTGGCACTAGTTGGCTTGTAGAAGAGAGCATTTTTGAACGAGTTTGTATCGTGTTCCCGATTATATATAAATTTCGAACCTAAAGCAAAATTGTTGAGAAGTTCAGAGATTTTCGAAAGGTGAATTGTAAGGCTCGTAATTCCGTCACTATATGGGCCTGTCGAAGATTCATTTGAGCATTTCCTAACATGTTGTGATATCGTGATCCAGACCACCTAGAGGGTATGTAAAATTGACTATTTTACTATTTTACTGATTATATCCCAACTATTTTACTGATTATATCCCAACAGACAAAAAAGAATGCGAGAAAAATATCGATACATTTCAGAAAAAAATGAAAACTCATTAACTTACTAGAAGATTTGTATTCTTTTTGTATGATGTGGACATCGCCAGAGGCTTTTGTGGAGTTGGAGCCAGCAAAACAAATGCCAAGCAGAAATGGTAGGAAATTGACCAAGAGCTCGATTTATTAGAATCACCAACGCTCCTTGGCGCGGCATGGCAAATTGTAAGTGTTAATTTTTCGTTTAAATACTATTACTTTTATGATCCTAACATTTGCTCTCGAGCCCAGTTGATGGTCTCACGGATGACTCAAAATTATCGTAAAAGTTATGAGCTTTTGAATTATTAGAACTCTGCTTTTTTCTCTAAAGAACTTCTTCAAGCATAATTTCAGTGTAAAAGTGGTTTATGAAATCGATCCTAAATTCCTAGAAGTATAGGAAAAAACTACCCAGAATTCAGGGGATACTTTCTGGAAATTCAGAAAAAGACTTCCCATAACTTCAAGATGAAATTTTCTCGAAGTTCAGGAAGAGACTTATTCGAAAACTTCGAAACGTCTCAGAATTATAGGGAACACTTTTTATTAGTACAAGAAGGAATATTCCAGAAATTCAGGAACGAACATCCGAACATCTCCGAAGTTCAGAAGAGGACTTCTCATTACTTTAGGCGTAACTATCCAGAGGTTTTGGAGAACTTCCAGAAATTTAAGATGAATCTTCTCAGAAGTTCAGGAAAAAGCTTACCCAAAGTCCAGGAAGAAACTTACCAGAAAGCGAACTATCTAAAAGTTCGAGAAGGAATTGTATGTATGTATTCATGCATGCTATCCATCATCCCTTCAATCGCTGGGCTTGGATGCAGCTCCACTTAATAGCAAGATCAAATTAAGCCACCGATCTGAATTCACAATATCGCTGTTTGAAGGGCCAAAAGCAAAGACACTCACGGGAAATTATAATATATATAAAATTTTGTCTATAAGGAATTTCTCAAAAATTCATAAAAGTTTCATGGAAGTTTGCACAAAGTTCAGAATGATACATCCAAAAAGTTGTAACGCGGTGCGTTTATTTGGACCAATTTTGTAAAAATGTACATATGTAAATACTAGATTTGTAGTTCAAGGAAGTGTAGATAGTAGATTATGTGTTTCAAACTGGATTTTCGTTTCCAATTGGATTCTTGTTTTGAGTCGTGCTATTCGTTGTACATTTGTAGGGTTTCTTATTGCATGATAGGTGGGGGCTTTTTGTATTGTACGGGCTGGATAAGTATTCCTCGTTCGGCGATCGTGGACGCTGAATGATTTGATTTGATCGATTTGGTGAACGTCATCTGCAAGAACGCCAGATTCGTGCGCCCTGTAAAGGCCCGCCTGTTTAGGTAGCTAAACGGAGGAGAGTGAAGTTCGCCCGAAAAACTAGCGAAGTTATTCCGACGGTCGACAATAATCCGTCGTGATTCCACCCTACGTTACAATCTCTGTGGAACGGATATCGAGAGCGCGGTTTCAGTGATCCGTTGTCAAGTGTCGGACACTGATCCGGACCTTACCCAAAATATATAGTAGTCTTCCTTAACTTCGCTCGGTCATAGCGGAAAAGTACGCGAAGCCGGGTCGCTTGGGAAAGGGGACTCCTATATTGAAGGAGACGGTCAATTCCGGACGTTCTCGACGAGATATAAATCGGAAGCCTTCCGTCCAGCCGCCACTCTCCCTAACTCTAGTTTCGGCCATATTGCGCACGGGTCTAGGTACACCGCGGCACTCCATTTGTGTGGTCAAGCGTCGTCATCTTAGAACCGTCGCCATTTCGGAATCGTCGCCATTTCGGAACCGTCGTCATTTCGGAACCGTCGCCATTCCTGAACCGCCATCACCGCTTCAAATTATCGTGGCTTCGATCCGTCATCATCATTGCTTCGTTTGTCATCGCGCAGGTATGTCCGTACAAAGTTTTTCATGGCCATGATTAGTTAAATAATTTGAAGCTTTAGAGCTAGTTCTGTCCAACACGAGTGAAGCTTGTAAATAGATGTTAAATAGATTGAGATTGGAGTTTTTGCTTAGTTTCAGGTTTCTATTTATGTTTCGTCCTTTAGCTGGCTCATTCGTCATTTTCAATATTGCGTTCGTCTATTCAAATCAAGCACATTAGTTTGGAAACAGGTTCGTTGGTTGGTTCTGGCTTTAAAGTCTAAAGAGACTACGGAAATTATATAACTTGAATGGATTGGCGAAATTTTTTGAGGTTTCAGTAGCATATGTGCGTTTGAAGTAGGGTTTTCCTAAAGTACCGTTCGGGTGGTTCCTCTGAGAAACTAGTTTCAAAATTACAAACACGACCGGTGGTTTCCCTTAATGGGAGTGGCGCTTAAGCCATCGCGTTTGACTGAGATTTAGCACCCTTCTCCCGCATGGGTACGAGCGACCACACATTCAGGAGCGATTGCCAATAAGTTCTGAGGAAACTTGCCATAAGTTCAGATAGAAACTTCCCAGAAGTTAAGCAGGGACAATAGCAGAAGATCAGGAGAGCATCCCTGTAATTTAAAAGGTAATCGCTGACGAACCAAAGAAGCATCCTATACTAAAATCATTCATATGACTATTATGAGATTCATTGCCCATATCCCAACACCATCTTCCGAACCGTTCGCATCGTACCATGAGCTAGGACACAAACGAATGTAGGAAAAGCAGTTCATTTGATAAAATTGATCGGTGAGAAAACTTCCCTGAAGTATAGCAGCGAAGTTCAAGAAAGTTCAAGAAAAATACTTCAAAGAAGTTTTCGAGAAATCTTCCAGAGTTTTGAAAATCCTCCTAAAATTCAAAAAGGGTAATAGAAGCTCAGGGAAAATTCTGGAGGCTTTACCAGAAAGTCAAAGAACTTCGAGATGAAACCTTGATTGAAGAGAGATCGATCACTGCATTTACGTTCTTATGGCAGTAAGTGCGGGAATAACTAATCAGAAAAAAGTCATAACATGTTATACTTTAGCCTTATAACATTGCATACTTTAAGCTGAATAAGTAATTTAAAAGAAGTGTTATAAAACCTAACACTTAACTCAAAATTTGAAATTCTTACCCAGGAGCTAGGTTTGCCTCTCTCCAGCTTCATAAGCCTCGCACAACTTTCGTCGTGATAGGAAAATACTTCAAATAAACAGGATGTACAGTATTTGAGACCAACATGATTTCTGGGATAACTTGTTAATCATATGATACCAGTTTGTTAATTCACTATGCTAGGACTAAAAAAGACTGCACCACCGTAGAATCCTCTGTAAACTGAATTATTTTGCCGTAGTAATGTGCAGGGGTTATTGAGAAATCAATCAATGAAGATACGCCCTGACTATGTCAATCGTGCGAATTAGAGTTTTACAACCTCTAATGACAATTTAGTACTTCCTCATTCACAGCGAATTTGATGTGTTTAAAATGGCAAAGGGTAAATGCACCCTTCTTTTTGGGGAAATGCTCCTTAAACTTTGGAAAAATGCTCCTTAGATGCGTTTGCCCGGTATAATGCAATCGGAGGTATTTACCTTCTGGTTAGCGCTTGCCGGTTGTTTTGACAGGTCTTAAGTTTCTTCAAGATTGTATAGCGGAGCTTCGCTCTGCAATCTTCGAGGTAGTTTTGACGGGTTTAAATTTCATTTTGACGAGTCTTAATTTCATTTTGAAGAGTCTTAATTTTCTTTTGACGACTCTTAAATTCAGAAACTTAAGACCCGTCAAAACTATACAATCTTGAAGAAACTGAAGACCCGTCAAAACACCCGGCAAGCGCTAACCAGAAGGTTCATACCTCCGATTGCATTATACCGGGCAAACGCATCTAAGGAGCATTTTTCCAAAGTTTAAGGAGCATTTCCCCAAAAAGAAGGGTGCATTTACCCTGCTGTCGTTTTAAATATAGCTTCACATATTTAATATATGAACTTATACTATGAACTAATACTCCAAATTGCAATTTTGGAACGTTTTTCCAAGGAGGTTTTCAATATGACAAAAATATTAGTGTTATTAACAAAGCAAGAGTGAAAAATGTAAATACTTATTCTTTAAATGTAAAAAATGACAGTTAAATAGATGAAAGTCCTGAATCGTTGCATGGTGTAATATTTCGATGACATTTTGAAAATTTTCAACCTTACAGTTGACAGTTGAGTTTGGTAGCCAACTCGATTAGATTCAGTCGACTTCTGTAATGCGCAATTTTGCTCGACTCGACTTTTATTATTGAAAGAAATGTCATCCTACAAAAATTTGCTTTCCTAATGCAGCTCAAAAACGATACAGATACCAGATAGAAAATGAGACCAATTTTTAGAGTTCCCTCCGTATGTCCCGTCCGATCTCATCGCCCATCACTTGACCCACAATAGTGAGCAGCATTCAGAGAGTCATTCCTTCGTTGCAAACCCCGACGAGCGCAATGAAAGTAGATTGGAATCTCGGAATCTCTGATATTTTCAGGATTTCCTTACAAGTAATAAAGTTCAAACAAATCCTTAGAAGTAAACTGCCAACAACAGCTACTTTCCAATTTGCAATGAGGAAAGCCAACATCATGTTAACTACTTCATCGAACATACCAAATCAAAACCCATCAGACACGGCACATTCACCACACGAACGGACAAAGACCAACACACCAAGACTGAGCAGAAGATCCTATCGCAAAGGACTTTGATTGCGTCTAATCGCCTGTCTCCTGTCCGACCCCCACAAACACCCCCCACCCACCCGCTACCAATGGCCCAAACCGACCACGAACGACACCACAGACCACGCCACATATCTTTCTTCAAAAAACACATTTCATTTGTGCATTCGACTTGGCTGTATGCATCTAATGCAATTCCCATTTGCTGGCTTGCTGGCGGTTTATGGCGTGAACCGTTATCGTTCTCGACGTCGTACACCTCTAAACTGCGATATGGGGGTGCATTACGCGGAATTGAATTGCACTGCACTGCACCGAGCTGCAACTGCTACTGCTATATCATCCAATGTGAGCAATGAATGTGTGGTGTCACGCAGCCAGCAAAGCCTCTGCTGATCATTATCACTTCGGTGTGTGATCGAAAGAATGGTTGCTATTTTGACTTGCCTGTCACCTTCTCCCCGTTGCGTTGGTTGGCCCGCTTTGCATAAAAGCGTTTACATGGCAGAATTGTGCTCACCTCGGGTGCAAGCGCGCGTTCCAATCATGTTGTGTGCGGGGATGAAAAGCACAGAATAAGGAGAGCCCTGCTGCGTTCCGTTCCATTGGGGCACCGCAATAACCCGGTCTATCTGGTAATGAGTGGAAATGGGCTTTTGCTATTCTGCAGGCAGCACACGCTGACGCCCCGTTTGACATCTATATCTTGATGGCGGCTAACTGTGGAAAAAAGCTGATTTTTCTGAGGGCTGCCAGGAGAGCCTCCGTCAGCCAATTAGTGGTTTTTATAATCCAATAAAGAATTTGTAATTAGGTTTTTGCGTGACTTTGAACCGATGATGCCTATCAAGCGGGTGGAAGCGATTAAACTGCGAATGGAAAAAAATATCCCGTTTGACGTGCAGTCATGGGTTACTTAGATCAATCCTCACTGGAATTGTGTATCCCACCGAGAGTGTCATTGCTATCCAAAAATAATCCACTACAAATTGAAACCATCAAGATAATAAAACACGATCCTTAACCCGTGTCCGACGTAGTCAACAACCGAGCAAGCACCGACCAATTTGTATGAATGGAACTTTGGTCCCGTAACCAGAACCCGCAAACAAGAACACCTCCCCGATCCTCCCCGCAAAACCCCCTCCCCCACAGAACGCCCAAACAAAAGGCTGACAAATGGGATTTAATTTTCCCCTATTTTACGAGCTTTTGATAGGACACAAAAGCACACGACACACCACCATTCAACACGATACCGACCGATGTTCGGTCCGCCCTCGCCACTGCCTGGAAGCAGAGACCTTTATTCACTCTTCGCCAACCCACCCACCGGGCAGCATCAGCTAGCTAGAGCAACCGAACCGGGAAGTGATGAATTGGTCTGATTTGCCCCACTAGGACCAAACCGCACGGTACCATTTTGGAAATGAGCGCTGGATTCTCTTCCGAAACGCGACGACAAACATCAACATCGACAAGACTGCTGCAGCAGTCACGGGCAGCGAGCGAGCGAACGAGCCTGAAGTTGTCACCGGACTGACTGCGAGATTTAATGTTGGAGATATTAAAAATAGTCCATTCAAGTGGTATTGCTTTACTACAATGTTTAACAACCCGCTCGGGGGGATGCTCCATGCTGCAAAAGTTAACAACCATTTAAGATGCGGAGTCTGCTGACGATTTATAAAGTTCCAGCGCTATAAACGGTGCCATAAACAAGCAAATGTCGCTTATCATAAATCAAACAAACTCACTCGCTGGAAATTCTACATATCTTGTGACGCAAGTTTGTCAACGAAGCGATTTGTGTGGTATTATTTGCTCATGTAAATATTTGTCCCGAAAAAAAAAGCAGCGTACACACCATTAAGCGGGAGAAAAGCAGTTCAAACATTTCCTCAGCGTGAACAAGTGCGGCGGCGGCGGCGGGGGCAAAGGGCGGCCTGATAACGAGACGGGGCTTCATTTTTTTTCCCACGACTTTGTTTGACTTTTGATAAACTCTTTACTTTGGCACTGCTTGCGAGCAGAGCGGTCGCTTTTAACGATGACGAAGTCGAAGACGATGACGGTTTCATTGTGGCTTGGATTGTTGTTTTCCTTCCTCTTCCTACTCGTGGCAGGAGATTGTGGACGGAGATATGAATAGGCTCTCGATCTCGATTGATCCGGCTCTTGTGGCTGGGATTGTTTATTTTCGACTTTAGGGGAAGGAGGTGGAGGGTGCGGGAGGGAGTTGGGTGATTCATTATGCCCTACGAAGAACTCAACTTTTTGTTGATTTATGCCATTGCGAAACATTGAAACTTTATCATGGCGGGGGAGTTATTTTTTGAATTCGAATTATTTTATATCGGTAGCGGAAAACTTCAAATATATTTCTATAACAATTAAAGCCAAAACTTTAGAAATATTTCAAACGAAAATTTGGATAAACCTTACTCCTATGAAACAATTTGAATTCACCAAAAACTTAATAAGATGTTTTCTTCTTATATTTATTGAACAAGCTGCTATTCACCAAACAATACCACAAAAGTTCAACTCAGTGGACGCAGTGGTTCTAAGGACTGCATCGTTAATTATGAGTACACTTTTGAGGTTCTGTATGAAAAAGACTATGACTTATTTTGACAGCTGTTTAGTGTAAATGTGTTGCTTGCCTTGTAAACAAACGAAAACCTTCATTAAAAGTTAAAGTTTTACTTCAAGCGGAACAATGCGAGGTCTTACGGAAAAAAACGGAAATCGATTGTGACCAAGTACTGCACTGAAAAGGGATTGTCGCTAAGAAAACTAGCAAAAGAAGAAGGTGTTAGTCTCTGTGCGGACCAAAATGCGATCAACCAGTTTGTTATGCATAACACATTGAAGGACTTACCCGGCCGTGGCACAAAAACAGGTGCGGCAAACCCAAAATTTGGACAAACAAATTTGCAAAGTTTTTGAAGGAAAAAAGGAGGTATAAGGAGATTACGCTAAAAAGTGTGGAACGACGATTGGAATGGTCCAACGCGCATAGGAGCGAAATTCCCTGAAGACGTACCGGAAACAAAAATGTCCGAAACGCAGCCAAATTCGGGCGGATTCCGTGAAAACTCGGGCTCGGAAGCTGTACGACGACGTTTTGAGCAAAAATGACAAGTGCATTATCATGGATGACGCGACGTACGTCAAATTGGACTACAGGGCACTTCCTGGGGCACAGTTTTACACCGCGAAGCGTTGAACGGATGTTCCAAATTCGGAGAAATCGAAAAATTCGGAAAAAAGGTTTTGTTTTAGCAAGCAATTTGCCAGTGCGGTATGAAATCACACCTTTTTTGACTACCGCAAATATGAACGCCGAAATGTACCGGAAGGAATGCCGGCAGAAACGAACTCTGCCACTAATCTGAAAACAGAAAGTTTCGACACTGTTTTAGCGTGATTTGGCATCCTGCCACTATGCGCGTGCCACCTTGGACTGGTATGAAGAGAACAATGTCCACTTTGTGGAAGAGGCGATGAATCCTCCAATTTGTCCGCAAATAAGGCCCATTGAGAAATTTTGGGCTTTGATGAAAGGAAAGCTGCGGAAGAAGGCTAGAGGAGCAGATGGCAACATCAAATTTAAAAAAGGCTGGGTAAACGTAAGCAAAACCATCGACGGAACGGTTGTGCAAAACCTCATGAAGAACATTAAGAAGAAGGTGCGAGAGCTGGCCAGATCTACGAAAAATTAAATGAATACTGATGTAATGGGCTTTTTTGATGGTCAACAAACAATGTAAATGACTTTGAGTTGCAAAATAAATAAAACATATTTAAATACAGCAATTTTTAGGTGTACTCATAATTAACGGTACAGTCCTTACGCCCCAACAACAACAAAAATACACCATACAATGTTTGTTGAGCTGTTTCTAGGTTTCTATGAATTTAATGAGAGGTGAAGATAATTTTGGTCACAGCACAACGATATTGGATTCAAGGGTTCAAGAAGGTTGTAGTCTGAGAAGAAAACAAATAATGCCTACGGTAAATACAGCCAAGCACAATATTTAAAATGGGCCCATTTGAGTTTATCAGACACCAAAGAAGAAGTGTTGTTTGTTGTGTTTTGAACGCTTTAAAAAAACTAAATAATAATTTAAATCAATTTTAAATTCAATATTTTTTTCATGAGTTCAAAACTGTTTTATTGTTTCCTAAATAGCCAATGTTTCAATAAATCGCTTTCAAAACTTCGCTAGTAGGTAATTTTAAGAAGTGTGACAAATCTGTCTGACAAACATTTACAAATCGGTAATTTGTTGCTCTCGATCCCAATTCGATCCTTTCAGATGACTGGAAATGAGATGGAAGGAACGATTGCTAATCGGTGAGCCAAACACTTAGAAACGTTATTAAGGCTTGTTCGCGAGAAAATCTGGACAGCCCTAAATACGTATATTTCTGGAAATACTTCATCAACGCGTGACATATTTTGCAGACTGATGAACGTATGTCTGTTCACAAAATCAATTTTTGTTGATACTACAAGCTTTTAGATCGAAGATGGCGTCGAAAGAAGAGCAAGTGCGAAAAGCAATTGTGTGCGGTCGCAATGAAAACCCGGATCTGTCAGTAAGAAAATTTGGAAAAAGGTTGGTTTTCCTGCAAGCACTGTCCATAACGTTCTAAAATCTTTCGATACACGTTTGACAACAGCCAGGGTGGCTGGGAGCGGAACAAAAACGGATCTCAGGAACCACCAGAAGGACGCGAAGGTGAAGCAAATATTGCAGAAGAGACCAGATCTTTCGGTACGTACTGCGGCCAGAAAAATAAAAATGTTCCCAACTTTCGTGCAAACTTCAAGCTCCGGCAAGGTATGAAGTCGTTCAAGGTGAAAACTGTACCGAATCGTAATGATAAACAGAATGTGACGGCTAAAACACGGGCTCGCAAGTTGTATCGCGAATATTTGACGAAGTTTTCCTGCGTGATAATGGACGATGAAACTTATGTGCTGGAAGACTTTAAGCAGCTTCCCGGAATGTCATTACACTGTCATGCAACGGAACGGCGTAGAGGAGCATTTCAGGACGAAGAAAAAGGCCAAGTTTCCCAATAAATATTTGGTTTGGCAGGCAATATGCAGCTGTGGTCGAGCAAGCCAAAGCTTCATCACTGTCGGAACGGTAAATAAGGAAATATACCGTGAAGAATGCCTTAAGAAGCGATTGTTACCATTCCTATGCAGCTATTTGGCATCTTGTCACTACGCCAAAGATGTTTTGGAATGGTATAAAGCGAATGGAGTCCATGTTGTACCGAAAGAGGCGAATCCACCTAACTGCCCGGAGTTGCGACATATCGATCGGTATTGGGCTCTCGTGAAGAGAGAACTCTCTCAATATGAACAACAAGCTACAACTATAGAAAAATTTCGAAAATCTTGGACAAAAGCAGCTAAATCGGTTGCAGAGAAGTCTGCACAGACCCTAATGGCTGGAGTAAACTCAAAAGTTCGTAGTTTCTTCATGTAGCCTAATTAAGTAATGCACCATTAAATGTGTAAAAAATGCATCTTGGATTGAACTAACAGCAAATTTGTTTTATTCCAAATTTGCTCTGTCCAGATTTTGTCGCGAACAAGCCTTACCTGTAGATGCAAACAAATGTCTTGTCCAACAGTAAATGTACTGACAGCGTTCCAGATGACCCGGTCTTGGCACATCTTTTGGACAAGATTATCCGGAGTTGTGTCCCAACTGCTCACGGCCATGGTGTGAGCAGTTGGGACACAAATACGGATGGCCGTGAGCAGTTGGGGCACAAATCCGGATAATCTTGTTCAGAAGATGTGCCAAGACCGGGTCATCTGGAACGCTGTCAATGCCGTTTATCGCGCCGTCAAAGCGAGGACATGCTAACAACCCATGTGCTGCGGAAACATCTACGTCCACGCACTCGGGATACACGGAGGACTCGGCGTGTCCGTACTTCCGCAGGTACTGTCTAAAGCAATCATGGCCAGTCAGGATCTGCGTCAAATGGAATGGAATTGGGTCCTTCCTTAACTCAGTCGGCAAAGGCACAGCTCCCAATTAATAGCTGTGGAAGTGTATTTAGAACATTAAGTTGAGAGCAAACAATAAGCCAATAGTGAACGCAATAGGCTTGAAACGCTAAGAAAGAAAGTCAAATGGAAGTTAACATCACCGTGTCACCGACTGACTCCTTCAGAAAGCTCCGGAATAAGTCGATGGGTCCACCGACTCTTTGTGGAGTTGTTCCATTCGCGTTGCCATTTCACCATAGGGTCAACTCTACTGGTCTTCCGAATACTTCTTGTGCGACGTTAATCAAAGTACTCTACGTCCTCTTTTATGATGAGGCCAATGGGCATCATCCCCGCCATGATGCAGCCCGCTATGACATTAGCCTGCGTGTACTATCCAACTTGCCTAGGAAGCTCTTAGTGATTAACGCGGCGACACACGCCAGCCCGCCATACCGGAGTATGGAGTATGCACCGCCGATGGCAGTAAAGATCCGAACCAGTTCATGAAGCAGAATTCCGTGGCAAAAACGCCTGCAAGGCTCTTGTACGACCGTGTTTTGACGAAACACAAGTGCTGCAGTATGATTGATGATGAAACATTCGTCAAACTCGATTTTAAGCAGCTTCCCGGTCAAAAGTTTTACATCGCGACTGGTCGTGGGGATGTGGCGGAAAGATTCAAGTTCTTGTTTACCGACATGTTCGCAAAGTAGGCCTTGATTTGGCAAGCGATTTGCAGTTGTGGCCTGTAAACGGAACCATTCATCACATCCTCGACGTTGACATCCCAAGTTTACATCGAAGAAAAAGCGTTTATTGCCGTTCATCCGCAAGCATTGGGGCAAAGTCATCTTTTGGCCCAATTTGGCCAGCTACCACTACTCAAAGGTGGTTCTAGAGTGGTATGCTGCCACGAGATCGATATTGTCCCCAGGCTAATAAATCCTCCGAAATGCCCGGTATTTCGACCAATCGAAACGTACTGGGCAATTTCAAAGCAGCGACTTCGACGGAGCGGCGGGGCAGTCAAGGACATCCAGCAAATGCGGGCAAAATGGAAGAAATGGGCTGATTCCGTGTCCGTTTTCACTGTGCGGGTGCTGATGGGCTCCATCAAGAGGAAGGTTCGAGATTTTGTTCGAACTGGAGAAATGTAACCATCTAATGCTGTAACTTTGAAGATTTAGCAAAAGTACTGTAAAGCAACCATTAATGGACTTTTTAAACTTATTGAATCACGAATTACAGGCCTCTTTGTGCGTACCAATTTATTTTAAGTCAGCCTTTACCGATTCAATCCATCTTCAACCAATTTATAGTTGCTGAACCAAAATGAGACTTTCTAAAGGGTGTGCGGAATCAAATTGCATCATTTTCGAATGACTGTAACTTTCTACCCATAAGGTATTTAAAAGTGAAATTTAGGCTGAACTTAGTTCAATGTGTATTGTTAGGCCAAAATGGATCTCCGTATAGTGTAAAGGATTTCAACCGGGTAGCGAAAGCTATCAAGAGGAATTCAAACAGTTCAATTCGAAAATTGCAACGCACGCAAATAGCTATAACTTGTTTGCCCTACTTGAAATGTCGGATGATTTTAGTTCTGTACGTAGTGTTTACATCATCACAAAACCAATGAAAACAAAATGAAAACGGACCGTGAGCTAGTTAACGTTTTCAGGTTTTTTACCTTTAAACGTGACTTTTAGTTCACGGTGTATTTTTGCTTGTTCTCGAATTTATGACTGCAGTTCACGGATCTGGACACAGATTTTTTTCCGTGCTATAAGTTTGTCCAGTAGGAAAAGTGCGAAAAAGTTTCTGAAATGGAGTCGGAACCGTAAAGGATTCTTCTTCTTTAGCATTTCAAGCTTATTGCTTTCACAATTAGCTTATTGCTTGCTCTCAACTTAGTGTTCTAAATGCACTTCCACAGTTATTAATTGAGACCTTTCGATGCCAAGTACCATTTTTGCATTAGTATGATTGTGTGGCAAGTACAATCCATACGCTATGCCCAGGGAGTCGAGAAATTTTCCTTAACGAAAAATGCCTAGACCAGACCGGGAATCGAACCCAGCCACCTCCAGCATGGTGTTGCTTTGTAGCTGCGCCATTACCGACTGAGCTAAGGGAGGACCATAAAGGATTGCGCACGCATTTCGAAGATCCAAATCTTTCGCATAGCGAAGAAAAGTTGGGAATCATGAACTCTACTGTCTCCCGTGTCATCAAACGTCACGGAGAACGTCTGACTATCGAGCGGTAAAAAAGGAAGTGCTCAAAAACATCCTCGCAGGAGCGCTTAAAACGACAGGAGGATAGTTGAAGCTTCCAGGCGCAAACCAAACGCTTCTGACCGGGATATTGCGAAAAAGCTTACCTTGACCGAAAGTTTCATGCAAAAGGTCAAAAACCGGGCTGGACAACGTACGCTCAAAGTCCAGAAGGCACGTAACGAGCAGCAGAATGTGGCAGCAAAATAACGGTTATGCAACTTCTATACGCATATCTGACGAGAAAACCTTCCGAGCACTCGACACTGAAGAAGCCTGTAAGTCGCAGACGAAATAGGCCTATCTGTCAAAAGATAAGCTATCTGTAGTGAAATTTACCAGCATTTGCTCGCGTTTACTAGTGATAGTTTAAAAACATGTTTCAGTTTTTTTATTTTTTTAGAAAAAGTGATCAAGTGATGTGTTAATTTAAATTTTCCTAGTTTTTCAATTCAATGAAAAAACCTTGTTATGTAATGGATGATGAAACCTACATAAAAGGGGACTTTCAACAAGTTCCAGGTCATCAAGTCTGCACTGCAAGAGACAAGTTCGATGTCCCAGAGTACCAACGGAAGCGAAAAATCTCTGAATTTGCCACGAAATTCATGGTTTGGCAGGCGATTTTCACGTTTGGGATGCAAAATGCTTTATTCGTGACGACTTCCACCATAAATGGCCAAGTGTATGTAAAGGAATGTCTCCTTCCGTTGTTGAGGTCGCACAATGTTTTGTCACGACTTGGCGTCGCGCCACTGCTCAAAACAAGTGCTGGAATGGTAAAACAAGTCAACTTCGTAAACTGAAAATAATGATGAATTTTAACAGACGCGTAAAATTTCCATTCGTCCACTTGAGAGCCAAAGGAACCATTAACAACGAAATCGATTGCAATCTTTCATACAACAGACTAGTTTCAGGTGTGAAAATTTGTTTTAAATTCAAGACAAATATCCCATGAACTTATGCCAAATCTAGCATTCCATTTATGTGCATTAGATAACGCAGAAAATTACATGTTTCTTTCAAACTGTGTATCCAAGGATCGTGATCCTCCCAGAGTTAAGACCAATTAAAAAATATTGAGCTATTGTGAAGCAGGAATTACGCAAAAATTCTGAACAGATAAAATTGTCGATTGTAATGTTGTACAAAATCTCATGGAGGGAATTAAGAGAAAAGTGAGGGCAATTGGATATCGAGTGCAAGTTGAATAAAGTGAACATGGCAAAACTTAGCAAAGATGTTTCGTTTGATACTCCGAAAATTTCAAGACAATTGGTTAACAGACGGATTTTTGGCAAACCGCTAAGTGTGTTTCAGTTTTAACGTGCACAACCTTTAAATTTAAACGCATTACGGTTACTAGAAAATGAGAAAAATGATTAGTAATTTCCATTTTATTCCAACTACCTTTATTGCTTATCTTGACAGATACGCGTATTTCGTCTACAATGTGCAGACTTCTTCAGTGTCGTGTACTAATACTCGACTAGTGCCTGCCGGGATCTCGAAGGACGGCACGTTCATAGAGATTGGGATACATTTTTTTGAGGATAGATCTCCGTTTGAATCTATTCTCAAAAAATTTATCCTACTATCTTTAAACGTCACAATGTTGCAGTTCACTGAGATCCTAGCAGGCATCGACATTTCACAAGAAAGACGCAGCAACAACTGTACAGTACTGGACAAAATAAAGTACGCACCTGAATTTAATTCAAATCGCTATAACTATTTCGGCATTACATATTTCAATACATTTCATATGGATAAATGTAGTATTTTTAATTTATAAAATTTATACCACATCATTACATCATTATATTGCACATATTTTTAAAAGTTAGATAAAATGTCAGCATGCGTCGCTTTTCAGCTGGACAAAATAAACGCAGTACTTCAACCACAACGGTGCATCTTGGCGTACAGCGTGCGAATGCTTTCCTACCCCGCGAACTGCATAGAAACGTCAAAAAAAATTGTTTGTTATTAATGTATCATATCAAGTGAGTTTCAATCCGATAAGATATCCGCAAATTTATCGTGGCCAGTACGGTCAGAAATCCTCAAAACGTCTTTTCATGACCTAGTTTTGCAAAATCATGAAGTTTGATATGCCGCATGCCATGTTTCGCATCTACAAATATTTCGTCCACCATAGCTGGACTCCCACCTTGGAATCCGAAACTATGGAAATTTTCTGAATAACCAGTGCAGATCTATCAATAAGAATAATTCCAAAAAAACCGCATCAAAATCCGATGGCTAACGATGAAGTTTTATCAATTTTAAATTTGAATTTTTCTGTTTCAGATAGTACGTGTTAAAAACCGTCAAGAGGGCCTTTCGAACAGAGAAATCGCTTGGAAATATGAATTAACTGAGGCAGGAGTGCGAAAAATATGCAAGAAGTACGAGGATTTCGGAAGTGTGGCAGACAGAGCAGGTAGAGGAAGGAAACGGAAGACAACAATCAATGATGAGCGCCGAATTGACCGCGAAGTGACTAAAAACCCGTCGATCACCAGCCGTGTAATCAAGGAAAACGTTAACTTGAACATATCCGATCGAACTGTGCGCAGAAAACTACATGAAACAGGTTATAAGAACAGCTTTGCCCAACGCCGACCTTTGATTCGCAAAGTTATCAGGTTTGTGTGCTTTGCTGTTAGCATTTATTTAAGACTAATTATGACTCCTGTAGGATCAAACGTCTCAACTTTGCCCAAAAGTACATCGACAAGCCATTAGACTTCTGGAAACAGGTTCTCAGGAGTGATGAGAGCAGGGAGCTCGCTATTTGGTCGTAAACAGAGGGCACGAGTCTGGACAAAACCTGGAGAGAAACTTGCAGATAAAAATGTTCAAAGTACAGTGGAGCACGGATGTGGCAATATCATGGTGTGGGGGTGCTTTGCGTGGTCTGGGGTTGGAAATCTTGTCAAAATAGATGCAATAATGACTGCCGACTCCTACATCAGCATTCTAAAAAGAAATCTTAAGGAGTCGGCACGTAAAGCTAGTTTGCAGAATAAGTTTATTTTTCAACAAGATGACGACCCCAAGCACACCGGCCACAAAAAAACAGCCTACTTCCGTGCTTCACGTATCAAACTATTGGAATGGCCACCTCAAAGCCCGGACTTGAATCCTATCGAAAATTTGTGTTCTATTCTGGATCAAAACGTCGACAAAGGAGACGTGATCAACCGTGACTAACTATTCGAAGCTCTGAAGAAGGCCTGGATGAATTTATTCCCTCAACACATCCGAAATCTCGTCGAAAGTATTCCCCGACGCCTGCAAGCCGTTATTGAGGCGCGAGGTGATCATACTAAGTATTGATTTTAGCAATCTATATATATATATATATATATATATAAATGAATTTCTGTCTGTCTGAACCTTACAGACTCGAAGACTACTGAACCGATCGGCGTGAAATTTTGTAAGGAGGAGTTTTTGGGACCGGGAAAGGTTCTTAAGTTACTAAGAGACCCCTCCCTTCTGTGAAAGGGGAACTTCCTTACAAATAAAACACATATTTCTGCATAACTCGAGAACTAATTAAGCAAAGGATACCAAATTTAGCATGCGAGAGTAAGAAGTAAGAAATGTGTCTATGGTAATTTAAGACTCCTCCTCTCTCTGGAAGGGGAGGCTCCCATACAAATGAAACAGAAGTTCCTGATAACTCGAGAACTAATCAAGTAAATGAAACCACATTTGGCATCTAGGGGTTTTTGATGGCAGGATTTCTATGTATATAAAAATGAATTTCTGTCTGTCTGACCATTACAGACTCGGAAAGTTCTGAACAGACCAGCGTTAAAATTTGTATGCAGGGGTTTTTGGGGCTGGGGAAGGTTTTTATGATTGTTTGAGACTTCTTCTCTCTCAGCAAGGGGGGCTCTCATACAAATGAGACACAAATTTCTTCATAGCTCGAGAACTAATCAAGCAAATCGAATCAAATTTTACATGTAGGGGGTTTTGAAGGCAAGATTGTTTCTATGGTGGTTCAAGACACCTCCCTTTTCTGAAAGGAGGGGGGGCGTCCATACAAATGAAACACACATTTCTGCATAACTCGAGATTTAATCAAGCAAATGGAACCAAATTGGGCATTCGGGGGGTTTTGAAGGCAATGATTGTATAGTGGTTTGAGAAACCACCCCCTCTGGAAGGGAGGGCTCCCATACAAATGAAACACAAATTTCTACCAAACATGAGAATTATCCAGGTTACTAAAACACAAAACATGTATTTCTTGGGTAAGAAGCATGTTCTGATAGAAGTTTGAACCCCTGCTTAGTCAAGAAAAAAAACTCATTCCGAAAAACAACCATAAACGTGCCAATTCTCTTAAATTTTCCTTCATTTAGTTGCAAGCGTAGCAGCGCTCGCACCAGGTTCAGCTAGTAAGCAATAAAAGTCATGATTTTTTTAAGTAAGTACTTTAAAAAAAAAAAAAAAAACACTTAAAAATTTTTTTTTTTTGTTGAAAATTTTTGGGAACTAAAATAAATCCTTATTCAAAAAAAATAATGTAATTGTGATTTTCGTCCAAAGATCTATCTATTTTTGCCCAGTACTGTAGCTGTCATACGTTTTATTTTTAATCTTGTGAACGTTAAAATTGCAACACACTAAACGATTTCAAGTTTCAAAATTGCGGAAGGTATAAATCAGTGTATATTTTGACAATCAGAATATTCATGAGCTTTTTGGTGTGTTCGTAACATGTTTAAAAATCGATATAAGCACAGAAAAAAAAATTCTAGAGAAGTTAATGGGATCTTTTTATCTCATAAGAGTAGCAAATTTGAAGTCTTAATTTTGAATAAGTGAGATTTGACTTGACGCAATACTTTGGTATCGTCTATTTTGAATTCGACGCATGAAATATGATCAAAATGTTTCGAATTTGCCCTACAGTAGACAAGACAATCGATACCAAAATATTGCTCCCACTTTTCGCTTCAAACAAACTTTGGCTTTCCCCCATTTCGTGTATTAATTTTAATTTTCACTTAAACTTGATAAATGGAAAATAACCGTTTAGTCTGCTGCTCGAGCTCTCTCATTTCTGACAGACGGGAAGTCAATTTTCACAAACAGCTTATCGAAAGTTTGTTGATCAATAACAAATTGGTTTTAATTGATTAATCGATTATTTTCCATTTGTCAAGTTTAAGTAAAATTAAACTTAATTCGCGAATTGGAACACAGCCTTGATCTGCTAAAAGTTTTCCCTATAAACCTCAGTTTCGGTGAAAATTGATTCTCATTTTTTCAATGGTTGACACTGTTTATGAATATTCCACTGGCAAATGAATAGTTCCAGTTGAGATACCAAAACATTTTCCAAAAAAGGGGATTTTATCGAGAGTAGAGATTGTTCCACAACTGGTCAAATTTATAAAAGTAATCGGGAACTGGAATGGGTATATTTTGTGTTCGAATTGATTCAGATTTACAGCGAAATCTCGCGTAACATTTGAAAAGGCCAATCTTCGCTGATCGATTCTCTTCATCGACTTTCTCTTCTCTGTGAGTAACGCGGTTGTAAAAGCACTTTTGACCATGGTTGGGAAGACTCATTTAGTATAAGTTTGACTCAATTTGCTGAAAGCACCTTCCAGAAATTGTGTTTCAAAACATGGCGTATTATGAATAGTTTTACCTACCATTCTGTCTAACATTATAATGTTATAATCTTATATGTATGGCATGAGAGCGCTAGTAACAACCTTCTTCTTTTAGCATTTCAAGCTTATTGCTTTCATAATTAGCTTATTGCTTGCTCTCAACTTAGTGTTTTTAATGCACTTCCACAGTTATTAATTGAGAGCTTTCGATGCCAAGTACCATTTTTGCATTAGTATGATTGTGTGGCAAGTACAATCCATACGCTATGCCCAGGGAGTCGAAAAATTTTCCTTTGCAAATTCCTAAACCATACCGAGAATCGAGCCCAGCCACCTCCAGCATGGTGTTGCTTTGTAGCTGCGCCTTTACCGACTGAGCTACGGGATGACCCTAGTAACAACCAGACATACTAAATTAAGGTATGCTCCATTTATTTAGTATGAATTTTTGTAGCTAAGGCTCTCACGCTTTAGATATTAGAGTTTCAACATTGCACGTTTGTCTCAGAGTGCAATGTTGAAACTCTAATATCTAAAGCGTGCTCTACAAGTTCATCATACATCATATTTTGAAATTTAGCTTATGATATGAGTTACCGACAAACGAGTCAAACTCATACCACATGAGCCATCCCATGCCCGCTTTTGACACAATTTATCGATAAATGTGCTAACTAACAATGTCCTCACTCGATTTCAGCTGCAAGTAAAACCACAAACTTTTTTAGTCGTCTTAAACCAAAGAAAATGTTTTGCGAAAAATAAGTCCCTAGTCAGAATGATTTTTCCTTAGCTATCCGGAATGAAAATATAATATTTTAGTTATACTAAATTCGATACTAATTTCGATGATCTCGAAATAAGAACAGTGAAACTATTCCGTTAATCATGAGCTATCACTGAATATTATCGGATCACTAACGTCTTTCTCGGCAGGCATAAATTCAACACAATTCACATGCCTTCCAACGGTGACGATTCGAATCAAATACTACGTGCATTGAAAACAAACAGTTAACCTATCATTTCCCAACCTATAATCATAAATATACCCCACGCCTGGAAAGTCTCCTTACCAAGCTTAATACCAGCCTTGTCACCCACCCTCATCCCACCGCCTTCATCCATTCCGTACTTACTAGAATCCTATAGTGCTGTATCCATAATTTCCAATAGCAGTATAAACACATTGATGTATCCGCTCGGAGCTAATCCTTCCCGCTAGGCAATCAAGACAGACACGGCCGATTCTGCGGCATCTGCGACGGAATCCCGGCCAGCAATGTGCCACACGCAAATCCTTTTCCCGCAAAATCCAACTACGCACACACTAGAACCCGAGGAACCGCAACCATAATAAACATGATCCTACTGTGCTGCCACACTTCTTCTCCCTATCTTCCGTACGATACGACGGGCGACAATAAAAACCCGCTTCAGAACAAGACACAACAATTCTCGAGTCGACGTCGTCGTTGTCGGAGGCCTTCACGCGTTGGCGTTGGTTGCTGCACACACTCTCCGCACACTCTACAGATATGCAGCAGCACACTCTCACACTCCCCCCTGGCCACCGCGCGCGATCGGTGGGGTATGGTTATTATTGGGATGCAGCAGATATTCCACCCATGTGCATCGAGGCTCTCTCTCTCTCTCTCTCTTTCTCCTGCTCTCGATTGCAACAGCACGGAGGTCCTCCCCCGATTCGTCTTGCACCACGCTCAAGCACACTACGTACTACCACACGTGTAAACTTACTCTAACACATTACTTTATGACTTTAGCCGTGCACCGTAATCGTCGTAATCACACACTCGTTCGGCTGTGCACCGTAAGAAGGAGCAAGAGGACTCCCAATTCCCGACACTATTTCTTGTACATCACACAAAGAGGGCAGCAATGCAGCTGGGATCATAAAACTGGCCCGCACCGGCCGAATGACGGCGAGTAGCTTATCGGGAAAAGTCCGAGGTCGGTCTTCGTCTCACACTTGGCACACACTGTTTATTTTTACTGCATCTACGGAAATGCACACACGTATGCTTGCAGCTTTGGGAGAAAGATCTTGATTCCCCGCCCTCTTCTCGATTTTCCAAATGCCCGGCACCACAACAACACACCCTCGCTCCCACTCGCTCTCGTTCCTTTTCCGTCGTTTCCGATATCTTTCACGAGAAGCACAATAACAAACAACACTCCGGATCCAACGAGTGCAATGCTGCTGATAATTGCATTTTATTGCGCGATTAAGATTTTCCCCGATTGCACTGCTCCCCGAGCGATTTGGTATGCAGAGATCCACTTGAGCACGTACGTGCACTCTAAACAATAAACAATTCCTAGGATTTAGCTGGGATTGGGACGTTCACAGATAAGTTAGGAACAGGACGCGACGCGATGTTCCACTAGACTAGACTCGTGGGTAGAATTCAGGAGTTTCACACGATCGTTCCTCGATCGATCGGTAGCACGGCACGGCACAGTTCAGATAGCACAGACAGCACATGTACGCTCGCGCGCGCGTCCGTTTCGGAGTCCAAAGTTTAACTGAGGGGTTTAAAGAGATCATACACACAAAACACATGGATGGATTCGAACCAAATGCGAACGACGAATGCGCGTTAGGTACCCTCTAGCTATCTCTCGTCAAACATGTGCGGCATCGGTGTGTGAGCGCACAGCACGAACGAAGCGAAGGTGGAGGCGCGGGCTGCTGGAGCAGATCATTTGGAGATCAAAACCTCCTAAAAAAAACATAACAACATACACTTTTGAGCCAATCTAAGGAACCGACCGAAAACGAGAGTTAGGTACGTACACTGTGCTAGTCATCATCATCATCGTCATCATCAACCACGACGGGACGGTGAGAAGTTTTCCGGGACCCAGCGGGGATCGCGCGACCAATAGAAAGAGTCGAGAATTGCGATCAGAAGAGAAAATTGAGCGAGCCGGAGAGTATTGGCACGAAGAGAGAGAGAGAGAAAAGAGAGCGTAATCGGTGTTGGTTGGTAAGCGGGGTGGTGCGATACGACGGAGATCGATTGCTATGATCGTTTTTCGTCGGGATCGGTCGACGACACGGTGTGCGCAGGGGGGAAGAGGCTGAAAATAATAATAATAATAATAATCGAGCGAAAAAATCAAGTCATAGAGACAGTGAATGGTTGCCAGGAATGTTTGATTGGTACCATTTGTGTTGTGACTGCAAAGGTTTTTTGTTTCATTTTTCGCAAGCGATAAATGCTTTTAAATCAAGAAGCGTGCTTGCAATACCATCCATATTGCGAATGTCGTAAATTAGATGCGTTGTGAATAAAAGTTACATCGAAATGCTTTCCTGCTCTTTATTCTATTTTGATCCGTTTTGATGTTGGATAACATCCTTCGGTAACATATGGCGGTGAAAATTGAAAAAACTAAAATTGGGAGCGTCGCGAAAATGGTCACGTTTATAACTAATTGATTTCTCCTAAAATTTTCAAAATTTGAAATCAATCGGTAGGATTTATTTCTAGCAATTAGTTCCATTATTTGAAGATTAAATATTCAGCAGTTAAGAATGAAAAATCAACAAAATGTAAAGTCATAGTCATATAAATTTAAATTTTCGTAATTGTTACTGATATTTGCTTATCAATTGAGTACTTACAGTGACGGACAATACAATAAGACCAAAGCCTGATTTTCATATAAAATGGTCATGGGCTTGCCTTTCATTTTCTCGAGAACCAATTGAGCTGAAATTTTGGCTGTGGTCCAGAAGTAGCCTAAATTCTTATCTGCATTAAATCCATCTTTTTTCATTCCCACTTTAAAAGCTACAGACACCGAATACGACAAAACAATAAGACCACTTTTTGATTTCCATAAAGGATGCTCGAATTTGAGGATCTGAATATTGATTAATATAATATCAGTATACAATAGATTGTAATTCACACTCATCAACATGGCCTAAACTATGAATATCAAAGGGAGGTCTTATTGTTTTGTCGTAGGTGGTGTCTGTAGTTTTTGAAGTGGTGAATGAAAAATTATGAATTTATTAAAGATGAAAATTCAGGTTATTTCTAGGTTATTGCCTAAATTTCAGTTCAATTACTTCACGGGAAAGTGAAAAACAAGCCTCCAAACATGACCATTTTGTATGAAAATCGGGCTTTGGTCTTATTGTACTGTCCGTCACTGTATAGTGTGCGAGCTTGCTAGTAATCTTGATTTAGGTACAAGCCGAAATTATTTCGGTGGTCGTACATTATTATCTGGTTTATCGTGCCACCAATAGAGGAAGGCAAAGCCCCTTCTGATAGCTGTTCCATTGCAGATTAATTGGCAACTACGACGAGCACCTTTGTGCCGGTGCTCCTGTCTATCTGGATACAGTGGTGGATTTCCGGACGAATGGATGAATTCTCGAGGAAAGGAAACGCCAGAATTTTTGCACATAATCTGCAGTTGGCCATTTTCCGCGACAAAGAGCTGAAATTTTTTTCCGGAGTATGGTGTTCTACTGCTCAAGAAAACCGGAAAGAAATATTAATTTGGGACGTCCACCGTTATTCAATTTTTCATCTAAAGAGTTTGTTTAAATGACTTAGAGCCAGTAAAATCAATAGCTCTCTTCAGGCCAGAAACTTTTCCAAAAAGAGTTAGTTTTGAAGATATTTGATGAATGGCATTACAATTCCCACTGCAATACTTCATTTTGGATTTTCATATTTCAATGAATTTCCTGCATTAAGCAGGTTAGGATAATGTTCGAAAGGAAAATCGAACGTTGTTATCGATGAATTTCGTGGCAATTTAACACAGAAAAACAAGGAAAACCTCATAAGGGTAGACTACTAGCTATAAGTGAATATTGAGGGGGCCATCATGATAGAGAAAACAACGAAGAACAAGGAACAATTCGATACATTCGACGTAGTCCTCTTGCGCTATAACTAAATATCAATGGAAATTAGCTCGTTTTTCGATATGCCACTAATTGAGTCTCCGTATAATCCAAGGGAATTCTTGTTCCCGATCGAATTTGAAAAATAAATATCATCCTTATGGTTTAAGAGGATTTATATAAGTTATTCGATAGAAATTCATACGCGAAATCTATTTAAGGTTAAACGAACATTATTCACTTGAAATTTTATAATTTATCAGAAAATTCCAAAAGGTTCGTATTTTCCGGTTAGTTATTAAGAAAGAAATATTCCAATCCCAGAATTAATTATTTAAACGTAATACCCCAGGACTCTTTGTCTATTATAAAACAAACTTCTTGAGCGAACTCGCTTTCGACCCTATGCGATTTAATCGCTAATGACGGAATTAATTCCAACAGTGTTGTGATGCATATTAAGCAATGCTTCTGTTTTAAGCCGCAAACAAAAAATCAGCACAATTTCTAAAACAATGCCTGATAAAACCAACGTTATCAACTTAATTATACGAGAGCATTATCAAACTTGAAATATTAAAATAACGAAGTATGAACATGTTCAATATGTGTAAGTAATTCGAACAAATATAGCAACACAAACAAGCAGATATTGTTGTAATTCATTTTATGTTTGTTTAGTAGCGTAAGTTGCGTTGTGTTTGTTCGATTAAAGAAGAAACTATTTATTGAATATCCCCGAAAAATTTCAGAACTTAGCAAATGGTATACTACCTTGATCGAAAAGTTCCCGGTATTTATTCAGGAAATTAAAAACACAAGATTGATATTGTCCCTTCCGAAGCACTCCTTATCGACTGCAACGCACTTATGCCAGCGCTTGATCCAATCCTCGAACATTTTTTATACTCGGTTTGCGGTATGGCCATCATAGCCATCTTCGATTTTCCATGATCTGTTCTGAATGTTCTGAAACGCGTTCCACAGAGCGGTTTCTTGCGTCCACCGAACAGGAAAAAGTTGCAAAGAGCCAAATCAGGTGAAATCGGTGGTTACTGAATGGTATCTGTTTCGTTTTTAGTTGTTTGAGATGTTTGCCCACAAATCCGGTCCTGGTCTTGTGAAAAGAATTTATAATTCGGCAGTTTTCGATGTCGATGCCCTACCACTGATGAACGACTATTTTCTTCAGAGTATCGTTACGAAAACCCTTTTCTAACATTTGCAATGCCGATGCACCATTGAAACTGTTTTTAACTCAAAATTTAACACAAACTCGTCGTCGCAAATTCAATTCTATTTTGAAAATTGTACAAAATCGAGTACACACACAATCGCAGATGTACTCAATGCAGCGTAACTTTTACAAATGTCAAGCTATAAAGCTTCATAGAATGCCAATGATCAATGTAGCAACCCAAAGAAAAAGAGAAAACTCAAATCGGATGACTGAGGGCGCCATACAGTGGTGAAAACGGGAACTTTTTTTGATCAAGGTAGTATTTAAACACAAACAACTTCACACCGGTTGTACCAATTACGGAATTCGGTTCATTTTTGCCACGTTTGGGTTCCCTATTGAAGTTCCGAAGAATGTGATTAATTTTTGTTTGAATTTCTATAACCAGAATACGTTTTAGTAAAAGGAATTTCAACCATTTATCTGGCTGAGTATTTTAATAAGAACTTCAAAAACCATGTCGTCGGGGAATTTTACAGGATAGAATAGATTGTCTTTGATGTTCAATGTGCTCAATCTATTGGGACCGAATCCTAGTATTACCGAACGACTGATATATTTGTAATAAAAAAGAAGATATCCTTTAGGAATAATATTTATAAATGGTGTTTTTATTATTATTATCGAGTTTTTCAGAATAATTCAGGTTCAGCTATCTTGTTATCTAATAATTCACTATTTTAGTAGAACTTAGAAAACTAAAATAATTAAAAAATTAAAATTAACTCATGAGTTACTTTAACTCTCATCAAAAGTATTCCATGTGGGTTCTGGCGTAAATGTCTAACGTAATATTGAGACGAAACACAAACGAGTTAGAGTGTCAGGTCATTAGGCCGAAATTCGTTATGTCGAATGGTTGCTAGGCCGAAGCTTTACATGAAAAATTATGCAGTTCTTTCGAAAGATAGCTCTTTTGATTCTTGGCCCTTGAGTTTTTTAAAACGAGGTATCTTTCTGTATCCGAAACCAAATTGATGAAGTTAATCCGCAAAAATATTATAAAAAAATTTTAAGCCGGCTTTTACTTTTTTTAAAGACGGGTCAATCAATCAATAATTAAAGAATAAAGGAAAAGAAAAGAGAAGGGAAAAGAAACGAAAAAAAAAAAATTTAATTTGACTTCATTCTATCACGCTTGATTATTGAAAAAAAAAAAAAACTACGAACAAGTGTCGTAAAATCTAATACATAAATGATAACAGAAATACTATTGCTGGCATCAGCTCTCTCACCCCATTATGCTGCTGTGATTTGAGGCAGTTGTCTAGAGCGTATGGTGCACTGCCTTGTTCTTCAATGAAGTCACCTGTGCTTATGAACGATTCGGCCTTTTTAAAGCTATTTTTAAACTTAATGAAGTACATTTTGATATAGACTCGAAATTATACCTTTAACGTAATTTATATTGCTACAATCTAGGTTGTAGTATGAAGTTTTCCAGGGTTCATCATATACACTCTACAATAAAACATAAGGGAAAGGAATGTTAGGAGGGCCTATGGACCAAGAATTAAATCTATCGACTGAAATTGTCTGCCCTTAAATTTTCATCAAATGTGTGAGTCATTTAAGCAATAATTGGATGAATTTTTGGATTCGGGGAAAAGCATGATGAAGAAATATTCCTCGTATTTTAAGACTAGGCCCTATTTTTATTGATTGTCGGCCTATGTGATGTTTTACAATAAAATATGCGCAACAAAAACCTTATTGAACAGTTTTCAACCAAAGACATAGAGTATCAAATACATCTAATGGAGTATTGATCTAAGAAAAATAGTGGGCTCAACGCTAGATTTTTCACTACGATAATGCGCCGTCACATTCCAGATTGATTGTGACGGAGTTTTTGGCCAAACATAAAGCAAAAGCCATCGAACAACCACCGTATTCGCCAGATTTGGCAACTTTCGACTTTTTCTTGTCTCAGAAACTTGAATATTCACCTCGGAAAACGCTGAAAAAAAATTCGCTGTAGGAACTAAAAGCTATCCCGGCCAAGGCATATAACAAGTGTATGGAAAATTGGATTAACCGTTGGCAAGCGTGTATAGACTCAAAATGAGCCTATTCTAAAGATGATAATAAAGGTTTGTATTAAAGTGCATAAAAATGTTGATTTTTTTTTTCAACCATTCCGGGTCAATTTTGAGCAGATGGTTAAGGCATAAAGTAGATTGAGGATTTTGCTTGCGAAAATAACCATTCTTCAAGGACCCTAACTTAGCTGCCTAAATGCACATATAAGAACAAAACATTCGTTTGAAAATTTGGACTTAGCTCTCTTGTTATCAATATGTTATCGGAAAAATCTCATGTTTGGATATGTTGCTGTTTGGCCTTTTAACATGATATGGTTTAAACGATAAATGAAAATGTTTGTTCCCAGTTGTCAACCATAGAGGTGATTGTCTCTACAATAGTGAAAATGGTCGTCAACGATACAGAAAATTAATCACGAATGGTTTGTTACTATGCTGCATTGAATAAATCTAGATCGAGCTTGCAAAATTATGTGTTTATATTGCGCTACGTTGTTTTCACAAAATTAGTCCAAACGTCTTGAATAAGACTTCTCAAGTAAGGAGCCACTTTGAGATTCTCGTTGATCGTGATAGTGCATTTTCGAATCCTTCTCTAATAATCTGACCAATCACTACCAACATGGGTTCTTCAAAGACGCTCAACTAATACAAACTTTCTCGAATTCGTCAACTATTCGTTGCTTGCAATGGACAATGGAAACCATGTTAAAGCTTTATATACAAACTTCAGCAAGGCATTTAATCGTATTGATATACCCATGCTTCCTATTCACACTGCAAATATTGGGAATTGAGCTAGGTTTTCTTAAATGGCTCGAGACTTATCTTACTGACCGTCAACAAATAGTCAGTAAAATGATTTAAAGGCAGAGAGATAAAAAAACGAAGATATTAGACTACTCAAAAACGTTGTACTTTTTGTTTGTATTTGATGCAAAAAAAAAAATACTGTTTTCAGCCAAACGTTAAAAAATTTAACTCAATATCATTTAGTAGGAAGCAAATCACACCAAATTGAAGAATTTTTCTAGGAGATCAGGCAGTCGAAAAATGCGAAAATATTAAGGATTTAAATAAAAAACTAAAAATCCATAGTAAAGCAAATAGCATGCCTGGATTTATAGCATGAAAACGATTAAGTCACAGCTTTCACGACCCATTCACTATTATAACAATATACGTTGCATCTGTGAGGTCAATACTAGGTCAATACTAGCACGAATAATGAATAGAATCTATTCAACAGAAAATTTATACTTTGTAAACTTTGAAAATTAGACTGGACAAGATTTCTTTTGAATTCTGGTAAGTGTGAGCGTTTTTAGTGAAATACCTGTAACTAGAAAATGAGAAGAATTTAATTCCATTCAATTCCAACTACCTTTATTGCTTATCTTGACAGATACACGTATTTCGTCTACAATTCTGCGACTTCTTCAGTGTCGTGTACTCATACTCGAGATTGCCTTTACCATCTTATAAAGCTCGTTGTGTGCTGATCGGCATGCAAACATTAAAAGACCGTCGAGCATTTACAACGGTCTTAGTTGTAAACGAAATCGTTTCGGATCGTATTGCTTGTGAAGAATTTTTATCAAAACTAAGTTACAAATACATGAACTAAGGGTATTACTATGCGAAAATTGGCAAAGCGGTTTGGAATTCATCATGCGAGTGTTAAAACCATCATTAATAAGTTTGGGGAACATTATTCTTTGGATGAGCTACCAGGAAGAGGCAGAAAACCCGGTTCTTCCAACCCGAAACTGGAGCAGAAAGTGGTATCTCTAATCATGAAGAACAAATCAATGTCAATACGTGATTTGGCCAAAAAAGCAGGAATGAGTGTCGGAATGATCCAGCGTATCAAGAGGCGAAACCACCTGAAGACCTACAAGAAGCAGAAAATCTCGAAACAAAGTGCAGAACAGAAGAAGCGAGCAGCAACAAGGGCCCGGAAATTGTATTTGCGTCTTTTGCAGCGTCCGGATGCATGCGTTTTGATGGACGATGAGACCTATGTAAAGAAGGACTCAAAAACCCTTCCAGGTCCACAATACTTTACTGCCGTCGTTGTGGAGGATGTGAGCGATACGGACAGGTCGATTCAAGTGGAGAAATTCGGTCGAAAGGTACTGGTATGGCAAGCAATATGTTCCTGTGGTTTGAAGTCAACCATTTTTTACACTACCGGAACTATAAATGCGGAAATCTATCGATCTGAGTGTCTCCAGAAGAGATTGTGTCCTTTATATAAGAAGCATAGTACACCTTCACTGTTTTGGCCGGATTTAGCGTCGGCTCACTATGCCAAAACCACTCTCAATTGGCTTGCGGAAAAGGGTATAGATTTCGTTGAGAAAAATATCAATCCACCAAATTGCCCTCAGGTTCGACCCATCGAACGTTACTGGGCAATCGTGGACAGGGTCTTCAAGAAGACTGGTAAGGCAGCTGGGAACATGCAGGAGTTCAAAAAAATTTGGGCTCAAGCGTCCAAAAAATGCGATGCAACACTTGTCCGGAACTTGATGAAGAGCATTCGATCCAAAGTTCGAAAATTCGTGAAGAAATAACTTAAATTTCATCCGGTCTTCATTATGTTCAAGTTTAACCTCGTACAATAAAGGATCAATTTTTTGTATGAATAAAATATCGGTTTTCAACATAATTTGAAAGAAAGTTTGTGGATAGCTTATTTTCGATATACTCCTTATTCTGGGTCTCAGCTGGCAAATTTCGGTGGTAATGGCCTGAAAGGATGTCTCCATCCGTAAAGCTGCTGCTTCCTTCCATATTCCGGAAAGTTCGTGGAAAACTGACCACAAGGCGGCTGGAGAAGATCCCCGGAAGGCCAACAGTTTTAACTTGGCTATCTTGGCTGGCCTTGAGTATCACATGAAAGTTGGTCAACTTAAACTTTTTGAACTACATCAGACAGAATCTGTTTGGCCGGGGGCTCCTGAAGATACCAATTTGTTTTATATTTGGCAACAACTTAAGAAGAAAGCTAAGGCAGCGGAAGATAACTATCAATTGGAGGCGCCTTCTTTAGACGATAATCTAAACATGCGTGTAGAGGACAATTTGTGCGGTTTCGGAATAGATTAAATTGAAGGTGGGTTGATTTATAATAATTTAAAGCAAATGTGTAGAACAGTTTTCAATTTAAAATAATGTTTATTACAGAGGAGCGTGATCATTTTAATGTGAATACGTTGCATCCTGAACACTTTGTCGTGCCGAGCACAACTAGTCCAAAAGAGTTGACCGATTGTAATGCTCTTACTCAACCAGTTTCGTCAGATGTAAATCAGAATCCGTCACTCGAACTCACAAATGAAGACTTTTTCGACAAAGCATTTCGTCCTATTGACAACCTCTAGAAATAGCAAAGGATTAGAAAGCAACGACCACGTCCACCTACCGTGGCTACGAGTGAGGAATACAGAGAATGGTATGAGAAATTTGAAAAAGAAAAACAAATAGAAGAGCAACTACGCCCAGAGAAGAAAGAAGCTCGAGAAAAGAAGAAGCAATTTTCAAAAGTTAAATGACAAGGTCCAATCGAAAAATCCAAACCGAAACTAACAGCTAGCGTTAAAAAGCGAAAATTAACTAAATGAAAATGTTAATTGTTGATTATGATTAATTTTTATCCTTGTATGAAATAAAATAAATAAACAACTAACCCTTTACTATTTCTCTGGAAGCAGCGTCATTTGATTTGAATGCAAAAAAAATTGCTTTCTACTGAACATCATGCCTTATTAAAACATGCGCAAAGTTAGGAACAACCCGCGTAGATTTTGGAACAGACCGAATATGAGTGCGCAAAGTTAGGAACATTAAGACCATTTTGTTTAAGCGTGTTTTAACATATATATTTTTTCAAATTGGTAATTAAAATTTTATTATTTTTCGTTACTTGAAACACATATACATAATAAGACCAAGTTGTATGACTGCAGTATGTTCCTGTTTTTTTTATTTAGTAAATGGAAAATAAGATGTTCTTAACTGCGCAAAGTATGGTGCTTGCACAGTACTACATGTCACCATCGTAAAAAAAATTGTGTAAATTTTGGCGGTTTAGGTCGGATATACAATATTCATTGCAAAACCATTGACTTTAATCAAAAGAGATGTGAAAAGCGAGTCAAAATGATCCGGGTCGTTGGTGGATATCAGGCCGCTTGGTGTTTACGATCGGTTTACCCATACAGATGCAAAGCAGGGAACAACTAGCTATTTAGCTCGCAACCAGTCAGGTTTTCAATAAGGTTTCATTGGTTTTCTGGAAACTCTAATGTTTGTAGATATTAGACATCAAACACCGCATTCTGCGAACATTTTCGATTTACCAAACAGGATAATCGTCAAACGTTCGAAATTAGTTAAATAAATTGTTTTCAAAGCCTTATAAGCCATCGATTGCTTTATTGCAATTATATATGTGCTTTTGCCAGCTAAAATCTGGCGTAGTTTCTGGTAGAAAAAAAAAATACTCAGGCTAAAAAAAAACATTTGATTATTAAATAGATTGATATTCAATCAAAAGGGATTTTTTTTTCAGCACGAATACTTGCATTATCAGTATATTGAAATTAATTTCTTCGACGCACTTTTCGCTACTGATTGTACAGCAAACAAAAGTAGGCCGTTATTCTACACTACTGTATGGTGCAAAAACATTGAAATTCGCAATTGCACGCACTATCTTGAGCGCTAACAACTAACCATTTAACTGGCACCCCTGCCGTCCGCATCGGGACGAGAGAAGAACCAACCAGCACCGATTATTCCACACCGAGGAGAGACCGAACCACGCGAAGAGCGGGCGCGTAAGCCTTACAACCGAAATCACTTTATTCGTTTCATTCATCCATTCATTGATCACGTTTTTTTTCCTTCCATCCTTTCTTGTTGATACCTTCTGTCCCGCGTCTTCCCTTCTCACCACACTTTCCTCCACCCTCTGGTTTGAGGGGTTAGGGAGCGCATTAGTAGTCGTCGTTGCGTTGGTCGTATCACTTGGCAAAGAGCAGCCAAAAGACTCAACTGCCCCCACCGGGAACAAAGAAAGGCTTAAGTCATCGTATTTCAAGGTTATTCCTTTCGCAATATTTCAAATTGCTGATAATCCTTATCGAAGTCAATCACACCGCGCTGAAGGTGTGGCCAAACGACAAAACTTCAGAGTTGAGCTCTGTGGGAATGAACATTTTAGGATTAATGGGATTAGGCACGGACTTGAAATCTTTTCTTAGTCCAGGTTTTGAATTCACCACACTGTAGTAGCAAGATTGAGTCGATTCGCGAGATGGGATTTTCCCTGAAATTTTATTTCAATAATCGACCTCGATTGTCAATCGCTGAGAACTTCCAATTAATCATGCATTAAGCAAACAAGCATCAATAAGCAGGAAATCCGTCTGATCCGGAGGGAATCGTCTGCCGTTTCGATCTGGGTCATTTCCGCCACCAGTGCCGTCACTATCGAACCGTAGATCGAAAAACCATATTCCCAAAGCCACGAGCGACGGCGAATGGCCCCAGGGCTAAACGCTCTCTTTCTCGTCCCGGCCCAGTGCACTCAGCCGTCGCCGCGCGCAGGAAAATGAATGCTTTTAAGCTTCCAAATTCAATAATTACTATTTGCATGCAGGCGGGCGGCCCTGATTAAACCATATTGTTTTCCCACAAAGCGACCAACAAAAGATCTTGGGAAGTAATGCGGTGGGAAAGGGGGAGTGGGGTAAATCGGGCTAATCGCTTGTACGTCTTAATGCAACTTTGTTTCCCTCGTCGAAGACGGGAAGATCCCCGGCTCGAATTGCGTCCAAAGTTTTAAGCGAATCGTACTGGAAAGTAATGTCTAAGAGGATTAATATCGCACTGAGCGCCGTTCGAGATGTTCGCGGTACTTACACGTTTAAATTGAACTTTCTTGGAATCCCATAAAGAAGCTGCTTTTGACGATCGAAGCCCGTTCCGCACCAATGAATGCTACGACGGTCGGGCCCAGGCAGGATTATCGATCGGTTGGATAACGGTTTGCCTGCTCTAGCTCAATCGTCCAAGAGACAGCACAGCGTACATTACTGTTTATTTCTGCGATTTTATTCCATTCAGTTGAGCACTTTATGCTTCACGCTCTAAGTATGTTAATTTCTGCCTCCTTCTTCCATTTTGGAGAAAACTTCGGCTCGCTGCGTGTGTGGCATGAGCATTATTAAATACACAGCTGAATGTATATTATAAAAAAAAAAAAAAAACGGGCGGAGATGTTCATTCATAAAAGAGGAGCCATGACCCTTTGATCGACTGCTACTAGAGCTCCCCACTTTAAATTGGATCTGACTAAAGGAAGAAGAAAGGAATCAAGGAAACCATTTCGCTACGTTCATGATAAAAGTTTTCAATTACTTTAATCGCTCATTATGCGTGCTTAAAGCGGTATTAAAAATTACGAGCACTTTATAGGCCCAAAAGGCTGATGAATTTGAATCGAGGAGGCGAAATCGAGACGTACTGGTGCTGTTCGGCGAGCGTCATCAACGGGGAGGGGGGTAAAAAAGATGGTGATCCATTGGCAGATGATGCGCTGTCGTGGATGTCAGGGGTGAAGTTGATATGTTTTTTTTTTCAAACGATCAAATTTTCTAAAAATTATAGTTCTTAAGGTGCCAATCCTAAAATGTCCAGCAAAGGATTAGTTTGAATCCGTTGAATTAGAATTTGTTGAAATCGAAAATTAGTAAGTTGATATCCGGTCAAGTGTTCCCAAGTAGTCTTCCCGACAAAGTTCAGAAAATTTCTGCAGAGTACTCTGAGAGATTTTCTCTGAAATTCATGATAGACACATTTTTTTGCTGACGAGATGTTTCCATGATATGATCGCATTCAAATATCCTTACATTGTCCATAATTATTCCTTCAGAAGTTCTCATTTTTGTGACTTACTTTAAAAAATTCCAAATTTATTTGAAATAAATGCTTTAACAGAACCTTTTTTTCGAATACTATTGTCGTGGCTTGTCACAACTTTAGGCAATTTATAATCTTTTTGATTTTGAAACTAACAATTGGCCAGATTTGAAAGACAAACCCTACTAGAGTTCTGATATTGATAAGTAGTCTCAAAAAACAATAAACGGTCACACAACTGAACAAGACAACCACCGAGCACTTTGAAATATATTCTAAAAAGGTCATCTCTTTCTGGAGATATTGCCAGAAATTGGATTGGAATTCGATTGGACACCTATATAATGGACGTGGCAACTTTTGAAGCCACGTGTTCACCGGCAACGGCGCAATTGGCAAAGAACCTCAATGCCGCTGACTTTGCTAATTGCTTCTCTCGAACGGTTGAAGGTACACTACTGGTCATTAAAATAGGTGTGCGACTACAAGTTATCGATTTGCCTGAACAACGCACACTATTGCATTTATAGCGTTACCATACCTTTCCATTCATTACAGCATCTTATCTCATAAACATTGCTGTATTTGTGACATCTTTTTTTTTTTTTTTTTTTTTGTCAGTTGGAGTGTAAACAAGGCAACTTCTGATTTTTTTGTTGGCGAATATAATATGTGTGTTGAAAATATCACTTGTTTTTAACTCAAATATTTGTTTATACGAGTAATATTGTGAAAGCTTTGCATGCAGTTGCTGGTCTCAAATAACTCAGATGTTCAATAAAAAAGTTTTTATTTTAGAATGGGTCGATCGCGTCATTGTACACCACACGAAAGATTCCTGGTTCAGATTTTGCGCAAAGAAGGTAAAACATATAAGTCGCAAATACTCTAGGAAGATCTGAAAATTTCGTAACTAATGCACTCAAACCATTAAAAAAGAAAAAAAAATCGTGGAAAACCAAGAAAAACATCAACAACAACTGATAATCGTTTTATATTATTGGCAAAGTCTGATCCTTTCGCGTCATCCAGACGGATTTCAGCGCAAATTTTGCCATAAGTTCACGGACAGTTCGTCGGAGACTACAGGATGCTAATCTTCCCAGAAGAATTGCAAGAAAGGTACCATTAGGTAAGGAAAAAGAACCTGCAGGCACGAAAGGAGTTTGCTTTGCAACATCGCGCATGGGCCGGCCCGCAAGGTGCAAACAAATGGCGGAATATCCTTTGGAGCGATGAAATGAAGATACATTTGTTTTCCTCTGATGCTCAACGAAATGTTCGTAGACCAGCCGGCAAAGAGTTCGATCCGCGGAACACGGTGAAGCATGGAGGCGGTAACATCATGGTATGGGGATGTTTTTCTTGGTATGGTGTAGGTCCCATTTTTCTTATCAATTCCACCATGACCAGATTTGAGTACAAAGAGACCACGGAAGAGGTTATGTTCCATTATGCAGAAGAGAATATGCCTCTTATGTGGCATTGTCAGCAGGATCCGAAACACACTTCTAATCACACGACCTCAAAAGGAAGTTATCTGGTCAAGTATTTTCAAATAAACATCAACTATGGACCACAGTTCAAAGAGAAGGGTATGCTATACCTACTGAAACTTGCTAGCGCTTGGTTGAGTCAATGCCAAGAAGATTGAACAAGGTTCTTCTAAATAATGGAGGGTACAGCGGCTACTAAGAAACCATTTATGTAATCAAAATAACTCGATAAGTTTGAAGCTTTCTATACTATAGTTTTATGAAACACACCTATTTCACTGACTAGGCATATTTTATATTTGATTGTTATGAGTAAGTCATTTAAAGTTTGAGCTCTGAATTTTCTTGTGCAATTACTTAAGTTTTAATACACTATCAAATGTCTTACTTTGAAATTGAATTAAATAAAACTGAATAAAAATAACCTGAAATGTCGCATTTTTTTTTTCCTACACCTATTTTAATGACCAGCAGTGTATATTGAAAAACCATTACGTAGATGACTTTCTCCATGGTCCAAATCTCAGTGACGACACACCTCAGATTTGACAGGTACAGGTGCCCTTATGTTCAGAAATTCGTATGTGAGAAAAAAGGACGGAGAGCACGATTGCTGTTTCTATCATTTATACTCTCATGGCGTAAAGTGAGGTTAGATTTTTCTGTGCAATAGTCTATAGCTTCGAGAGCGAAGATGAAGCGGTTCTTGTGCCCCAAGAAGCAAAAGCTATACACCAAAAGGGAGGATTCCTCATTAGAAACTAGCTATCGAAGGCATGCTGTTGTTTGACAAACTGAAGATGAACTGCGATTCTCCATGAAGATCAAGGATGAAGTCCAGCAGGTGATTGATAGCGGGGATCGGCCAACTAAACGACGGATGCTGAAATGTCTGATGGGCATATTCGATCCACTGGGACTTCTGAGTGTGTTCCTCGTACACGGCAAAATACTGCTTCAAAATGTGTGGCAATCAGTGGGATCAGAAGGTACCGGAAAGATAATTCGAAGGATGGATCAGGTGGACGAATCCCTCGGTGTTATTTCACGGAAGCGATCAAGAAAACATACGATCAGCTCCAACTTCACATTTTCGTGGATGCGACTGTAGCACATTGCCAAAACCATCCAGCTTTTTTCTGTTTTATAAAAGTTTTATGAAAGCCACTAGAAATGAATTTGGTTTTATTGTGGCACCAAGAGGTGCCAATGGGTTTCAAATTTTAGTCAGGTTTATATGAACCTACACAACTTGTTTACAACGATCTTAAAACCTTATTTTCTAAAATTCCTTCTACTCCTATCAAAGGTTTTCTTTCGACTTTTTGAACTCGTAAAATGCTGTTTCAAAACACCGTTTTAGGACTCATTTTTATTATCTTATTATGGTCAGTTGAAAAAAGCATTTTAAAACCCATTTGCCTCCAGTAAATGCATTAAACGGCAAATTGGCACTGAGGAAACTCACCATAAACAACTTCTCAAGTAGGCGTTTCCAATTAACTTCACGTTTTAAGGGGAACTTCAGAAACCCTCGTGATCCATACAAAAATATGTAGGGTTAAGCACTACTTCGGCACAAGATTATTCTTTTCGTCTTGAGGGGTTTTTGGCAAAAATGTTTGAAACTCGATTAGAAGATTCTTCGTATAAAAGTACATCTTTCGGTTCTACTTTCAGACAGTTTGCTAAACGAAATTTCCCGCAACACTAGAACTTTTTTCTTAGTTATTATTTACTGCTAAATGAATCAGAAGAGAAGATAATCGAACAAAGCCGAACAACCAAAAACAACCACGATATCACAGTGAAGTTTGATAGCTGTGGCCATTTGGCCGTATGCAGGTTTTCATGGCAGCCAATAGGTTTTATGAAGGTTTTCAGTGGTCATAACATCTTTCACTAGAACATTTTCAAAATCTTTATGGTCTTATGAAGGTGTTATAAACTTGTGTTCACAACCGTCCATAGAATGGACCACTTTGTACAAATTTCGGCTTTAAAGAAGCATAGATACGAACGTGTTGGTGTTGGTAGATAAAACAGTTTTGAACAACAAAGTCGGGAGGAGTGCTAAAGGGGATCGTCAGCTGCGCAGCAAGGTGTTGAGGTGTGTTAAAGCTAACTCCGGTCTTTCGATCCGAGATGTGGCCAGAAGGTGCAACGCCAACTTTCAAGCGGTGCGGAACATCCTTGCCAGGGAAGGATACAAGTCGTACCAAGGCAGTGAACATACGAACCGGCACATGAAGCAGAATTCCGTGATAAAAAAGCCTGCAAGGCTCTTGTACGACCGTGTTTTGACGAAACACAAGGGCTGCACTTTGATCGATGACGAAACATACGTTAAACTCGATTTTTAGCAGCTTCCCGGTTAAAAGTTTTACATCGCGACTGGCCGTGGGGATGTGGCGGGAAGATTCAATTTCGTGTTTGCCGACAAGTACGGCGTATCCTGTCAGTTTGAACAAAATTTTCTCTTGCATAACCTTAAGGTGTCGCCACACGGTGGCTATTTCTAGTATATAGTGAGCTATATGCTAGAAAACTATGTAATTGTTCATAGGAATACCTAAACTATGTAGTGATAGCTCATAGTTTTGATTTGCAAGCGATAGTTTTACGCTATGATATAGAAGCGTGTCCGTTGTCGTGTGCACACTCTAGCGGTAGTTTCTATGTTATAGTAGTAGGCTATGAACTATTGCATCCGGAAGGAATAGTTCATAGTTCGCTAGTCAAAGTTTTTTGACAGTTCGTTTGAATTTTTAGCTAGTTTGTGTTTTAGCGGTATTTTTAAAACAAAAATGGATCAGAAAAAGGAATTCCACTTGAATGAGCTGTGGAAGAACATCCGGTGTTGTGGGACCCAACTAATCCTCGATCGCCTGAGGAAGTGTATACTTCAAAGTGAGTGTATTATTCTGCTCTGCTATATCTCATCCGAAGAAAATCTAGACCAGGAGATTTTGATACCTAGCTAAGTAATAAGTATTTTCAAGATGTTTTCAACGTTGAGAGGCAGATTACGATTCTACCAGTTCCGATGTTCAACCTTTGATTTTGATCCCTGACTCCAACGTTCTGAAACTTGAAAAACCGAGTGGATCGAAAGCCAGCAGTGCGCATTTTATAGCGTAAAAAGTCATCATATGATGAGATGACGCTTCTCTCAAACTGCGTCGAAATCGTGTCCGAAGTCACGAAAAACCAAAAAAATCGGACCACTATTCTGGGTAAAAAACCAAAAAAATCGGACCACTATTCTGGGTAAATCGACCAACTCGTTGCTGGAGACGTTATGGGCTGAAGACTGCTTTGTACAAGTTATACAACTTGCCCACCTTTGGAGCCGAAACAGGCATCTTAGGAGCCAAAGATCCTGCATCAGATACCCCAACAGCAATCGGCAAATACCCCATCATCACTGATCCTTCCTTTTGCTCCTATGTTGACATACTTCAACTTGTATTCAGCATCCACCATAGCCATTAGAATGGTGTTGAACTGCTTTTTATAATTTAAATAATCACCGACGCTCTTTGCAGGGTCTTTAATACTAGCTTGCTTTTCGTCTAACGCTCCTACACAATTGAAAAATTGTCAAAATCGCGTGAAATTGACTTAGTGGCTCTAAAATAATCTCTCTGAATAATATACGAATTTCAAATAAACCAGTCATTTCAATTTAATTAAATTTTTGCTGCACGAGGAACTGGTACATAAGAATAATTTGAAACCTCAAAGCATTGAATTTAACCGATTTCCCTGAAGTTCTGTAAAAAACTTCACTGACCATCTCAAAAGAACTTCTCTGAACTTCTCAAGAAGTTTTCTGAAAAACTTCCCCAAAGATCTCTGACGAACTTCCCCCTGAAGTTCCCTAAAGAATTTTCCCGAACTTCTATGAAGAATTATCTGAACTTCTATGAAGAACTTTTTTTTTTAATTCTTTATTAGGGTGACTTTTAGCCTCCTGGGCTAGTTCGTTACCTATCTGAAGAACATGTCCGAAGTTCCCTGAAGAATTTTCTCTGAGCTTCTATAAAGAACTTCCCTGAATTTCTGTGAAGAACTTCCCTGAAGTGCCTCTGAAGAACTTCCCTGAAATTCTTATGAAAAACTTCCCTAAGTATCCTTGCAGATTTTTCCCGAACTGCTATGAAGAATTATCTGAAGTTGCCTGAAGAACTTCCCAGAAGTTCTCTGCAGAACCTAATCGAAGTTCTCTGTAGAACTTCGCTGATGTTTTCTGCAGAACTTTACCGAAGCTTTCTGAAAAACTTTCCGAAAGTTCTCTAAAGAACATCTCCAAAGTTCGCTGAAGAACTTCCATGAACTTCTATAAAGAACTTCCATGAATTTCTGTGAAGAATTTCCCTAAAGCTCCTCTGAATAACTTTCCTGTAGTTCTCTGAAAAACTCCCTCAAATTCCTCTGAAGAAATTCCCTGTAATTCCACTGAAGAACTTTCCTTAAATTCTCTGAAGAACTTTCCCGAACTTCTCTGAAGAATTATTTTAATTTCTCTGAAGAACTTCACGGAACTTCTCTGATGTTCTCTGAAGTTCTCTGAAGAATTTCCCTGAAGTTCTCTGAAGAATTTCCCTAAAGTTCTCTGAAGAATTTCCCTGAAGTTCTCTGAAGAATTTCCCTAAAGTTCTCTGAAGAACTTCCTTGAACTTCTTTGAAGAATTTTCCGGAAATAATAATCCGGATCTTCATAACTTAGCTCATTCAGCATACCAAGGTTGTGTGGCAGCAGGGTTCGTTTTGGTACGAATGTTTAGTGAAACATTTAGATATAAGTACCGATTTCCGATTTGAACCGATTTATAGCAACAGTAAGGATGCTATTGGGGCCACTCACACATGTGGGTGGTTTATTTCAGCATAATACAAAAAATACATCAAAACATCTAGTTTGAGGACCGATTTAAACCAACAGTAAGGATGTTGTTGGGACAAGTGTGATGGTTTATTTCAAAAGACTACAAAAATACGTTAAAACTTCGAGTTGAGAACCGATTTAAACCAACAGTAGTGATGCAGAAGGTGCCACTCACATGTGCGGGTGGTTTTTTTTCAATGGAATCCTAAAATATATTAAAATATCGAGTTTGAGGACCGATTTAAACCACTTGTACCGAAAGATATTTTAAATGAATTATTTGCTAGACCTAACTTGAACTTTGTCCTAAAGCAAGCTTAAATCAGTTGACCTAAAATACTGGATTCTTTCTTAAATCTAAGTAAATTTTATGCAAATTATTAGTATTGAACAACTCAACCTAATCTAAATCAACTGCAGAGTAATCCACAAAGCAACTACACCCCTGAAGAGCCTTTCTACGGGAGTAATTCAACCCCAGTTATGAATGATGAAAGCCTACCGAATAGGTACCGAGCTCATCAGACAACCCCAACACTAGGTGCTGCTACACCTCTTGCCCATCGTTCAAAATGTACACCCCGCGAAATGGACACTCCATTGATCGATTGATCCCCGCACCAGCACGAGACGAAGAGGCTACTACGATTGCTGGCCCCAAAACGGGATGTGTCTTCCGGTCATCTTCAGCGATCGGCACCTCACTTGGAAGAGGTCTTCCAATCGAAATGGAATAGCTTTTTTGGATGTATTGCCTTTCATCTTAATCCCCTCCGCACCCCTTGTCCCACCAGCCGGGGCAACAACGAGAGAGAGAGAGAGAGAAGGGTCGATTACGACTTGATGATGTTTATATATAGCAGCACTCACTTGAGCTCCGACGGACGACGGCTAATGCGATGATGCCTGTGATCAATGGCCATAACGAGGAATATCCGGAGCACATTTTTGGGTGGATCGGTGGATTGGATCTGGCGGACTTTTAGTGGTTCGCGGCCAACGGGCTTTGCATCTTCGGTCGTCGTGATGGAACCGACAAACTGTCGATTGGAAACACTGCAATTATCGACTCTGGCCAAAATTGCACAGCTCTTGCTCCGCCCTGGCTCGCCGATGGGAAACCGTTCGTTTGGCGAAGATTTTTTCTTTCTTTTTGGCAATAGGCTTTTTAGTTAAATGCTTCCGGTGTGCGTCCAGTCGCCGAGAGATGGCCCTTTCTTCCCTAGGCAGGAGAAAGAGGATGTGAGATCACACTTCCCCCCACACCGGATTTACGCGCGCAAGAATTCCGCAACACTTGGAATTGAGTAAAGTATATATTTGGAAATGGACCGACACCATCGCCTCATTATCGACCAGGTGAGTGTGTGTGAGTGTGTGTTTATTCAAACATCATTTGGACATTTCAAGGTGCGATCACAGCACAAGCCACGGTGAGTAATTGCTGCATCTCGATCTGAATTTCGCCTTGAGGAATTGGGGCTTTCCACAGCAGTTGGAATCGGAAACTAAGGGGGGCTATTCGATTATGACATTGGTCCAGTGTGATTTAAATAACTGATCATTTTCGACCATTTAATAACCATCCAACATCATATCCCGCGCACAAAAAGGAAAAGTTCATTTTCGCCTCTCTAAACAGTTTTGTAATCATATTTTTCCCCACTTTCCGTTCAATTTAACTGCAAAGTTTACACACTGAAACTACCTAAAAACTCATATAAACAAATGAGCGCACAGTCGTCGGAACCCAACCTGCGCGAGCAGTCAGCCACAAACAAAAGCTTTGCAATTCCCAACAAACAACCACTGTATCACTTTTTTTTGTAGTTTAATTAAAAATTTAATAGCACATCGTTTACCTTCTTTTTTCCCCTGCTACTGTTGCAACTCTCGCAGTTGGCAACGAGCTTTGGCAGGTACCTACCTAACTCTAGTTTTATTTTTGCTTTCTGCTGTGGAAATCTATGCGATTACTTGCTGACATAAACAGCTCATAAATGACCCTATAATGTTGCTGCAGCCGGTAGTTGGTAGTTTCTAAATTTCGTACGGGTTGCCGAAATAAAGCAGCAATTTACGGGGTGGTCGGCTTGGTCCGGCAGTCTTTTCTTCTCCCAAATGAGTTAATTCTGGTGAGTGATGTTTATTGAACGCATTTCACTTGTTTACACGAGGCATGTGCGAGCTTGATTACTCACACACACTCCCTTTCTCATCCGGAATGGTACCGGTTGGAAAACTAAATTCGTTTTTTAGTCACTTTCACTTTGGGCAACCAATTCGGGTATTATATGTAGTTGGAAAACTTCACGATAAAATTAAAAATCGAAACTGTCCGGTACCTTGTTCGACGGAATATCCCATAACCGTTTGTTACTGACCTGGAAAGAGAAAACAAAATGAAGACATTAATATCATCAGTCAGGGAGGACAGCTTCTACTTGTGTGACTGCGGGGCTTAACATTAGGTTGACATTTTCTTCTGCCACTTCCTCGATCCATAAATCCCGACCGAACAATTGCGATTGCCCTTATTTTCCCCGGTGGAATTAATGATCCCACCCTAGCCTTCCCTATCCGCCGAAGGAAGATGTCGCCAAGTCTACGCCACAGCGGAAAAGGTTGCGATCATGCGGTGCGCTGCTCTGCTATCCGATATTGCCTAATCCGGCCTGAGGAGGGGATTGTCGTTGCACTTTCAACAAGTGCGGGCAAACACCGGACGGCGAGCATGACGAGGAGCACGGTTTGTTCAGTGCAGGGATAATCGTGGGAAAGACGACAACTTTTTGCACCTTAGAACACCTGGCTGGCTGCTGATGCTGCGATGCGGAACCCACGAGCGACATGTGGATTTGAATTTGCTTTACTATAAAACGCAATAGAGTTCCGTAGAATATTGGATTGTGATCGTAAATTATGATGGTTTTTGTTTTTGAGGAGGAAATAGCACCTGAATGATTTGGAACAAACATGACAAAGTCTCCAGGTTGTATCCAATCGAGGCTATTTCAAAGCCATGGAGGTAGTGGTACCCCTTTTTGCATATTAAGCCGAATATCGTGGGATGAAGTCCATACTCCTGCGTACTTTAATTTTAAGTCGACATCAACAGTTGATAATAGCAAGAACAGATCAACTTTGGTCCGTACCTTTTAATTCATTCTACTGCGACATTCAGTCTGCTGATAATATTTGGCTATTTTGAAGACTACACTGACAAAACTAAATAAGTGTTTTCCCGGTTTTACAAGGGTGCCTATTATAGGTTTCCCAGTTCGATTAAAATTTTTAAATAGCCTTCTAATATCCCCTGTAAATTTGCAAGTTAATTGAGGTATAGTAGTGAAAGAAGAAAGAGCACAGTAAAACCAAAAATACTTCTAGAGACGAAGAATTATTATTAATCCTCCGAATTTGCATCCCCAAGAGAGCGGTATGTAAATGTACCATCATAATATCTTATATTAATTAGTGAATTTTGGAAAATTGTTCAAATAAGATTTTTTCAGTGAATTCTAACAGACGCTTTCATGAAATTCTTAAACATTATCTCACAATAGCTAGAAGTTCATAATTCAATTCTTTTGTTTGTTCCGTATTTACGTGATTTTCAGCCTGAGGCTTATTTGTCATGCCAGGACCCTAAATATCGAACCCATCAACACAACGACCGGGACCATCGGCTTTACTTCTCTTCCAATGGACGTGAGCCGAGATTTTTCGTCTCAGAAAATCCCAACGGTGCCCATTAGAATTGATATCTGGCCTGGCTGGGGTGGCTGTCTTTAGGAGAGGATAGTAATTTTGCTAGAACGAAAGATAGTAAGAAGAAGTACTGGTAGTTCCGTTAGTGTACGGCAGGCTATGAAAAATTAGTATAGAAATAGTTGAAATTGAGCGGAGGGCAATTGCAAAGCTAGTACTCGAACCAAGCACACATTCTTTTACCATACTACCAACGTGTTGGGTAGGCAAGGAGAGGATGTCCCTTTGACTGGCAAAAGAATGCGCGTCTGACCGTGCTCATGTACTACAATGGCTTGTAATGGTTCTAGCGATTGTTTGTTCACACTGCCTAGTTGCCTACATGGGAGAGAAAACTATCTCCCGCTCTAGATTTATTGTTGGTATACAACGTCTATTTTTACTCAGTTTCAAATTGTAAAATTCTCAAAATCGAACGAGCTTTTTATAAGGCAAAAGGGGCGCGATTTGACCAAAAAGCTGAACAACTCGAACTCCAACGTTCAACGAGCCAAATAGAGATTGAAGCTGAAGGCGAACCAGAAGCAGAAGCAGGCAACTAGAAGTCCTACACAAGCAGCCAGCGTGAAGCCACGGGCGCGGAAACTGTATGACTCAGTTTTCGCAAAGAATTAGTACTGCATCATGATGGACGACGAAACGTATTCGAAGTTGGAATAAAAAACTACAAGGTACAGCCCAATGGGGTTGTGCGCAAAGGTGACGTAGGACTACGCAGCAATCTAATTCCCATACACGTCAGGGCCATCCGCTAATTGATTTAAGTCAGTCCTGAAAAGGGCCAAGAAAATTCTATTGTACACTCTCTAGAAAGCATTTGGTGGCTCTTAATTATGATACGGCCCCGGTTGTATTTTCTACGATGGTTGAGAGGGCCACTATCTCTAACGCGTAGAAGATAGTTATGGATCTGTTGGTTCATTGGTTGTTCAACGCGCTTTGCTATTTATTCCGGGACGCGGCGTTTAAAGCAATGCCATGTTCAGCCGGGGCGCGGTAATGGAAATTTCAAACAGCACAAGAGAAAAATTCATCCAAACGAACTCTTCAGTTGGCAAACTAATTTGGTCGTCCTGAAAAGGACGGATTTAGTTGACGGGGGAGAAACAGTTCGCGATTGAACTTGGACTTTCTCTCTTGGTTCATCTCACGGGATGATTGATTCTTGACTCGTTGTCACGGGCGGCTTTTTCCCGCCAACTCGTAGGCTTCAGCAGCCATGTTTCTCGCAGCAAGGTTGACGGGAACATCGGCAACAACAGCCAACTGCACCAACGCCTCTCTGGGCAACGACTGCTCGCCGCCGCCTACTGCGATCCTACAGCCACTGCACAGCTTAACGACTGTCGTAAGACTGAATCAAAATGTTCTGCTAAAAGCTGTTAGGTAAAAGCATCGGATGCTAGTGCACGAAAGAAGGCGGTACCAACGAAGGCAATGTGTTACAAATAGCATCAAAGGGGACGAACTTCAATTATTGCGCCACAATAATTAGTTTTAATTATTACACGCAAGACGGATGATTTTCTTAACCGAACCTTTCCTAATTTGCTTGCCACCGCCAGCAACTAATCCGCTATGCATAGCTAGGAACTACAACGAACTCAACCACATGGTCGGTCTGAAGTGACGCAGTTCGACTCGAATTCCGTACGTTGGTTGTTCAACGTTCTTTGTCATTTACTACGGGACCCGACGTTTAATGAATGCTATGTTCAGCCGGCGCGCGGTAATTGAAATTAATTTCAAACAGCACAAGAGAAAATTTCAACCAAATAAACTCTTTAGTTGGCAAACTAATTTGGTCGTCCTGAAAAGGACGGATTTAGTTGACGGGGGAGAAACAGTTCGCGATTGAACTTGGACTTTCTTTCTTGGTTCATCTCCTCTTCATTGCGGGTGGCCATCTGCAGGTGACGTGGGATGATTGATTCTTGTCTCGTTGTCACGGGCGGCTTTTTCCCGCCAACTAGTAGGCTTCAGCAGCCATCTTTCTCGCAGCGAAGTTGACGGGAGCATCGGCAACAACAGCCAACTGCACCAACGCCTCTCTGGGCAGCGACTGCTCGTCCAACTGCAGATCCTACTCTGCACAGCTCCACGACCGCCGGAAAACTAAATCAAAATGCGAAGGTGTACCCCTTATATAACATTCATGGCTGCCTAGGAGACGTTCCTTACTTAAATATGAAGTCTGTGCGCGGAAAGTACTGTGTATTTGGTAAATTTACTATGAAAAATCGATATTATAAGACATCACTTCATATTTGCGTTAATTTTATTAGTTGCATGTTAAAAATCAATAGTTTGAAATATTTAAATCGAAGCGTAGAAAATGTTCCGATCGATTGGTGCAAACATTTTGGAAATCAATCGTGGAATGACTTAGTTATTAACGTTCAAAACCTATATATTTTTCGTGACGCTCCAAATTTTCGCAATTCGAACGTGTACCCCAGTATTGAAAACACAGACGTAGTCCTACGTCAAAAAAGAAACCCTTTAGTATTTCTTGAAATCTTTGGGACTCCTAGCAATGAACTATCATAAGAGATTTTTCCTTTTTTTTTGTTGGGGCGTAGAACCACTGCGTCCACTGAGTTGAACTTTTGTGGTAAACAACAGGAGGTTGTTTGATTTTAATTTTGTTCTGACATACTTGAAAAACTTTTCAGGACATGATTTGATTTCGCTCTCTGTTCTGAAACTATACTCTTCCAATTTGGAATTGATTGCTAAACTAAGCTGATCACAGATATTCAAATAATTTTGCAGATTGACACTAGAGTTGCATTTTTCGTAAGTTTTGTGAGCCTTTTGCTAGCGCTTTCGATATTTACTTCATTTCTTATGATTGATTGCCAATTGATTGAATTTAGCTTAATTTTTCTGTTTTCGTAATAAGTTTTGTTGTATTCAAAGATTTCCTCATATTTCCTCCTCGTAGTCGGTGGACCGTGGATTGTAATGAACAAATAAAGAATATTCAATTGCAGAATGGAATGTTTTGTTTTTTCATAAGGGTGTCAAACATTCATTAACACAAAAATGAAGAGAGCCTGATGTACTTGATTGGTGGTCGGAGAAATAAATCGTGATTATTTTAAGAATATTTTATTTATTTATTTATTTATTTATTTATTTATTTATTGATATAATTCCAACTGACTTAACATCTTATTGGTATGTAATGGGGAAAAGCCATGTGGCGTAAAAACCTCCTATTTCTAAATCGTACACTACAGAACTCAACATGAATAGAAGGAATACAAAGCAAGCAAAACAAAACTAATTCTAGTACACACACAAAACTTGTCAGTAATACTTAAATAATCTATCGTGATGGAATCAGTCGTCTAGTATCTTCGCCATTAATGCCAGTACGTAGTAAATGCCACCATTTCTGTAGTAGCGGCTCTCCATCCAACTACGCTGAATCCGGTGACGGAAGGTCTCATCGGAACAGTTGAAGTCAAACAGAGAGTAGAGTTCATTAAAGCGCGATGACATGAATCGAATTGGATCGTAGTTGGCCGTAGTTTGCAGCACGAGTTCCGAGCTGTAGAAAATTTCTTGTTCTCAGAACTCGTTCGGGAGCGTAGATAAAGAGTTCGGCCAGAATTCCGGGAGAGTCAGTTTCACCTAGTAGCACTTTTGCTGCGAAAACTGCTTGCATGACTGTACGCCTATGCTCCAATGTTTCAATTCCCAAGAGTGAGCAACGATCCTGGTATGCTGGAAGGATCATTCCACGGCAGATGACGGAGAGCTAACGAACAAATTTCCTTTGGACTGCTTCAATCCTCGCAATCCAGATTCCTTGATACGGGCACCACACAACGGCTCCAACTTCCAGAATAGAACGCACGAGAGAGCAGTGCAATGCTTTCAGACAGGTGGGATCACGAAACTCGTCGGAGATATTAAACATGAAACCGAACTGTCTGTTGGCTTTGGTAATCATATCCGTGTAGTGTTGTCTAAATGTCAAACCGGAGTCAAGGGTGATTCCAAGGTCACGAACAGTATCAACTTTCTGCAGAGGTTGATTGTTTATCATGTAATCAAATGCAATTTGGTTCAATTTTCGATGGAATGTGACAATGAAGCATTTGTTAACACTCAGAGTGAGGAAATTCCTGGAACACCACCCTTCAAAGCTACTGATAAAGTGCTGTAGTCGTAGGCAATCAGTGAAGCATCGCACAACGACATAAATTTTCACATCGTCTGCATAGAACGACCTGCAGTTAGGTGGAAGTATCAGTCCAACCTCGTTGATGAAAATTGAGAAAAGCAGTGGTCCCAAGTTGCTGCCATGAGGTACGCCCGACATATTAATAAAGTAGCTCGATTGAGCTGAGCCGATCTTCACACGGAGTATCCTGTCCGTTAGGTAAGATTTAAACCAACGAACTAAGTTACTTGACACACCAAATTTCTATACTTTGCCAAAAGTATAGTATGGTCGACCCGGTCAAAAGCAGCCTTGAGATCCGTGTAAACAACGTCGACTTGAGATCCAGTTTCCATATTACGGAGACACGAGGAAACGAAAATTCCTATTGAGACTTACTTACCTCTCTATTGATTTATTTACTTAATTCTCTATTGAGACTTACTTACGTAAAACTTAGTTTCTTACAGTTTTGTTTCACACTACACAGCTCGAAAAAGTAGTGTAAAATTCTGTTCAATATCATGCACATGAATGGAGCGTCCGAAACCATACAAGATTACCCATAAAAACTCATAAAGTTCACATTGTAAAACGTGTAAAGATCTGAGACATTCCAAACCTTGTCTAAAAAATTGTATGCAAAGGCTGCTTCGTGTGGAAAGGAATACAGTTTACATTTTATTTACATCACAGCGATGTATTCTACTACAAAACTATGGAGATTTATCGTGTTTAAGACTTAATTACTATAGATTCATCGGGTGGATCACAGGAAAGTGGTTGATCTTTTTTGCATGTCTGCATTTTGTTTTCGTGACATACATAACTTCAGCATGGTGTAGGGCCATTATGCCGAAAGCCAACGCTATTTGGCCGAAATCCATTAGGCCGAATCGGTCAGTACGCCGCAAGCCGGAGATTTATCTTAATATTTCCTGAAATCTTTGCTAATGAACTTTCATGACAGATTATTGCTTCTTTAAACCATGAACATTTTTTTTTTATTTCTAATTTCAATACTTGCAATCTGCGTGAAACGTGAAACCAATGAACTTTCATTCCATATTCCAATCATGCTGCATCGAGCAGAACTTATTTCGAAACTTTCAATTTGCCAGCATGCTCAGTGGAACCCAAAATGTAGCATTCCTTGAAATATTTTTTGAGATGAACCAATGATCTTTTTTTGAGAGATTTCTTCTTCTTTCAACTGTAAGCTGTTCTTGCTTATTGAAAATCTCGTCATCTGCAAACAGTTTAAGATTGAATTTAGTATTTTTGAAACTTTTTGGAAATGGAAACTATTGTGGGAGATTCGTCCTTCTTTCAATCATGGGCAGTTCTTTCTAATTTAAAATCTCGCAATATGAGAATTGAATTGGAAATCTTTGGGAGATTTTTTCGAATGTTCAGATCTTTCCAGAATCCAGAATTTCAAAATATTCAATTCGCTAACATGTCTTTTTGAAGATGAAATTTAGGTTTTCTCGTAATCTTTGGGACAAAAATCAGTGCATTGTCATGAGAGATTTTTCTTTGTTTCAATCATAAGCACTTTTGTTTTATAAATTTCTTACCTTCAAATACACTAACATGCCTCGTTGAAAAATGATGGTACTGGCATTGAAAGCCCTCAATTAATAACTCTGGAAGTGCATTCAGAACACTAAGGTGAAAGCAATCAATAAGCTAATTGAGAAATAATAAGATTAAAATGTTAAATGAGACGAAGGAAAACCCTTATCTTACTAGTCATTTTTAGGATGAATTGTTTTTTTTTATCAGGTGAATGAAAAATGAAATTCACTAATCTCTCAAAACACCAGCCCATCAGATTTACATTCCCCAAACGAAACCTCCCCCGAACTAAAACCGCCCACCAAAAAGGCAATCTCCTAGTGTCTAACGAAGACCAATTGCACTTCTGAAAATTATTCCAAATCGAATCAAACCAACGCATTTGTGATTGCCCACCGAGACCTCGCTCACACACTGCACCAATTACTTAGCAACCTCCCCCGCACCAGCCGCTCCGAAACAAATTACAGCCGAATTTCGACCGAGCAGCACTGCATGATCGATTGTTTATGGCACCGTAATGAGATTTTAAATCAATCCCATTTACAAGATGGAAATCGGGATAATTTTCGTAAACTCCTTCACCCGCCCGGTTGTAATAATACACCCTAATTCATACCAACGGCACCCAACGGACCAGATAACATACGAAATTCCCTTCATTACACCTTTTGGATGCATTCAGCTCGGATTAGACAGCATCGGACCGACCGCACTCAATCGAAGTAATTGTTTTCCAATCAAATTGATCGATTTGCATTGCAGCAGGTTGGACAAGTGCCCAACAGTCGCAGGACGGCCGGCCGGGATGGCGTAAGTAAGTAAACACAGATTTTTGGATCTGATCTGAATATTTCACCGAGCCGAGTGAGAAATGATTGCTTACTGTCTATTCGCTCGGCACCGATCCAGCGGCGAATAAATCATACATGTGTGCTGGCTGCCGCCGGTTCGATATCCTCGATCCTATCCACCGCAGCCACGGAGGCCCAACTGTGGGAAAAGGTTTCATTAGAGTCGATTTTGTTTTGGCTGCTAAGCTGAGCACCTCTATATGCATATCGCCTCCTCCACATCCCAGCAGTGCACTCGGGTTACACATGCTGACACGGAGCGCTGGCCTGGTGGTCGCTGGGATTTTGGGGGAGCTGGCTGCTGGCTGCTGGCTGCTGGATGCCGGTGCACGATACCAAAACATAAACTACATATTTAAATTGCATTATGGGAAACGGAGAAACACCGGTTTCACTCTAGAGTTTGATGCTTTGCGAAAGTGGATTGCTCTAGTCGATGGATGAGATGTATCTCCTCCTCAGCACCCGAGGTTTGGTGTGAAAATTTCCTAACGCCTGTCCGTTGGTCCAGTGGAGATCCAATATCATTGGAGTGTTTATTGCATTATCAGCTTGTTTTCGATGGTTTACTGTTTACTGGCACATGATGTAACGGCAAACGGCTCGGTTTGCTTGCGAATACACGAGGGTTTTCTCAGGCGAGGGCCAGTTCGGGGAAGCGATATTCAATTGGTGGTTTGTATTTGCTTATTTTCTAGGATATTTGCATTGTTGAACAAGATTCGATTCTGGGTAAGGATATTCGAAACATCACCCATCCAATTGCTTGCATAATCAGCACTCGGATATGCTCAGGTTTATCTCGATGAATTTTGTACACTTTTAGGACAATCGGTCAGAGTAGTCGGAACATTTTCTGTTCTAATCGCCCCGCTTTGCTTTCCACATTCGCAAACAAAGCTAACGAAATACATAACCAAACTAAAATGATATATGACATAACTAAAATATCATATGACATAAAATTGGATTGGACTGGATTTTTTTTATTAGAGGGACTTTCAGTATGACATACAATGTCATACGACACTTTTACCATAGACCTTGACGTTTCAATGCTTTTTCCTTCTTTTTTTTTTAAATAAAATCAGCTGCTCATGGTTTTTCTGTGCTCGGAAAATGCTACATGAAAAATTATTGTTTACATATAACTGAACATACGCTGAATAGAAAAGGATAGTTAAAAACATTCTTACGAATGTCAAATGATCTTATCTGCGTTTAATATTCGTTTTGCGTTTTTAACGTTCAAGTTCTTCAGTTAATGATTGCAAAAAAAATGCAAAATGCAAAAAAAAGCAATCTCAGTTTACAACCCTGGCTGAAACTCACTGGCTCAAAACCTGGCAGAACCATTTGAAATTTTTAAAATCAGGAAATTTTTAGCAAGTGACATGCAACCTATGGCAAAAAGGTAAAAAAAAAACATGAAATTCGATGTGAAGTGAATGTAAATATTTTAAAAAATCATAGAGCTGTTTATGATCCACAAAAAGTATACACTACACGGAAAAAAAATCCATTGCCGGAAATCATAAAATGTGTCACTTCATGACATTATGACTATGGTTCATGATATCATGACGAAAACCACAATTATCATGCATAATAACAACTGCTCGGTTGAAAATGAGTCATGATCGCCACAAGCGTTATTATAAATCAATTCCCGTTTTGATGAATCCAACTCGGAATAAAATATCATACCGCCGAGTCATGGAATCATGACCCTCATTCATGCTTCATAACTGAAATTCCAAAAATCATGAACCAAAACAAACGCATCTATGAACTCGATTCATGGTCGCTCTATAAGCGTAACGCAAAGCTGTCAACCTGTCAAAAAATTTCATCAATTCAACCGAAGCGTTCCTCCCGGTCGGCGGTGATTTTCAGGTAAGATTTTGAAAAAACTAATTTGTGCTTAATTATTGTGTACACACATCGACAGCACAGCTAATCGCGTTATCACAGCAGCAACAGCAGCAGTAGCAGTAAAAGAACCAGCAGCAAAACCTAGCGGTAAGTTTTTTTTCATCTTGTTTTTTATTTGATTCCGGCGAAATTAAAACGTTTTTTAGAATTAGAAAATCACATCAAGCTATAAACTGTTTGTGTCAAATAGTTTTTTGTTTTCTTTTTTTGTTTTTGTTTCTATTCAATTTTGTTTGAGAATGAGCATCAGATGAATAATATAACAGTTTCCCTATATTGACTAACCTAGCGTGAGAGCTTTGGTGTGTGGATCAAAAAAGCAGGCAAGTTTTAATTTCGCCTAATGCAATAATTTTCTAACGAAATACTAGATTACTACTCCAACTTTTATTTCTATTTATTATAGTCAATATCACCCGTCATGAGCAACTCTGGACTAGTATGTTTTCTTTGCAATCGGAGATTCTCGGGAGCAAAAGTGTTGATGGCACATTTGTCAAGTGTCACTTCTCACAATCTGAAACAACACAGTCATTTCAAATGCGTCCAAGAAAACTGTGGCAAAAAATATACAAACAGTAGATGTTTTGTACGCCATTTAAGAAAGGAACACCCTCAAATTGAACCGGAAGATTGGAGATCTAAGAGGTTACATATTGCACTAGTAGATAACAGGTAGTAAATAATAAGGAGTGTATCGAAAATAAGCTATCCACAAACTTTCTTTCAAATTATGTTGAAAACCGATATTTTATTCATACAACAAATTGATCCTTTATTGTACGAGGTTAAACTTGAACATAATTAAGACCGGATGAAATTTAAGTTATTCTTTCACGAATTTTCGAACTTTGGATCGAATGCTTTTCATCAAGTTCCGGACAAGTGTTGCATCGCATTTTTTGGACGCTTGAGCCCAAATTTTTTTGAACTCCTGCATGTTCCCAGCTTCCTTACTAGTCTTCTTGAAGACCCTCTCCACGATTGCCCAGTAACGTTCGATGGGTCGAAGCTGAGGGCAATTTGGTGGATTGATATTTATCTCAACGAAATCTATACCCTTTTCCGCAAGCCAATTGAGAGTGGTTTTGGCATAGTGAGCCGACGCTAAATCTGGCCAAAACAGTGGATGTGTACTATGCTTCTTATATAAAGGCAACAATCTCTTCTGGAGACACTCAGATCGATAGATTTCCGCATTTATAGTTCCGATAGTGTAAAAAATGGTTGACTTCAAACCACAGGAACATATTGCTTGCCATACCAGTACCTTTCGTCCGAATTTCTCCACTTGAATCGACCTGTCCGCATCGCTCACATCCTCCCCAACGACGGCAGTAAAGTATTGTGGACCTGGAAGGGTTTTTGAGTCCTCCTTTACATAGGTCTCATCGTCCATCAAAACGCTGCAAAAGACGCGAATACAATTTCCGGGCCCTTGTTGCTGCTCGCTTCTTCTGTTCTGCACTTTGTTTCGAGATTTTCTGCTTCTTGTAGGTCTTCAGGTGGTTTCGCCTCATTCCGACACTCGTTCCTGCTTTTTTGGCCAAATCACTTATTGACATTGATTTGTTCTTCATGATTAGAGATACCACTTTCTGCTCCAGTTTCAATACGCGACATTTTGAAAACGCAGAATTTGAACCGCACGAACAAGTAAACAAAAGAAAGCTGACAGTCAAACGCACAGCATGCAGTGTTCAGAGCATAAAAAACCATCACAAAAACATGCGAACAACGCAAATGTATGTGGATAGCTTATATTCGATACACTCCTTAGTTTCACAAAAAAATATGATTAAGGGATGATTTTTATTTATTTTGTTTTTCTCCAGTGTTGCTGATGCTTCAGACCACAGGAATGAATATTATTTGGAGCAGCCATCAATATCACGAAATTGTGATACCATAGTTGATGATCCAGAATCAACACCAGGAATTTTGGCAGGATATGAGAAGGCATTTTGATGATGATCTACTAGCCTCAATTCAGAAAACTGGAACAGCATTCACCATATTTCTGAACAGCTTGCCTAACTATAATCGAGCAATGGTGTTTGAAGTTATCACTTCATTGAAAAATGTGGTTTTGGAACCATTGATGACGATTGCTTGTGAAGTCGTCAGACCAGTAATTCCAGAAGTAGTAAAGGCTACCGTTTGGAACAATTTAATGAAGATTACACATGCTTTCGATGTAGTTGACACTGAACACAAATTTGTTAAGCTGTTGAAGGAAGAATGTCATTTCCAGATGCCTGTAATTGATCAAGTTAACAATGAGCTGATCCCCGTGGAAACTGGTGACGGCGTTGAATTTATAGAAAAATCGAAATCAAATGTGTACATTGGACTAGAGAACTTTTTTACCAAATTTTTCTCTATTGAAGCAAATATCGAAGCACTATTGGATAGCTATCGACAGATCACTACTTCACCAGATGATGTGAACGATAATTTCGTGAAAGGAAAATTCTGGAAGCAAAAAATCGAAAAAAGATTTAATCAAATTTGCCTTCCCTACTTTATTTTTGCTGATTCGTTTGAAATCAACAATCCATTGGGTTCGAAAGCTGGTAAGCAAGCTCTGACAGGATTTTACTTAAATTTCCCGAGTTTATCAAGACATATTAACGGCAAAATATAACATGTTCCTGATCCAGTTCGCATATTCCGCTGTCGAGAAATCGTTCACCAACGAAGAAATCTTGAACACCATGAATCAAGAAATCATTCATCTAGAAGAAACACCTGTACAAGTTCGGGTAAATGGAGAAGACAGGAGTATATTTTTTTTATTTGGAGGTTTGCGTGGAGATAATTTGGGCCTAAACCGTATTTTGGACTACAGTAGATCATTCGTTGCAAATCATCCATGCGGGTAAGAAACATCGAAAAGCTGTCTTAAGGTGGTTCCTTGTAGCGTCCACACTTCGAGATTTCAAATGCACACGACTCGCCATCCGTTGAAATGTCGCCTGTCAAATTGCTACTTCGTGCTTGCTGTAACGCAGCAAACAAAGTAGCATTTTGGCAGGTGCAATTGCAACCACCAAGTCGTGTGCGCTTGAAATCTTGAAGTGTGAATGCTACAAGGGACCACCTTAACTGCCTTCATTGCGAAAAACTCAACTAATCTCAATTTCTTTCTATTTACTTGTGCAGGATTTGCTCGATGAATCTTCATGGCATAAGAGTTAACACAGAAGACGATCCTTCTCTGCAACGCACCGAGGAATCATACAATTCGGCACTGGAAATCGATCGCTTTTCAGAAACAGGAATCCGGAAGAACTCAGTTTTCAATACCATCCCTGACTTTCACGTTACTGACATGAAGATTGTTGACTGCATGCATGACTATTATGAAGGTTTCGCTCATGATGCTCTTGCTAGTTGCATTCTTCGTTTCATTTCAAAAGGCTATTTTTCACTATTCATACTGAACCAACGCGTCCAGCGATATGATTATGACATCAATGAGCGAAAAAGTATTCCACCACAAATAAAACAGGAGAATTTAGAGTGTCTGAAATTCAAAATGTCCGTAGGACAGATGAACCATACAAACATCGGTGTCGAATAACCGCTTGTTCAAACAAATTTGGAGAAGTTGTTCTGCTTTTCCTTCTAGAAAGCTGAATAACTTCTCCAAATTTGTTTGAACAAGCGGTTATTCGACACCGATGTTTGTTGGGAAGTGCTTTGTAGATAATGTCACACTAATGATTGGAGACTTGGTGCCGGCTGGAGATAAGTGGACATTTCTCGTAAATGTCTCACTAAAGTTGGCTCATGTATAATGAAACCGTCATTTACTACCGAGGAAATAAACGAGTTAAAATATCTCATCAGAAGCACGTTAACACAATACAAAACTCTTTTCGATAAACACCTTAAGCCAAAAGCGCACTTCTTTACTCATTATCCTCTTGCAATCGAGTGGACAGGACCAACTCGATTTACATCAACGTTCATACCAGAAATGAAACATAAATACTTCAAAAAGATAGCAACCACCACTTCATCGAGGAAGGATATAACTCTTACATAAGCGATAAAGGACCAATTTAAGATGTCATATAAAGTATTCACGAACACTCATAATTTCGGACCACTGCAATTGGATGAAGGGACTGGATTTTGCATAAAACTGGACTGACTAGTGTAATCGTTCGAGTGCTTAAATACGTTATGCTAGGAAAGACGAAAATAACAACTGGAACGGTGTTGATTGTCAGGAGACAGGATAAGTTTTTCAAACATTTGTCTGCCATACATACAAGGCGTGTGTGTTCGATGAACACTTGAACAAAACAGTTTTTTTGTGCCTTATTAAAGAGACTTCTCGTAAACAAAACAGTGTTTAAACTGTGATTACGATTGTCACAAACAAATATTATTCAAAATTCAACAATCTGGTGCTATTTTGTTGTTGAGTTCATATTTGTATGGTTACTTTCATTTTTTTTCATATACACTCCGGGTGACGTCGAAGTCAAGATCAACCAGCGATGGAATTTCTTCGGACAAAATTTGACAACGTACAATTGCAGTCGCAAATCATCACGTTTGGAGGTTCGCGACCCGATAAAGCAACTATCGTGCCATTTTTATCTGCACTGCATGCACGTAACCTATGTGGTGAACCTCCAGTACACGCCGGACTGCAGGCAACTGTGACTGTTTTGCAAACTTACCTGTTTAAAATACCAGCAACGATCGTGGAGCTACCAAAAAGTACACGAGACTTGCTGAAGTCGATTGTTTGATTGATTGATTGTTAATCTTTTTCCTCATTTCCGTTGTTTTCATGCCATTTCCGTATCAAACAAAACCAAAAATAATTGAATGAATTTACTTATCAAATACCTGAAAGAATCTGTTTTTTTTTTTTCATATTCACAAATATGTTTCATGTTACCATGAACTCAACCTGCCCGTTTTCGTCACTAAATTTGGAATCATAAATGACAGGTGCCAATAATCATGAATAGTAGTGCATGTTTTCATGAATTAAATTTATGGTTACTAATCAGATGCTTCATGATTTCGTGAATCAAGTTGCCACTTTTCGTGATCAAAAATCAAAAACATAACGCCAAAGTGGCGTTACGTTGGACAACAAGCTGATTCATGATTTCATGACTTTTATTCATGGTGTATATAATCATAACATGAAAATACACGTTTTTTATGATATCATGAACTTTTTTGCTAGTTTCGGGCGCCGGATTTTTTCCCGTGTATGATAAAAAAATACCGTAAATTTGATATTTTATTTGATATGATCTAACTTTACTTTAAAAAACACATTTTTTAAAAACACTTTTTAGAGACCACTAGTTACGGCTCAGCAAACAAAAGCAATCAAGAAGACTTGGCCAGGTTCTCGGATGCAGATTGTGCCGGAAATCTAACATTTCGTGATGAAGTTCAATGGCGGAATCATCAGCTGGACGTGCAGGAAACAATTCTGCGCTTCGTAGTCGACTGCAGGTCGACTGAGGTCTTGTGGCTGAAGTGCTTGCTGGATGATCAATCCAGTTATTTTTTAGGACAACCAGAGTGCGCTGAAGATGCTGGACTTTGAGAAATTCAGCAACAGAACAAAACACATCACGAAACGATTCCATTTCGCAAGAGATGTGAAAATGAAAGGAGAGATGTCGTTCGTGTACTGTCCCACCGAAGACATGACTGTGGAGGAGTGTTCGTAGATCATAGCAACACGGCAGACATCAACATAGCTTGTAATAGTCTATGAGTTTTATGACATAAGATTTTGTTTCATTCGTTAATAAACCTTAAAGAGTTATGATTGTTATTTTTGTATTCTCCCATACGCGCAGTATTGATCTATGATGATGTTATTCAAGAAGAAAATATTTTTTCATTCCCTTGAGGCTCAGTAATTTTTTCTAGAACAAAGACACACACGAGAGGAATAATATGTGTGAAATAGTCGGTGCATTCCAAAAAAAAATCCCAACAGCAAGAGATAATTTCTCACCCATGTTAGGCATTGGGAGAGGGAAATAAACAGATCGCTAGAACCAGAACAACGCAATAGGTAGAATAAGAGCACGATCGGTTGCATTCTCTTTTGCCAGTCAAGGGGGTATCCTCCCTCTTGCCTACCCCGCATCTGGGGTAGTATGGTAAAAGATTATGCGCCCGATTATATACTAAGGCTTGCTTCATTTAGAATTGGAACAAACTTTTGCTCATTTTGTGGCGCTCCTGGTGGACGGATTTGGAAGTTCTTGTCGCCCACGTGTCGGAAATTTTGTCAGCTTCACGTATGTATTTTTGACATTCCGCAAATCGACTGTACTTTGTAAACAATCAACAAGGAAGCCGATAGAAGGGAAACAAATGTGCACAGTTATTTGGAAAATCTATTGTGGTCTGTATCTAGGCTAGCTAAATAGCTGAAATTGCCCAGAAATACCGTATGGTGCGTTATCATACGGTATAAGGAAACATTGACGACGATTCGGAAGCCTCAAGCCAATCGTCGGAGTGGAACTGTCGGCCGAAAACTGCGTGGTAAGATTTTGAAGACGATTAAGAGGAATCCCAATCTGGCGGACCGTGATTTGGCCAGAAAATTCGGTGCTGCCCATAGTACCGTGAGGAGAACTCGACTCCGGGAAGGAATCAAGTCGTATCGAGCTGGCAAACAGCCAAATCGGACCATAAAACAGAATAGTGTGGCCAAAGTCCGTGCTCGGAAGCTATACGACCAGGTGCTGACCAAGTACGACGGGTGTCTTCTGATGGACGATGAAACCTATGTCAAGGCTGACTTCGGGCAAATCCCAGGTCAAAAATTTTACTTGGCAACGGCTCGGGGGGATGTTCCAGCCAAATTTAAATTTGTTTTTGCCGACAAATTTGCACGAAAATTCATGATTTGGCAGGGTATTTGCAGCTGTGGCAAAAAAACGAAAGTTTTCGTTACAAATAAGACAATGACGTCGGAACTATACCAAAAAGAGTGTCTCCAAAAACAAATTTTGCCGTTCATTCGATCCCACGACCATCCCGTAATGTTTTGGCCAGATTTGGCAAGCTGTCATTACAGCAAAGTCGTTCAAGAATGGTATGCAGAGAAAGGGGTCCAGGTTGTTCCGAAAAACCTTAACCCACCCAACTGCCCCCAGTTCCGCCCTATTGAGAAATACTGGGCAATCATGAAGAGGAGACTCAAGGCAAAGGGAAAGGTTGTCAAAGACATCAATCAGATGAAGACCTGGTGGAATAAGATAGCTAAAACGATGGACGAAGAAGGTGTGCGCCGCCTAATGAGCCGTGTTACAGGAAAAATTCGAGAATTCCTTCGAAACCGTGACGAATAATTTTATCCGTATTTTTTCTTAAAAGTATGAAGAAAACGCTACATTTCTATAAAAAAAGATCTTGAATTCAATAATAAATAACTGAAATACAGGCAATTGTTTTTGTTCCAATTCTATCTGAAGCAAGCTTTAGTTACCTTCATATGCCTTTCGCTCGTTTTCAACTTGTATCTTTCAATTTTCATAACCTGCCGTTACTCTATACGGAACTCAATGCTTTCTCTTCAATTCTCTTAGTTCTAGCAATAAATGACTGTCCACTCCTAGAGCCTCTCGCATGTTGGTGGAATTTATCTGCTTCTGATAAATTTCATCGAATAGAAGTAGCTTAAAATTGAGCGGAGGGCATTGTAAAGTAGTAAAGAGTTTGAGATTTTGTTGGAAAAAACTGCATGATAAACACTCGAATCGAGGCAAAAAAAAAAACTAATCAACAACTGTCAGGTCATACACTGACACTTATCAGCTACCCAATAGCAAAAGAGAATTCAAACGAAAGTAACCTTAGAGACCTTTCATTATATATAGAGACTTTTTGGAAACAAGTTGAACTTTGAAGCTCTTTCAAAAATGATAAATCAACATCACTTAGATGTTTTAACATCCAATGATTTGTGACAGTGGCTATTATTATGTAAAATTTCAATCGAAAAATGATTTGCTTATCATTTTATAATGAATCATTTGTGCTGTATATTGTTCCAACTTGCTCCATACAGTGGGGTTAGTTGAAGCATATTTATAAATACAGTTTTTCTTGAAAATGTCAACGTTTGTGCTTCGAATAACAAGCTAAAGAATGCATGAAAGAGCATTCCAGAATTTTTCAAAATTTATACGATTTGTCCACGCCGGAGGAGGAGAAGGGGTCTACAACCGTTCAAAACCTATCCACGTGTAGTTCATATTTACAACTCCTAATGTTCAATTTATTCGGGCGAGACTTTACTCAATCAGATGCAATTAAAGACACGTATTTTCATATTTTTTTGAGGAAAGGGATAAAGTCTCAATTCACGGTATCTTCTTGTTTCCAAGAATGTGTACGGAGAAAAGTCTACAGTATTATTCAAGTTTGGTTGAACCTTAAACCACTCTGGGTAGAAGTTCCCTATGGATTCATTCCATCATTTTCACAGGTATTGTAAGTCTTAACTTACATTTTTTATGTTAAAATACTGACAAAGTTATAACAGATCGTATGTAATTAATCAGAACCACAAAAAATACAATGTGAAACACTTAACTTGGTCCGGATAAACACCTAAGTAGCCGAAATGTTCAATAGCCTTACACTAACTAATCACAATTAATCACAATTTTGTTGATGAATTTATGCAGAAACGAAAATAAATAAACCTGGGAGGCGCCGTCACCTGCTCACAATAATCCTTTATGAAAGTCAAATGGTGCGTTTAGGTGTGTTTTCCTTTTCATTTTTCCCCGCATTTCAACTTGCCCTGGTGTACCACCAATTTGGAAGCCCTTCCTGCGACATACTCCGAAACTATTTTTGATCGACAGGATTAAAAAACAAATCACTATAATAAATCGAGGTTTACTAATGGCACTACTTCCTTCCGACTGTATTCCAAATCTGTCTCACCCCCCCCCCCCCCCCCTTCCACCCTTCTAATGTAATAACAACCCAATCCAATCAAAACTAATCCAATAAGCCCGTACGATTACATCCTTACGGCCCCCATCGTCGTTGGAAAATCTTCTAGCAGCTGAGATGTGGTCACCCCTTTCTCGGAAGCTGCCAATGCCCAATCCGGTTCCCAAGCCTTCCGATTTCAAACAAATCAAAAGTGGTGTTATTCAATTAATTATCGTCTCATCAATTTTCTCCCGCAGAGTCAACGACGTCAAACGGCAACAGCAGCAGCAGCCACTCTGAGATCTCGAATCTGGGATTCGGAAAGACACACGGAACCGCGCAAAAGATCTTCTGGCCACTCTCACCAGCAAAATCACATTCGATCAGATTTCTCGCTAAACAGTATAAAATATCCAAAGACTTTGATCTCCTCGGCGTTTGCTTTGGTCGTTTCGATTCGGAATTAATAACTTTCCCGCGATCCCGATCTGAGAAGCCGTTCGAAACGGGAGCTGCCTTTGCCTGCTGTTGGCCACGTGGGAAGTAGTTTTCCGCGTGCACAGAAGTTAAATGTCAACCTCCGGACGGGTGCAGGTTAATCTAAAAAAAAAAAAACATCGATGAGCATCAGCGCACCGGTTGGGAGGAGAAAGTTTTCAGTTTTCCGGAAAAAGCCTATCGCTCGGGGTTTGCTTTGATCTGGTCCTCTTGGCCACAGCTCCGCCGACGACCGTTCAAATGGCGTTCATTGTGTTTGTTTGAAATATGTAACAAGCAGCAGTGCGGGAATCGATGATGATCGAGGAAAAAGAACACCGTGCATGCAGCAACCATGTCCGATTCGAGTGGGTAATCGTGTAAGCTCCTGCGGGCGGTTGTCATCGAAGCGTAAAAAGATCACGAGCAGTGTCCACACTAGAAAAAAGGAGCGAAAAACTGGATGCCGGTGTGGTTCTTCCCGGCAACGGTGGCTGGTTGAATGAGAGACCAACACACAAATATTGCGCTTCTCGTCGTCTGAGCAAATCGGTATCGGTGAGAAGAAAGCAGTTGTTTCATTTTTGCGGTGAAGCAATTCGGGAGACTTATCGCTTTGCACCTTTTGGGACCTCACCCTGACGTCGTTGACTCGATCCGAGGCCATGCCATTTGAGCAACATTGTGCGTTTAAAAGCCATGAAATGTGAATAGAACAATAAACGGTCCTTGTCGTCTCATAATAATATCACCCGGCTCATCATACAAAATTTCATCGCATTATTACAGCGCATTCGCTTCCTAATGAGTGTTGCACTTTCGAGGTGAACTCATTATTTTCCTTGCGTCAAACTAGGCCTAGCAACCGGTGGGACATACGGGGAGAGTACCGACCGAGCAATGAATTAGTGATTTGTGCCTGGTTTTGCTTGCCTACTTGGACGGTGATTTCGAATAAATACGAGCGTTGGTAGTTCGTTAATCATAATTTTACGTGGTCACTTGACAAGTTTTAACAGATCGTTAAAACGCCATCGCTCGGTGGATTACAGCAATCGGGTCGAGCTCGAGCAGTCGCCAGTAAAACCACCACCACCAACGTCGTCGTCGTCGTCGTCTTCGGAGTTGGAATAGTTTCACCGCAAGTGAGTGGTGGCGAAGGTTTGTTGCGTTGCGGTGCATCCATTTATCAAGCTATTAATTTGCATTGCATTGCTGAAAGGCATACACAGGCCAGCAGGTTGACGTTGGAAATTCGGGTGGAAAATTATTGTTCCGCTCTGATTGATATTTCCTCGGGGTAGGTATTTTAATCAGTAGCACATGTCCGGCTTCTTGCCCAACTGGGGATGGAGACGCACGGTGCTTTTCTCAATCTTCGTTCGAGAAAAACACCATACCTCGAACGAGTCAGCCGCCGTATAATCAGCCAACGAATGGGTTTCATTGACTTTCATAACATCTAAATTAACTTAGAAAATCGTTAGAATCGCCATAAAACAGACTAGCCGATGTGACGGTGTTGCGGCCCAGCTAAAAATACCTGCACAGAACGAGGTGAAAATTTCATATTATCTACACGCCGCCGCTCCGAAGCAGGTCGAGGATCGAGTCCGATAGCGGAAACGAGCGGCGGTCGGCGGAAGTCAGCCAGGAGGTGCAAATGACTTTTTCGTGTTGCCCAGAATCTTGCAATCTTTTGACATTTGTCACGGCACACCGGTAATTGACCGATACTGGGCCGGTTTCGACCTGTTAGGCGGTATTGAGATCGGAAAATTATTTCAAATTATTGAAACAAACTGGCATCAACATAATTTAGTTTCAGTTATCAGAATTTATCCACAAATGAATGTCCCAGTCTCCAGGTTTGAGTTTCTGTAGTTTGTTTAAATTATTCCTTCTTATATTTTTTTTATTATTTTCGAATAATAAAAAAATATATATAATCGTACTCAGCGCCATAAGGATCTTACAAACAGATAAGGTTTTTTTTGGATCCCGCCTTTGATTTACAAATTAACACATTTTCATCCTGATTAATAATCACTGTTTTTCCCAAGTTTCACGATAGTTTCCTCCCAAAATGAGAGAAGAGAGCCATGGAGTATGAGAGACTTTTCGGGGTAACAATTTTAGCTACAATTTCATTGGAAAAATGGGAAACTTCAAATTAACACTTCATTTGATCCCTTTAAAAAATAAATAAATAAAAATCTGAGACACGTTTTTAAACTATAACTAGTAAACCCAAGAAAAAATTTTAAAAGCAAATTTCCATTAGAAAAAGTTTATGACGAATTTCACGCCAACTCGTCTTCGTGATTGGCAGCACCCTCTCAGAATCCAATGGAACTTTGTGGGTGTGTAGACTATATTTTTTAAAGGAACTTAGCATACTTTGTTTTTTAAAAATTTAACTAGACTGCCACTTGAAAAAGGCTTAAGTTTTTTGATAGATTTTTTTTAAATTAACATAATTAAAAAAGGAAAAGACTAACAAAAAAGTTATGCATGAGTGACTTCTAGGAAATTGTTTTAACATCTATGAAAATTTTTTGTAAACATTGTAAAATCGATTCTTACACGCTAAAAAACATTCAATTTCCCTTTAAATCAGTTAAACAGAACCAAACATGTACGTTTAAGTAAAAGTCATTTATAACTGCTTTTTCGGATATTCCTATTTTTAGGGGCGATTCGTATATGGCTTCGTGTTACTTTGGGGTAGAAGGAAGGTTAAGATTTGGTACAGTTCGTGTAAAAGGTATGGGAAAAATTGTGATAGAGGGGGCTGATAAATCTAAAAAAATAGCGGACGTCATACTTGAATCGTCTTTAAATGGATATGCATCAAGTCTTATCAAATTAGACAATTCTAATTTGATAAGACTTGATTCAATTCTATGTAAAGACGATTCAAATATGACGTTATATAAATTTTCGAAATACTGTTTATGTCAATGAAAACTCATAGGTTTTTGCTTGGTAAGGGTTTTATTTTATTTATTTTTTATATGTACATTTTCACGTATTAGTATCATTAATTTAATTTATAAATCTTTCACAAACAAAGCAAATTTCTTTGCATTATTCTTTGAATCAGAAAACTTTTTAGCTGAAATAAGTACAAAGCAATGAACCTGTGTACCAGGTAAAGGGCGATACGGTCAAAATTTGGTCAATATCAACTTGACGTATTTCTTTCAATTTTGCATTTAAAAAACCTGAACACCCCTCATTTTGAAGGGTGTGTGTGTGTAGAATGTTTCTCTTATTTTGATTTTGGAATTCACTCTTCAGTTGTCAAAATGCCGTCCAAGCAAGAAGAGCAGCGTATCAAAATTTTGCTCGCGCATCGCGAAAATCCGAGCTACTCGCACGCAAAGTTGGCAAAATCGCTAAAAGTTGCCAAATCAACCGTTACAAATGTAATTAAAGTGTTTGGGGAACGTTTGTCGACAGCCAGGAAGTCTGGATCGGGGGGAAATCGAAAACCGGAAGCCGCTGAGACGACAAAGAGAGTTGCCGGTAGTTTCAAGCGAAACCCTAACCTATCTCTCCGAGATGCCGCAAATAAGCTGGGTGTATCGTCTACAACCGTGCATCGAGCCAAAAAACGAGCCGGACTATCGACTTACAAGAAGGTAGTGACTCCAAATCGCGATGATAAACAAAATACGACGGCCAAAGCGCGATCCCGGAGGCTGTACACGACGATGCTGACGAAGTTTGACTGCGTGGTAATGGACGACGAAACCTACGTCAAAGCCGACTACAAGCAGCTTCCGGGACAGGAGTTTTATACGGCAAAAGGAAGGGGAAAGGTAGCAGATATTTTCAAGCACACGAAACTGTCAAAGTTCGCAAAGAAATATCTGGTTTGGCAAGCCATCTGTACCTGTGGCTTGAAAAGCAGCATTTTCATAGCTTCCGGGACTGTCAACCAAGAAATTTACGTGAAACAGTGTTTGAATAAACGTCTGCTGCCTTTCCTGAAGAAACACGGTTGTTCCGTACTGTTTTGGCCGGATTTGGCATCTTGCCATTACGGTAAAAAGGCCATGGAGTGGTACGCCGCCAACAACGTGCAGGTGGTTCCCAAGGACAAGAACCCTCCCAACACGCCAGAGCTCCGCCCAATTGAGAAATACTGGGCTATTGTCAAGCGGAACCTAAAGAAGACCAAAAAAACTGCTAAGGACGAGCAGCAGTTCAAGGCACACTGGCTTTCTGCGGCGAAGAAGGTGGACAAGGTGGCTGTACAAAATCTGATGGCAGGGGTCAAGCGTAAGGCCCGGCAATTCGGATTTGGAAAAGCGGAAGCCTAACTGAATATTTTTCCTGAATTTTATACTAATTGAACTTGAAAAAGAAATTTAATTTGATTTTTTAAATAAACGATTTCACCGATTTACACGCGTTTTCCCTTGACCAAATTTTGACCGTACCACCCTTTATTGTCGTGGCTATATAACTCCTCAAGTTCTTCTGATATTTTTGCACACTGTTCAGCTGATATGAAGCAGAAATTCAGTTTTGTAAAACTTTTATTTGTCTGTTCAACTGCCCAGTCATATGGTTCGCGAGGAGTTTTGATTGTGTTTCCATAATCTTGAGCAAGGCTTGCTCTCTTTGCCATTCGCTTGAGAGTATCAACAATAGCATCAAATAGACCCATGAGATATTGCAACAAAGCGCTATTCTGCTTCCAATCTATACATGAACTTGACATTGCACAAGCAGTCAAAGTTATTTTTGTTCTTATAATAGGCCGCTGCTCCATCTGACATGAAAATAAATTTTGAGCAACTTAAAACTAAGCCCTTTCCAAATAGCAGCCTTAATTTTTCAAACATTCAAAGACCGTTAAAAAATCCAAATGGTAGTTATAATAAAATTTAATTGGCTTCTGTGAGATGTAAGACGAGTTGGTGCGATACACGGTAAAAATAGTACATGAAAAATGTGTTGTTAGAAATTTTTTTTTACTTGAAAGTGCCCATCTTGCACTGTATGGCGAACTCTTATACAAATATAATACCTTTGTTAAGAAAAAATTTCGTCCAATTCCAAGAGAGTCTTTTTTTGAAAATCGACTTTAAACTTTAAAATATTTTTTTTAGCATGTAAAAATCGTTTTTTTTTTAAATAAAAGTTAAGATGATTTCCTAAAAGTCACCCATACATCACTTTTTTGTAAGTCTTGTCCTTTTTGAGTTATGTTAATTTAAAGAAAAACTATCAAAAAACCCTGCTCTCGAATGGCAGTCTGGATAAATTTTTGAAAAACAAAGTATGCAAAGTTGCTTGAAAAGACATAGTCAACACACCCACAAAGTTTGATTGGTTTCTGAGAGGGTGCTGTCAAACACTGGATGAGTTGGCATGAAATTCGTCTTATCCTTTGACAGATAGGCCAATATCGTTCGCAAATAAGAAATTTCCTAAATTTTTTGTTTTGTTTTTCAAGTTGCCTTTGAAATTGCTGGTTGAACTTCTGAAATGACTGAAACTGAAATTGATACGTAGAATTTTCAGGAATCCTATTAGAATTCTTGAGAACTTCCGTATTATTTCAAGCTGATTGTGGAACTTTTGGTTATTTTTTAAAATTTTCTCAGCTCAGAACTTCCTTGAATTTCTGACAGGTTCTGAGACTCTGGGAGGTCCGTTTAAGTGTCGAATAAAACGATTTAAAAATATTTCAAGTTCTTATATTTTAGGTATCTTTTTCGAATTTTGTAGATAATACCTATACACAAAATTGCCATCAGTTTCATAAAATTTCCGGAATTTGAAAAACTAACAAAAATTATACACTATTAAAAATTCTTTAAACTTTTCACAAGTTTGACGAATAACTTTTGTAAAATCTGCAGAAGGATCGGAATTCCAAGTTTTCCGGAAACTTCATCAGTTCTGGTCAGTCCGAAAAACTGTCGAGAAATCCACTGAACAGTTTCGAAAATACTATTATACAATTTTTAGTTTTGAATTTTTTTGAATTCTACGGAAAATCTGGAGAGCTTTCGAATTATTTCAAGCAGTTTGTAGAACTTTGCTAACTTTTTTATATCTTCCAACACAGCTCAGGAGTTCTTTGAATGTCTGATAAGTTATAAGACTTTTCCAGAACTTTCCGTTGCGGAGAGTCTCAGAACATGGAAGAATTTAGAAGACTTCATGAATTATGTTGGAAGATACTGAAAATTTTACAAAAAATTTACATATTGCTTGAAAATATGCGATAGTTTTGCAGAACTCAAATGCGATTAAAAAATTTCAGTAAATTCTAGTCTAGAACTATCGTTAAATCCACTGTTAGTAAAATATTTGAGGAACTATACGAATTACATTATACGATTTATTTAAAGAATTGAGTAGAAAGTGTACACATTTCCAGAGTTTTGTCAAATTTCTGGAAGTTTAAAAAAAAAACAAAAACTACATAAGTTCAAAAATAATTTAAACTTTTCACAAGTTTGAAGATTATCTCTTGGAAAGTCTACAGAAGGAGTGTGTAATGCCTATTAAGGACTGCATCGTTAATTATGAGTACACCTTTGAGGTTATGTATGAAAAAGACTATCACTTATTTTGACAGCTGTTTGATGTCAATGTGTTGCTTGCCTTGTAAACAAATGAAAACCTTCATTGAAAGTAAAAGTTTTACTTCAAGCGGAACAAGGCGTGGTCTTACGGAAGAAAAGCGAAAATCGATTGTGATCAAGTACTGCACTGAAAAGGGATTGTTGCTAAGAAAATTAGCAAAAGAAGAAGGTGTTAGTGTCTGTGCGGTCCAAAATGCGATCAACCGGTTTGTTGAACATTGAAGAACTTACCCGGCCGTGGTAGAAATAACAGGTGCGTTAAACCCAAATTTGGACAAACAAATTTGCAAAGTTTTTGATGGAAAAAAGGAGGATCCATCAGAGATTGCGCGACGATTGGAATGGTCCAACGCGCAAAGGAGCGAAATTCCCTGAAGACGTACCGGAAACAAAAATGTCCTAAACGCAGCCAAATTTAGACGGATTCCGTGAAATTCTCGGGCTCGGAAGCTGTACGACGACGTTTTGAGCAAAAATGACATGTTCATTATCATGGATGACGAGACGTACGTCAAATTGGATTACAGGGCACTTCCAGGGGCACAGTTTTACACCGTGAAGCGTGGTTCGGCTGTCCCAAATTCGGAAAAATCGGAATTTGGAAAAAAGGTGTTGGTTTGGCAAGCAACTTGCCAGTGCGGTATGAAATCGACACCTTTTTATACTACCGTAAATATGAACGCCGAAATGTACAGGAAGGAATGCCTGCAGAAACCAATTCCAATGTCCAATTTGTGGAAAAGGCGACGAATCCTCCAAATTGTCCGCAAATAAGGCCCATTGAGCAATTTTGGGCTTTGATGAAAGGAAAGCTGCGGAAGAAGGCTAGAGGAGCAGATGACATCATCAAAAAAGACTGGGTAAACGTAAGCAAAACTTCCGACGGATCGGTTGTGCAAAGCCTCATGAGGAACATCAAGAAGAAGGTGCAAGAGCTGGCCAGATCTGCGAAAAATTAAATTAATACTGATGTAATGGGCTTTTTTGATGGTCAATAAACAATGTTAATGAATCTGAGTTGCAAAATAAATAGAATATATTTAAATACATAAATTTTTAGGTGTACTCATAATTAACGATACAGTCCTTATCTGGAAAAAATAAATAATAAAACATATGAGTCTAAGGCCTAATGGACCCGCTAGAACATCCTGAATGAAGAAGTTCGGAAAGAAAACACAAATGCCTTATGAAGTGTAAAGCGTTGTTTAAGAATATAGTACACATGCAAACGTATTAATTAGTTCTCGTTGATAAACGTTAAAGATTTGTTGTATCTTTCTGGGATGTTCTAGGTTATTCAAGATGTACTTGAGTTCCAAACTTCAGATCTACAATTTTCACAGTAGCTTAAAACCCTATATAAGGTTACGATAAGTGTTCAAACATATTGAATGAACCTTTTGGAAGGTTGAACTGAATAGAAGCAGATGAAATTGAGCGGAGCGCTCTGTTTCTCTCTGCTGGTGACATTGTCGGCGGTCACCCATGAGCTCAGATACACGAGCTGGTCTTTCACCTCAATTTCATTACCGTCGATCTGAACTCGGGATGCCAGGTTAATGCCATTGTCTTCTCGAGAGGCTCTTCCTTTCATGTATTTCAGTAGTTGGTGGTAGTTGATCAACTTCAGAAATTTTGTTGTTTTCCAACCGACCAAATTTCGCTTCGATGTTTTGGAGGGTCGGAAGGGTCGGAAACCTGTCAAGTTCCACGCGTGTTCCTGGATCTATTACCGTGTCACCTTCATTTACCGTATTGTCTACGTTAAGGTGCTCAAGATCAAAGTACTGCTTCACATTTCGATCAACAGGTGCATCTAGTAGATTTGCAGCATATTTACTAGATGCAAAATTGCCATGTATGGGAACCAAACCGTCCTTTTAGCGGCGGAAATAGCAGCTGGATTCTCAATGACGAATGAAGGAGTGATAACTGTTGATGAGCAGAAGCCAATAAACGGTTTCTTTAAGACAATTCTCGATAACTCAATCAAAACACAAAAATTCAAACGTAAATTTCTCGGAACTCTTCGCACTCCTACGCAAACTAGCATGGCTATCAATGAGCCTATCATGTTAGAGGAATATTTGTGATGGTGATGCTATTGTATGTGGCAGTACGAAAAGTTTCGGGAAATTTGCGATTGAGTCTCTGTTTACAAAATCAGATACGTCGTTTTGAATAGGTTGTCGAGAATTGATTGTATGCTAAGAGCATGCAAGATGATACCGATCTTGTGCCTAGTAAACACTAAAGCGATGTAATATACCGAGTTCAAATTATTTGGCCTCGGAAAAGGATGAAATGACAAATCACATTAACCGCCGGACAGTGAAATTAGCGGACATTCTATGGCGAAACTTTAGAATGCTCCGAAAACTTTTCCATCATCGCATCGCCTGAATTTGCTTCGCACTTTGACGCCTTCACCCCTGCCATTAAGTGCCAAGCAAACGTCGATCCTGTCTCATCCAATTTCCTCCTTTCTGTTTCATGTCGCCTTTGGAATGCATGCCGAGCTCGCTCGCAAGTCAGGGTTTTCTCCGCTCCTGTGTCAACACAGAGCCAAAGCTAATAATCATCGTCGTCACAATTAGATGCTAATGAACTTATCCCCCGAAAAGCTTCGTCGTCGTCGTCGTCGGATGCGACGTCTTTTCATCGCGGAAACCTAAGTCACTCCGTGGCCCGAGAACAAAGGCCCCGGGTGCGACTAATTCAACCATGTTCAGTCACTTCCAGTAAATTAAAACGTCAACTGATGGCGGCTTTAAGCAAGCATTATGTCTGTTATCGGTCTGTTCGGAGCTATGATTTCAGGAACTTGATTAAATTTTTGACAAACCAGCTGGGGCGAAAATTTCTCAAGAAAGTAATACAACACACCAACACCATACATGGAAGCGAGAAAAACAAGTCCACCAGTTGGGGCTCTACAAAGTTGAAGCAAATCGATTGAACTTGCACCCAGTGAATCCCGAGCAAATCGAACAGCTGTTCGAGTGATGCCTTGTAGAACCGTTTCGGTGTCGGCATCGGGGCCCAAATGTGTAAAGGTGCTTGTTATGTTCTGGCTGCGCTCTTCTTGTTTTTCCATTTCCCTTCGGGCAATGCGGGTTCTGCACACTGCACTCATCCGTATGCAGTTGTGCAGCCCCAATCAAACCAGTGTGGGAAAATGGCATGGGAAGAGGGGGCGCGGGAGGCGAGAGGTGGTTAATGGTTACAAATCTCACCGGCAAAACATTGTTAGTACGACCGAACCTTAAGGAGAGCAGCAGGCAGAACGGACTGAGCGAGAAAGCATTTTTTTTTCTGCTGCCGCAAGCTCCCCTCCCCCTTTGATATTGATGCACTCTTGCCACACGCTCTCCAGGGAAAACTACATAAACATTACATTTGAATAAATCAACCGACCGCGTGTGCACATGGCCGAAGTTGCTTGCAAGCTTGTTTTTTACAATGTTTTATCATCTGCTTCGATGGACCTGAAGAGAGCCGCTATTTGCTTTGTTTCTTTCGAGCGCGGGACATTCGCCACCTTCGTGCGATTGGTTTCGGATGCCCCGATCAGGAGGAAGTGTTGGTTGTCTCTTCATCCGGGCGTCTAGCAGAGGTGTTTCAGAATTCTCTGAGATCTTCTAGAACAGGCAACCCAGATTACAACGACTCTCCCCACCCCCACCCTACCACAACTCGGGTTTGTTTTGTTTTGCGATCACACTGTTTCCTCCTAGCCGCAGCAGTTAGTTCGGACTGGCAAAACGTGGACCGTTGCATTCGGGGGGAAGAAAAAAAGAAAACAACGGAAATCAGATACCACTTAGCAGCAGGGCAGGAGAACTCCAAACGCGGACTCCGGTGCAATGTTTTGGGAAAGCCTGAACACGAGAAAACGCTCTCCATCGAAGTTGGTTCCAGTTGAGTTCCAGTCCGGTGGGGAAAGATTAGTCCCGTGTGTAATCTGAGGGATAGTATTTTTTGTTTGTTTTTGTTTTCGCTCCTCTCCAGTGGGAAAAGGGTACGATTACCTGGAATGAACTGAAAGGAACAAGGAACGGAGCGAATGGACACCAGCTGTGCATAATGTGATACGGTTGTTTTTGCACTGTTTACTTGCACCGTCTGTCGTTTTGGAGGCCCTGTGTGAGGGAAATCTGGGGCGAGAACAAGGAGATCTGTTGGATATCTAGTTTTGTTCTCCACAGACATTTGACTTTGTTGCAGTAGAATTTTTGTGAGGCAAGTTGATTTTTGATCAATTTATGTAGATTTTCGGTTATAATCTTAACATTCGACTTTCATTAAATTATAAATTTAAACTAGATGAAATTGTTCAAACTTCTTCCAAATATGAAGCCTGCTAGACATTTTTAAATCTCTGTCAAGTATTTCCAACGCATTTGGACAGTTCAAAATTTTCCCGCAACATATTAATGCATGGCACACGGATTAATTTATGTTGATTCTTGAGAACGGTTATATTCTCAATATTCGACTTTCATTGCGTTTTGACCGTTTATTAGACGACATTTTGCAAACTTGTTCAAAATATGTAGCCTGCAAGACTTTTTGCAATCCCAGTCAAAAATTTCCAACAACAACCTTATGCATGGTTTTGTATGGAAAATGTGACCCATGTGGCTATTTCTTAAATCTATCAAATTCTACGTAAAAAAAACACACATTCGATTTGCACCGGTTGATCGTCTCGAGGTTAATTGGAATAATTGGTATAATAATGGCTGGGAATTTTGAACAATCTTTAAAAAACAAAAGTATTCTGATATTTAGAACATCAATTGATGAATTGAACATCTTCACACACAAAACTTACAACATACACACACAATTCTCAAAAATTAAACCTAAATATGTAAGCAAATCAAATCCGAATACCGGTCCTGGTAACCTGGAAGATTGCTCCATCCCAGCTCAACACGGAACAAATGAGCGTTTAAAGAATAATGATTAGATATCAGGCGAGACATCACACGAATTAATTCTCGACCGACATCCAACTCCCAACATATTCCGACACTTCGGGGGGCCATCGTAGCCATCGTCACAAAGCTGTTTTAAAGGGTGTTCCGATTAAAATTTGGTCAAACAGTAATGTGTGTGAGTCGATCAAAGTTTTTTAATAAGTCAAATTATTTTTCTTTTTCAAGTTCAGTTAATACAGAATACAGGAAAAATATTCAGCTAAGCTTCCTTTTTATCGAATGCGAATTGCCGGGTCTTTCGTTTAACACCTGCCATAAGATTTTGTACAGTCTCCTTGTCCACTTTATTCGCCGCAGAACGCCAGTTTGCCTTGAACTGTTTCTCGCTCACAACAGCTTGTTGAGTCTTCTCAAGGTTCCGCTTGACGATGGCCCAATATTGTTCGATTGGGCGGAGCTCTGGCCTGTTGGGAGGGTTCTTGTCCTACCACTCCATGGCCTTTTTTCCGTAATGGCAAGATGCCAAATCCGGCCAGAATAGAACGGAACAATTGTGTCGCTTCAGGAAAGGCAGTAGACGTTTTTGTAGGCACTCGCTCAGATAAATTTCCTGGTTGACTGTTCCGGTCGCAATATAAACGTTGCTCTTCAAGCCACAGGTACAGACGGCCTGCCACACCAGGTATTTCTTCGCGAACTTTGACAGTTTAATGTGCATGAAGCTGTTTAAAGTCTGCCTTGACGTAAGTTTCATCGTCCTGTACCACGCAATCAAACTTCGTCAGCATCGTCGAATATAACTTTCGCGATCGTGCTTTGGCCGACGTGTTTTGTTTATCGTCGCGATTTGGAGTCACCACTTTCTTGTAAGTCGACAGTCCAGCTCGTCTATTAGCTTCTACGGTTGAAGGCACCACTCCCAGCTTCTTTGCGACATCTCGGACGGAGAGGTTGGGATTCCGCTCGAAACAACGGGCAACTCTTTTATCGTCGCTGGGGTCTCCGGCTTTCGATTTTCCCCCGATCCAGCTTTCCTGGCTGTTGATAAACATTCACGGAACACTTTTAATACGTTGGTAACAGTTGATTTAGCCACATTCAACAATTTCGCCAACTTCGCGCGAGAATAGTTTGGATTTTCGCCGTGCACGTGCAAAATGTTGATGCGTTGCTTCTCTTCCTTCGACGACCTTTTGAGCACTGATGTGCTTATCTCAAAATCAAAATAGAGGCATGATGCTACACGCAGACATCTTCAAAATGAGGGGTGTGCAAAATTTTTGAATGCACGATGAAAGGAAATGCGTCAAGTTTGAGTCGACCAAATTTTGATCGAAACGTCCTTAAGCTCATCATGATAGTTCGCAATTCTGGATGGTTCATGAACATTAAGTGGTCCCATCTGGAAATATTGATCTGATTTTCATTCAAATTTGGATGGAATCTCGAGTATGATTGTGAGGAATTTCAAACAAGTTCCTTCCAATTATTCAATTGGAATATCAAAAAAAAAGTTAAAGACTGCGACAAATCAGGGCAACTAGGTATGAGAACATTTCAGTGAAGTTCTTATCAAACTTGGCAAAAGTCCTAGGTGTTTTCAAACTGCATTTCGGAGACATTCTAACTGACCAGCGAACCCTGGGCACTGGCAAAATATTTAGGTAGTTTATCTTCACCTACCAGGTCCCAGGGCTGGTCTGGTTATTTACCATTTTGGTAAGCAAACACACTAGTTTTGCCGGATCAATGGTAATGCAGCCCTAAAGTGCTTCTGAAGTTTCTCCAGCAATTCTTATAGATGAACATTATGATGGTCATGTACAGTTTTTGAAAATAGTTGAAATGTTGCATTTGATCATATAATAAATTACGGTAGGTTTGATGTATGAATAAATTGATTCCTTTTGTTATTAAGTTTGCTAAGTTTCAACAACAAATTTCTGTCTGTATGTCTGTCTGAACCTTTTAGACTCGAAAACTACTGAACCGATTGGCGTGAAGTTTTGTATGGAGAGGTTTTCGGGGCCGGGAAAAGTTCTTATGATAGTTAGAGACCCCTCCCTTCTCTGGAAAGAGGGGCTCCCATATAAATATAAAAACAAATTTAAACCAAAAATGAAAATTACCCCTACTTTTATGAAAATTTGTATGCAGGGGATTTTGGGGCCTAACTCGAGAACTAATCAAGCAAAGGAAACCAAATTTGGCATGTGGGAATTTTTGGTGGTAAAACATGTTTCTATGGTAATTTGAGCAGCCTCTCCTATCAGAAAGGGATGGCTCTTACACAAATGAAACAAATTTGTTTTGCATAACTCGTGAACTAATCAGGCGAATTTGGCGTGTGGAAGTTTTTAAAGGCGAAAAATGTTTCTAACTTTTGCATAAAAAAAAATGGACAAAAATTGTCGATTTTTCATGGGTTTACCTTCACCCGCACTGACGAAACTACCCATGCAACATCAATCATAAAGAAAAAAAGTAAAAAGGAGTTTAATTTATTTTGTTTTTAGTAACCCATGAGTCAGCAGACAAAACTTGACAGCTCTATCATTCGAACTCTAACCGTGATGGCAAAAAAAGTGAAGCAACGTGAAAAGTGGCTACATCGCTGCGTGCGCTTGGCCGGGAGGCCAAACAGTGAAAAAGTACCTGGCGAACATGAACATACATGTCAGGAAGCGGAAGTCGCATCCACTGGTTTCGGAGCTGCAGGCAATGACGCAGCCGCAGCGGCTGAATAAGATGGTCAACTCGATTTTCCCGGCGAATCGCGACGTGGCGGTGGTGATGGACGACGAGACCTATTTCACCCTGGATGGCAACGACTGGCAGCGCACTTCGTATTTTACTTCCCCCACGAAGGAAGTGATCTCCGAGGTGAAGTTCATTTCACACACCAAGTTTCCCAAGAAGGTGCTGCTGTGGCTGACAATCAGCGAGAAGGGGATGTCAAAGCCGATCTTCTTTCGCTCCGGACTGGTCGTGAACGGGGAAATTTATGATACGAAATGCCTCCCGGAAGTCGGCCCACTACTCAAAGCGATCGTTGGAGGAGATGGAGCGGCTGGATATCGATGTGTTACCAAATTCGTCGAACCCGCCGAACGTCCCTCAGCTGCGTCCCATCGAGAATTTCTGTGTCAACCTGAAGCGTAAGATCTACTCCAACAATTTTGTCGCGACAACTGAGGAGGAATTGATAAATAAAACGAAGAAAGAACTCTACACTCTACAAGCCAACACGCATGTTTTCATCCGCCATGGCGAATCTTCCGGTTAACTGCCGGAATGCCGCTCGCAAGGGCGTAGAATTTTTCCGGAAGTAAGCCTTACCTTTCATTGGAAATTTATCAAAAGCAATTATCTGTCTTAGCTTTTCTGTTATCACCATCCGAAAAAAAGTAGATTTTTATAATGCAAACGTTACGGTGGTTTGTGACCTCTCCTCCCTCTGAGAGGAGGGGCTCTCATACAAATGAAACACAAATTTAAACCAAACATGAGAATTATCCGTACTGTTATGAACATTTGTATGCAGGAGTTTTTGGGGCCGGAGAAGGTTCTCATGATGGTTCGAGACTCCTCCCCGTCTGAAAGAGTTGGCTCTCATACAAATGAAACAAAAATTTCTGCATAACTCGAGAACTTATCAAGCAAATGGAATTTGCGCACATTTGGCATGTGCGGGTTTTTGGAAGCAGGATTTTTTCTATGGTGGTTCGAGACCTCTCCCCTCTCTGGAAGGAGAGAATGATTCTGATAGAAGTTTGAACCCTTGGGGGATGTTTGAGTTACTCTCAGTGCTACATCATGCAAAAGAAGTTAATCTAAGGTTATGCAAGAGAAAATTACGTTCAAACTGAAAGGATACAGTATAGTTTGAAGGTAAATGTTTTGTCTATGAAATGCTTCTACACAGAAAGAAAAACCATGGTAGAAATTAACGATCCAAGAGTTAAATTAAAAACTCACACACCTATGTTTTGTTTTGCAGAAATTACACACTTTAGCAAACGAAAATATTTTAACAAAATTCATTCCTAAAAAAACCACAAAAGCGTTCTATTACATTTTCATTCACTTAGTTTCAAGCGTAGCAAGGCTCGCACCGCTAGTTAACAATAAATAAAAAGTAAAAATCAGATGGTAATGCGTCAATCTTATGTTTTCGAATAGCACAGATAGATGGGTGATGAGATGAAAATGGGTTCAGTAACCCGAGATACTATACTTGTATCAAGGTCTTTTATGGTGAGGCGATTTTGCTTATATAATACTAGCTGCACAGTTTTGAAGAAAAATGCATTTTTAGAGTACGCATCGGTAATGGACGATGTGACCGAATTGGAATTGGAACGATCTGGAGATCCTAGAAATCAGCATACGTCGAAGCAGACCAATATGAAGATGACAGCCAACACAAAGGCAAGGGAGCAAAAGGGATAGAAGAATGAGTAAACAAAACATCGGTGAGATCGTTCATTTTTTTGCTCCTTGTTAAAACTCTTAAGTATATACGGGATCAAGTCCCTATCACTTCGAAGTTTTTTGAGCACAAACCTCAAATACTAATAGGACTTCAGGTGTGGAATTGTCAAGGATCGTTTGCTCCACTGGAGCATCGATTGGTTAGCAATTTCAGCGTTGTTTGTTTTGTTTTGTTTGTGATTTTTAGTGAACAAAATCGGGAAGTGATAACTAACATAACCTATAAATCATATGGAAAAAGGACTCCCTCACCTTAATTCTAGATATGCGCCAGAATTAGAAAAAAAGTTTGTTTTTTAATTCTGGAAGTGTGAATGCCCTTCATGTATCCAATTGATACATGGTAGTGTTCATGCCAGGCTTATTGTATTTGAAGATGAACTCAGAACGTGCGTGTATGAACAGGCATTCTTGAAATGAATTGTTGGACGTACAATAGAACTATCACCATTTATATTTAGGGCTAAAAATGTCTCCATTTATGAATAAATAAAAATTGATAACCATAGGTGCAAACAGCTTTCTTCCATAAAAACACTGCCGGTAAGTGGTTTATGGATTGTACACACACTCACACACATACACTCACAATTCTAACTGAATTGCGAAGTAACTCTTCTGCAACTCATTTCTCAAGCAAAAATTCTCGAGCGTCATTTGAAAATGTGTGTGATTCGGGTGCGAGGGCCTCATTGCATATTGTTTTCAAAAACATATTTTGTAACAGAGTGTTGATGTACAGAGACAATTATTGAGTTGATTAGGTGATTTTATTTCGCTTTAAAAGTTAATATGAATCTATTTTTAAAGCTCAATGATCCATTAAAAAAATTAATTTCCTACAGAAATTGTAAATACATCAATTTTGGGTTGGAAATTGCGTTGAACTAAATGGACAAAATTTGTTCATAAGCTTTGGCTCTGGACCTTTTTGACTTCATTATGTGAAAGAACACTGTCATGAGTATCAGTAAAACGCTCGCTAAATTAACGCTAAAAAAAAGGGATTCAAAACCCATACTTCCAAACATGCGATGGGGGGCAGTATACAGCTCCTCCAAACAAATTTTCGTCGTGCAAATTGAGTCACAGGAGCTCTTTGTAAAACAGAGGCACAGTTCTAAGAATTTCTACAAAAAATGCAAATTGGAACGTACTCACCATATAAATATACTATTTACTAGCAACAGATGTATTCATTGTCAATAAAATCATCTTTCCATACTATTAACAATTGAAGGAAGGATCCTCACCGCCAATCGGTCCCCAAATCCACTCGATCAAATCCCATCAATCAAACGCTCCGTCAAACCTTCATCACCTTCACACCCCGAAGGTCAGCAAACTGACCAAACAGGTACGGTTTCATCGGTGGAGTTCAGCCAGGCAAAACCGATAATTTTTCCACTCTTTTTGAGTGGGATGATTTAAGCCAGATGTCACACCCAGCCCAAATATACGACTATGCTCACAGCAGCAACGGCAAAAAAAAAACAAAATCTGGCAAAATATTAAGGGATATCGAATATACTCTCAACGGGTGGCGGGCGGACGTTTGACCAGTGCGAGCTCATTAAAGGTGATTATTTTTATCGCTCGAAATCCAGGCCCGAGGACGACGCCATCCGTCACGTGATATCTGCTTCTTTTCCCCATGACAGACATGGCACAGCATTCGTACAACCGTAATTTATTATTGATGGATCTAATTGCCATGTAAAGTTTCAATCTCTGTGCCATTTGAAATTAATCATAAGCCAGAGTTGTTTGGAGGTGCGCTCGCGCAAACTCTTCCTAACGATGGTAATAATTATGAAAAGTTGCCCATTTCTTGCGGAGGCAACGCAAGAAGAACGCCCACTTCCTGGGCGCTCTAAGCGGGTGCTGTTGCTGGCACGGCCGGATTGCGAGGGCGGATCCCGTGCACAAAAAAAAACCCAACACGCATCAGTCGAGCATTTCTGACTGCGAAATGTCATAAAATTTATTGTCCCTGCGGCACCACCCCCCCCCCCACCCGCCCGCGTTCCAGTCAGTTCGTACTATCTTGGCAAAACTGCACTTCACTCTGCACTCACTTCTGTCTCGCTCTGCGATGTTTGATGTGGTTTTATTTGCAACACTTCGAAGGTTCGGTTCAGTTGTCTCATTTCGAGTGTCATTTTTTAGGATCAAGCGTGTTCTTCCCGGTTGGCGGGTGGTGCTTTTGAATGGCTTACAGCGCGTCGACCCACGGCCCGCAGACACTCAAAGTCCTTTTATCGCTTTCGTGTTTTTGTTTGGATTGCGTTTGTTGAACTTCGCGTGCAAATACAATCATTTCGGGTGGGAGGGGGTGGTGGGATGCTGCATCGTTGATGGATTACCTCTCGCAGGAGTGGGGTATGGGTGCTGATGCATTCAATTTTACAGTGAATATGTGTTCGAAGGGCGAACGGTTTTTAGTGCGAAGAGCATTGCTCAATCAACGGCGCTAAACGTTGTTTATGTTTGCGAGGTGGATTAACACGGGAAAGGCGATTATTCAGGTTCAGGAATTTATTATCAAACGACTAAGGATTTTTGGGTTGTAATTTCTTGCGATTGATTACCTTGATAATGCTGAATTTTTGGATGATAGTAAACTAAGTTTGGATTATGTAGATCATGGTTCAGAGCCCATGTTCAAATTATTCCTATTATAAGAGCTTGGAAATAAGTTGTAGCAGCCTGTTTATGACTGAATTAAGTTTTAAAACAGTTATTTCAACCACTTTGCAATAGGAGTTCTACTTGGGTTTTTAAGACCGATATCTCTGACTTCAATGACTTGGTTTTACTTCAGAAAAACCTGGTGAGTTACACCAGGAGGCGTTTAAATATGAATAAAAAATTCCATTTCATGGTGCTTTAGAAAAATCTCAAAATATTGTAATGTAATTGGGTAAAAAAATCATACTTTATTGTAAATTAAAAAATATTAATGAGGTTTGCTGTTATCAACGAACTTCCTCAGAATCATATGATGAAACAATAAAGTTTTCAAGGCATTCCAAATACCTACCACTTGAAATATAGATCATGAGTTCATTCGGCTCATAAGAAGATCTTTTGCGAAGTCCTTAGCTGATTTCGGTCTATAAACACTTTTTGGATAGCTTGTCTTCGATTAATCAATATCCAAGTGGTAAAGGCCATCCGAGAACTTGGAGTAGGTTCTTGGCCTTTCAAGTGTAGGTAGCACGATGCGCCAACTAATTGTTATTAGACCAATGTAGTTATCTTCCCTATTCACAGGTGTCAAAACCCCATGTTGGTTCATGGACAAACTGGAAAGAGTCCGTCTTCGTTTTCAAGTGTTTTAGAGCTTTGAAAAACTCCAAGTAGTTTACATCTAGTTCCTTCAAGCAATCAACGGAGCAAATGACTTTTCTAACGTATAAGGATGTTCACATTTCATGTTTAGTATTCATGATGGCGACGAAAGAAAAACAAGTGCGCGGGCGAATTTTGTACGGGCGTACGGCAAATCCTGACTTGTCAATACGGGACCTTGCAAAAACATTGCATTTGCCTAAATCCACTGTTCACGATGTGCTCAAATCATTTTCGGAACGTTTGACGGTGGAGAGGAAACCGAGAAGTGACAAAAACATTGGACGCGCTGATCCTGTCATGGACCGAAAGGTGAAAAGGATATTAACGAAAAACCCAAATCTCTCCATTCGAACGGTGGCTCGTGAAATAGGGATGTCGCCTGGTTTTGTCCAAAAATCAAATCAACGTTTAGGACTTAAGTCGTATAAAGTAAAAACAGTTCCAAATCGCAACGACAAACAGAACTTGGCAGCAAAATCACGGGCTCGACGTTTGTACTGCGAATATTTGACGAAGTTTTCATGCGTTGTTATGGACGATGAAACTTATGTCCTGGAGGATTTCAAGCAGCTTCCAGGGCTGGCTTTTTATTCTGCTATGGCCAGAAATGCTACAGCTGAGCATTTCAGAACGAAGAAGGCATCGCAATTTCCCAAAAATACCTTGTGTGGCAAGCAATTTGTACGTGTGGCAGAAAGAGTAAATCTTTCGTCACTACAGGCACAATCAACAAGGAGATCTATCAGAAAGAGTGTCTGCAGAAGCGATTGCTACCCTTCATCAAAAGTCACAAAGAAAAACCTTTGTTCTCTCCCGATTTGGCATCATGCCACTAAAACTGTTATGGAGTGGTACCAATCAAATCAAGTGAACATTGTACCAAAAACCTCAAACTCGCCAAATTGCCCAGAGCCACGACCATTCGAGAGATATTGGGCTCTGATGAAGCGGAAGCTTTCTGGAAAGAAGCAAGGAATCAAAGACATCAAACACTTCCAGCAAATTTGAACAAAGACGGCTTCTACGATTTCTGAAGAGTCTGTACAAACCCTAATGGACGGAGTTAAGCGCAAAGTTCGAAAATTTTATGCAAATACCGAATAACTATGTTTTGTCTTCACGAATTGTTAAAACACATCCCATGAATCTGAAATAAACAACTACGCCGGAAATATAATGCGAAATTTATGTTTTATTCATGTTTTGAGATATCCGGATTATTGCGGATACAGACCTTATTGTGTCAGCGCCTCATGCCGGTTTATAACGATTGGTAGTCAGTTATTATTCTCAAGTATTCTAGGTCTTCCGAGAACTCTTTGAAGTGTGGCCTTGGCAATCGATCACAGTATACAATGACGTTTCCAAGCGCCCGAGCCTCAATGTGGACTATGAACATATTTTAAGTGGTCTAACTTCATTGCCAAGTTTTTAGGTCATCGGACAACTCTTTGATGTACAGGTCTATGGACTTCGAGATCAACCACCATACCAAATGGCTCCTCGAACGAAATTTTAGTGTCTTGCGAACAATCAAAGATATTTATTCAACTTATTCAACTTAACAACTCATAATAGGAGATGTTCGCTCATCGCCATGAGGCACCAAGAGTGGACAGTAATGTTCAGGGTAGCCCCAAATAAGTGACGCAGTATTTTGTTTCAGTGTGGAATTCTTCTAGCCATCGTGAGAGCCATCTGGTTGCCAGCATATTAATGAGAGACTGACTAATATGTAAACAAACTAGTGTTCGCTAGATTCCGTCGACAGGAAGTGCCTAAGAAAAATATGGATTTCAAAAGACAACGGATTTTGCAGTTGCATTTGGCGGGAAAGCGTCCCAACCAGATAGTGGCCGAGACTCGGAAGGAAAGAATGCGCCGCACATGAATCGACCGGACGTTGAGAAGATGGATGACGAGGGGAACCATCGATCCAAAGAAAAAACCAGGTCGTCCTCGCAGTGTACGTCCCAAACGGCTTGTAAAGGCGGTGCGTGAGCGAATTCGCCGAAATCCTTGTCGTTCTTCTGGCTCAGGATATGGACGTTTCCAGGAAAACTATCAAATCAGTTCTCAAAGAGGATTTGAGATTGATGCCGTACAAGAAAAGAAAAAAAATCATGGACTTTCGGAAGCCAACAAGAAGAACAGAGTCATTCGTTGTCGCGAATTGCTTCGTCGGCACGGTGATTCCATTATTGTGTTTTCGGATGAGAAAAATTTCGTATTGCAGCATAGTTTCAACGTTCAAAATGGCGAGTATTCAGGATATCCCTTCTTCAATTTGCGCAGTTCAACGCTTCCAAAATCATACTTTCGGTCATGGTTTGGGGAGCGATTTCTGCGGAAGGTCGTCTACCCCTGCTTTTGATTGATAAGGGTGTAAAAATCAACGCAAAGATTACCCAAGCATGGTGCACCAAGAATTTGCCAGACTTCATTCCTAAGGAATTATGGCCAGCTTCTTCGCCAGATGCAAATCCTCTGGATTTCTCTATTTGGGGAATCATGGAAGCTCACTTTCAAGATCTCAAACCAACGGGTATTGAAACATTCAAAGCTATCATATGGGGGATGGGATATGGGATATGGGATGAAATCCCCGAAAATCAGGTGCGTGCAGCTTGTAATGCCTTTTCGAAGAGACTAAGGGCAATAATTAAAGCTCAAGACGATATAATCGAGACGTAAATATGTACACATAAACAATAAAGTATAAGAAACAGAATAACAAAGAAACATTTAAATTATTTGTCTTTTCGTGAGAGATACAGTCTTTGTTTCATGCGCCACTTATTTGGGCCTATCCTGTACATCATAATCGTTACTCCACGTACGGAGAAAACAGACATAACAATTATATTAACTCATAATAGACAAAAAAAATCTTTTCAAAGTACTTGGCAAACTCCTTGCAGCCAGTCTCGTTTTTGTCGGAACCGGGAGCTACCTTGCGCATTCTTGCGTACCAACTGGCTACATTCGGGTACTTGCTCAGATCAACTTTGGCGACGTCGTACGTGGAGGGAAAAGGGAGGGAGGCCGGGCGGGGCGGGGGGGGGGAAACGCCTGGGGGGGGGGGGGGGGGGGGGGGAGGGGGGGCGGGGGGGGGTGGTTGGTGCCGTGGGGGGGGGCGGGAGGGAACGAATAACTTGATAACTGGCCTTGGTATTTAAGAGCTCTGCATTAAGAGGTAAAATACCTGAGGGTAATACCAAAAAAATGTTCCCACAATGTTATGCGAATACCAAATTGAGGTAAGACAATACCAAAATAGTACCTCTCAGGTATTCCCAGGTATCCCAAATAACAAGTTTTGTTATTCGAGAGATATTTTGCTTGCAATTCTTAGGTATTTTTCTTAGGTATTTTACCTCTTATGCTGCGCTCTAAAATACCAAGGCCAGTTATCAAAATCAAAATTAGATATTCATATGTTATTTTCTCCTGCTCGGGATGTGGGGGGGGGGAAATGTGTTTTTTTTTTTTTTTATATTGACAATTGAAGTATTGTTTTAGTTTTGTTTTGGTCATAGTAAAGTCTACATTTTCTCTATGCTTATTGTAAGTTCCCATCATCTGATTCAGAGGTACAAATTTGGCGTAATTTGTACGATGATGGCTTGTAATAAATATATTTCGTAGTTGCCGCGACGGTATGTAAAAATTAAGTTTTGACAAAAGTTCTGCTGAATCAACGCGTTGCGAAACAATGTCATTTACGAATAATACTAATGCAAATTCACGGCGCTCTTTTAATGATTGGATGCTGATGAGCATGCAGCGCGCTTCATAAGATGGAAGCGGAAACCTAATTTACGAAGTGCATGCAGTAAAAATTGCTTCTGTACCGATTCTAGTCGTTCTTCATGGGTGACTGAAAATGGTGACCAAACTACGCTACAATATTCCAGTATTGACCTCACATATGCAATGTTTTTATTGTATACCGATCATGAAAATTGTAACAAAAACGTTTTATAAATCCAAGCATATTATTTGCTCTGTTGATGATAGTATTGTAATGTTCAATGAAAGTTAGTTTCGAGTCCAGGATAACTCCTAAATCCCTTGTTCTTTTACATTTTTCAACTGGCTGATTCCCTAGATTGATAGTTATGTCTGGGGTGTTTCGTTTCCTACTAAAAGCTATCGAATTACATTTCTTTACGTTCAGCTGTAAAAGACTTTTGTTGCACCAAATATAGAAATCATTTATTTCTTTCTGGAATGTCATGATATCTTCTTTGTTTCTTATTTCTAAAAATAGTTTCATGTCATCAGCGTAAATAAGAAATTTAATGTTTTTGAGAATAAAGGAAATGTCATTTACATACAAAATGAATAAAAGGGGACCTAAGTGAGAGCCTTGGGGGACTCCAGAAGTGACCTTAATAGGATTTGATTTCTTCCCTTTGAATCTAACTATTTGTTGACGGTTAGTAAGATAGGATTCAAGCCTCAAGGATTCTGAGGATTCCTGCCTCAATTCCCATTTTTCGCAATTTGAATAGAAGCATGGGTATGTCAATGCGATCAAAAGCCTTGCTGAAGTCTGTATAAAGAGCTTCTACATGGTTGCCCTTGTCCTTTGGTTTCAGTGTTTAGTTGACCAATTCCAATTAATTTGGGTTAGTTGACTGTCCTTTTAAGAATTTTTGTTGTTTGTTAAGGGGTTTTTTTTTGGTTTGAAAAAAACTTTTTTTCATTGATAATTTCTTCAAAAACTCCACGATTGTTAAAAATGTCATTTTTTTTTTCTCTTTTAAAAATATGGTCTAGATAGGAACTTTTTCAGAGTTTGGGGGAAGTCCCAGGTTACAGTGAAATAATAAAAGCCACCCATTTAAACTTCAACCTGCTTTGGAAATGGGTAAATGTTGACCACTTTGACTCAAATTTGAATCATAGAAAGAGGGGGTAGGGGGGTTGGGGGTTTTCTGGCACCCTAGTATTCACAGTGAGGTTTGTATAGCCTAATTTTAGTCCATGGACATAGGGTTCGAAGTCTATGTTAATTTTCAACTGTTCTAGGTTATCCGAAAATTCATTTTAGTATGTTTAGACCAGCTAGACTTGGAGATCAACCACCATAGAGCAATTCTTCGGAAAATATGGCAACGTGTAGGCACGACTATCTTCGTTTTTATTGAAGCTTTGCAAATTTCTTCGGTACGGGATAAGATGGATTTTTCAACACTTTAGAAATGTTTTTTCAATTTTTTAAATGCATCGGTTGTATAGTTATTTTGAAAACAAATTTGATAATGCTGGTTATATTTTTTTTTTTCAAATACGCCATTTTCATAAGTTGGTCAGGATTTTTCATCTGCAACGATAAGCTTTCCAAAATGAAAATAAAGTTTCAAACATATTTCACTTTGACACTTTGACGATAGCGTGAACCACTTTAACAATAGGCTACGGACATACACCGAGAAAGAGATCATGTTAGTGTCTCGTTAAATCGCAATTAAAATATATTTTCAGAATTGACAGAATCCCTCCAGCAAGCCTTATTTGTTCTGGAAAATTTTGAAGTGATGAGAGAACAAACGAGAGCTTTTCAAGAATGAAGAAGTTTCTAATAAAAATATGTTTGGAGAAGGAACTTTTTTTATAGATTTTCAAATGATTTCGCATCATTGGGGTATGGGGTCATTTGGCCGAATGTCATTAGGCCGAACGCCATGAGGCCGAATGCCTTGAGGCTGAACGCCATGAGACTGAACACCATTAGGCGTAATGGGTCAGTAGGCCTTAAGCCATCAGACCGAATGGATCATCAGGCCGAATTTAGGAAATTGAAGATCGAACTTAATATTCCTTTACATTTTTCCTAATGAACCTTCATGGAAGATCATCTCTTCTTCAAGCCATATTCTAGACATGAAACCAATGAACTTACATTCCTCCTTTCACCCGAGTAGGAACGAATAACTTGATAACTGGCCTTGGTGTTTAAGAGCTCAGAGTAAGAGGTAAAATACCCGAGGATAATACCATAAAATTGTTCCCACAATGTTATGCGAATTCCGAATTGAGGTAAGACAATACTAAAATAGTATGTACCTCTTAAGTATTCCCAGGTATCCAAAATAACAAGTTTTGTTATTCGAGAGATATTTTGCTTGCCCTTGTTAGGTATTTTGTTTAGGTATTTTACCTCTTAATCTGAGCTCTTTAATACCAAGGCCAGTTATCAAGATCAAAATTAGGTATTCATATGTTGTTGTCTCCTGCTCGGGCAATCATGCAGCATCTACAGGGGGTAGACAAAATAACTAGGATTGGCAAATATATGGTCAACTTTGGAGCTCTAACTTCACGAAATAATAACCGATTTGAAATTCTCTTAGAAGCATTCGACGGAAAAATTAATGTATTTTTATAATGCAGTAACGGGAATGGCAATGGTTCCCGGATACCGACGATATTCCTGGTTTCCGAAAGGGACGTTTCACATGTCGATTTTCTGGTGAAATTTTGTACAGGATGCCGTTAAGAAATATTTTTCGCTAGTAAATACGCAAAAATTGGTAACATTTTCCAAGCGAATGATACGTTGAACTCAAAAATCGGCCTTAAAATGGTCGATATATGGCCATTATCCTGGAACAGGTTCCTCTGAAGGGTTCTGGATGCGGCCATATCTTTTTTTCATCCAAAACATGCCGAGCGACACCTCTTTCTTCTTCTTCTTTTTTCATTACAAAGCTTTCCTTCTGCTTAAAGTGGACATTTGGATACATTGGCCACTCCCGGGGCCACCGGAATGATCCTGGGGGAACCTGTAGCAGGGGCCAATTACATTTTGACGAGTGTTTTGGAGAGTGTGAGCTGTTTAGTGGAATAACTGTAACTAGAAAATGAGAAGAATGATTAGTAATTTCCATTTAATTCCAGCTACCTTTATTGCTCATTTTGACAGATACGTGTATCTCGTCTACAATGTGCAGACTTTTTCAGTGTCGTGTACTAGCCGAATATTAGTACAGATAAGCAATAAAAGTAGTTGGAATTATATGAAAATTACTAATTATTCTTCTCATTTTCTAGTTATATTTTGACACCAAAACATGCCGTGCGACAGCTCTATCTTCATGATTTTTCATAAATAAGGTTTTGGCCTACTAGAAAAGACCATTGGCCACATTGGTTCCCCTGGGACGTTCCGTTGATCCCGGGAGCGGCGAATGTGGCCAATGGTCTTTTCTAGTATGCCGAAACCTTATTTATGAGCAGCAGGTCTTTCTTTTTTCATAACCTTCAATCTATCAGCAGCCTTGTATTTTTGAAAATTTTGTAATTTTGAAATCTGTTTTGACATTAAATCAAAGAACTTTAATGGGAGATTTTTTTCATTTAAAATTTCTAAGCTGTTCTTCGTTATTTAAAACTTCGCCATCTGCGAACTTCATGGACTTTTTTCTTCGAAAAGGTGAAAAGGTAGTGAAGAAGGTAAAGAGTGTATTCGATAAAAATGGCACACACTAATTCACTAACCAAAATTAAACCGATTCTCGGATTTTCTTGACATTTGCAGGTAATGAAAAACTACTAATGAGTTATGATTAACACAATTTGCTTTATTAAATTTCATCTGCCATACCGAATGCCCGCACCTTCCTTTTCACTCCACCCATCAAATTTTGTACAACGGAGTTTCCCAGTATTTTTGTTGTTTTTACCCAAATTTTCTTCAACTCTTGCTTTATTTTAATAGTTTTGAGTTGTTTGCGATGTTCCGTCTTCATAATTGTCTAGAATTTTTCAACTGGACGAAGTTCCGGTGAATTTGGTGGGTTCATATCTTTTGGCAAAAAATCGACACCGTGGGCTCGGTTCAACTCCAACACGTTTCGAGCGCAGTGGCAGGATGCTGGATCAGGCCAAAACAGAGTTGATCCTTTGTGCTTCCATATGAAAGGCAAGAGACGCTTCTTTGAACCATCTTTAGGTGTCGGGGTCAATATGACCCGGAATGGAATTTAAAAATGCTATAACTTTCTAAGATAAGCATCAAGTTGATTTAATTTTCTTGACATTTCCTAAATCATAGGAAGTTACGTTTACGCATAAAACCCACATTTTTTTGACATTTCTGAAGGGCTGTAAAAAAGAAGTTACGAATAAGGTGTTTCGGGTCACATTGACCCGGATTTCAAACTCACATTGTGGAAACTATATATGACCAACTTTAGAAGTCTTTGCAATTAAAATGCGTATTAGAGTCCCAAATTTCAGTTTCTTGTGAGTACTGCCCTTTTTGACCCGATTAATTACAAGGAATCTGTGCCGGAATAGGGCATGTTTTGCCACGATCCGTGAGGCAATCCGTGAGGATTTCATCGGAACATGCCTTTCGACGGCTCAAACTGCATGATTTTTTATAAGTAGTCTGCTTCTAGCCTAGAAATTGCCTAAAGACAATATTGGCCATTCCGGGGCAATCCGGATATATCGGGGGAACCATTTAGGAGGAGACAAATATAGATTTTCACCGAAACATGTCGATGTTACTAAATTTCGACCATGCATGAAGATATTGACATAACAGCTATGGTCACTAGAGTCATTGTCAAAGGAAGCCATGTCTATTTCACATTTACCACCTTGTCAATGCCCAACATGTGCTGTTTTCATTATTCATTAAGTTGGTAACACAATTAAACATATTCAGTTAAATATATCCATGAAGCCGGGAAAATAAATAAGCATACACTTCCTCAACTGTCTGGATAACAACTGGGGTGGACCGCCCCCTCGCCCGACCACGTTACGCCACTGCTAATAAATGAGTAAAAATGATAAACTAAGAAAGCTATGTCAATTGGATCAGTTTTTCTTTGATTTTGAAAACTCACGAATTCTATTACCGTGCTGTTTACCGAATTTGCCAGATTTCGGTAATTTCGGTAACCAGGTCGGTAATCAAGTTCGTGAGTTTTCAAAATCAGCAAAATGGATCCAATTGACATTGCTTTCTTTGTTTACTATTTTTACTCATTTATTTATAAGCACCTTGGGACGTTTTAGAATATTTCACTGAGATTTGAGAACAACAATAGAAAAGCAATCAATTTTACCAGTAATCAGCCCTAGGTGCCACAAGGTTCTCATTATGGCCCATTGCTATTTGTTATACTGCTGTTTTTTAATCATCTGATTGAACCTATATTGGGTGCGGGACCAATTCTCATCAACAATTGCTATTACTCAGCCGTACAAGAACCAAATGACTTCAAATTCTGTTCATGAATATTTTCACACAGACACTAGTCATGTAAAAAACAACAATCCAATCATTCGGTTTCAATACAGCTGAGCAATAGCGATTGGCGACAGGAATTGACCCACTGCCGAGTTGGCCCCGCACCCTATGCTGACGACATGAAATATGAAGCTTTCGCCAAGGCTTCAAGTTTTCACAGTATATTTACATTTTTGCGTTCATTTGTTAGCCACTACAACGGTTTAAAAAGAACTTGGCATCTTCCGCCTCATTTTACACTACATTTGTTTACTACGATATTTTTGCCAAATTTACCACTCTTTCTCCCATTTCAAGGCTAGTAGTAGACTACTCAACAAATATCATGAAGTTTGAGCCGTCGAAAGGCAAGTATCGGCGAAAATCTGTTTTTGTCCCCTCCTAAACGGGTCCCCCGGGGCATTCGGGTTGTACCGGAATAGCCAATATTCATTGGGCCATTTCTAGGCTAGAAATAGACTACTTATACAAAATCATGAATTTTGAGCAGTCGAAAGGCATGTTTCGGCGAAAATCCGTATTTGTTCCCTCTTAAATGATTCCCCTGGGGCATCCGGATTGTCCCATAATGGCCAATATGGTCATTGGTGCATTTCAAGGCTAGAAGTAGACTATTCATGAAAAATCAGGAAGTTTGACCCGTCTTAAAGCATGATTTGATGAAAATTTGTATCTGTCGCCGCCTCACAGATCGTGGCAAAACATGCCCTCTTCCGGCACAGATTCCTTGTAACCAATCGGGTCAAAAAGGGCAGTACTCACCAGAAACTGAAAATTGGGACTCTAATAAGCATTTTGATTGCAAAGACTTAAAATTTGGTTTTATAAATTTTCCACAATGTGAATTTGAAAACCGGGTCAATATGACCCGAAACACCATATTCGTCACAAAATGTTAACACCCAAGGAAGGTTAAGGCACTCTTCCGTGTAAATCGCACCGTAGATTGTCCCGGAAGTGATGAAGAGAGCGCTTATGTCACCAGATCAGGAACTTCTTTGCAAATTTCTATAATTTCTTCTTTTGAACATCCTCCGGGACATCGAACTTAGACTTGGCAACGAAATATTCCTGCCCAGGAAGTTGACGGAAGTCGGCCTTGGCTTAGGTTTTGATTTGGTGAGCAACATCGTGTAAAGTTTCCGGGCGCTGGTTTTCGTAATGATGTTTTGCTTTTGGGGCTTTTTGCACTCTGTTAACATGTAACCCACCGCGCTTCATGGTTTTCTGCAATTAACCGACTGACATCTTGGACGTTTTAGCGATACCTCGAATTGACATGTTTGGACGGTTCTTGAACTGTTGCACCACTTTCCTTGCCATTTTACTGTTCATGGGATCGCTTTTACGACCACTCCCTTCGTTCCTTCCTTCGGGCACTCAGACGCTCTTGGAAGGTTCTCATCACACGAGACATATTTGTATTATCAATTCCAAGCTTCTGAGCGATCCATCGGTGGGACGCTTCTGAATTTAGATTGTAAGTGCACACCATTTTTTCACGGACAAATTCTTGTTTCGACGACATGACTGGAACTACTGTATGCAGAAATATGAAACATGACAAATGTAAACAATACACTATGAAAAAGATTTGCTCAAATTTTCAGGTTTTGTACTCATACGGTTTAAAAGTAGCAGAATATTTTCGGTGTGCCATTTTTATCGCATACACCCTTTAAATAGAGATAAATAAGGAAAGTGAAGGTGGATTAGTTCGTTGAGCAAATAATCTACTTAATGAAGTTGGAGTTAAGAACTACATTTCTATTGTGATTGAAGGTCATTTAAAGCGCAAATTGAGTTAATTGTAACAAAATAACTGATAATCCTCTTACCCAAGAAGCAAACAATGGTCGAAAGTGGTTGCACAATCTTGATTGTGACCTAGATGAGTCATAAAGCAGTCACCTAAACCGGATCGTAACAAGCGTGCTACTAGGGTAAACTGTTTATAAAGCTCGATTCAAAGTAAATCTGAACGCACGGTTTAATACACCACCGCGTCCCTGGTGGTAGGAACAAAAAACGTTTGACAGGCATTTGTTGATGTTTCATTGACGAAGAAATTGGTGAAAAGTTTTTCTCGATTGATCGACGCATCTCGAAATAACGGATCATGGAAATCAAAGAATTAACTGTTCACAAACATCTAGAGAATCCTTTCGTGGTCTGCCTCAAAAATAGAAAAAGTGTTCAAATTCCCAAAGTCAACGGTGTGTCTTGTAATCAAACGTTACAAGGATACTCTGAGCACAGCGCATCTATCATAAAAGTGGCACTAGGGACAAAGAGCTGAGCAGAAATGTGTTTAGGCACGTGAAAGGCAACCCAGGTGTCTCCATACGTGATTTGGCACAGAAATACGATTCCAACTTTTCCACCGTGCATAACATCCTTTCAAGACAAGGATATAAGGATTTGGCAAAGAATCTGCAGTTGTGGCCTTGAAACCAAGGTTTTCATCACATCTCACACAATGACGTCGAAGATTTATATTACAGAGTGCCTGAAAGAGGGGATTTTACCCTACTTTCGGCAACACAAGACCAAAGTTATGTTTTGGCAGGATCTAGCCAGCTGGCACTACTCTAAGGAGGTACTAGAATGGTATGCTGCAAACAATGTTAATTTCGTCGCCAAAGAGATTAGTCTTCCGAATTGCCCTGAGTTCAGACCGATCGAAAAATATTGGGCAATCGTCAAGCGAAAACTTCGAGGATGCGGTAAATAAGTGACAAATGCACAACAAATGCGTTTAAAATGGAATAACTTCGCCGGTACAGTGTCACCAGCGACTGTTCAGATCATGATGGCATCGATCACAAGTAAAGTGCGACAGTTCGTTCGAAACGGTGAAATGTAAGAACTTGTTAAATATCGTTTAAAAGCTGAATAAACACCCTTTTGTTTCACGTTTTGATCAGCCTTGTATCTTGAGTTATGATCACTTGAATGCGTCCAAATTACTTTGAATCGGGCTTTACATCCAGCTATTTTGAACGGAGAAGATGGAAAAGTACATTAGCGTGGTTATTTAAGCAAATGCACCAAATTGGAAGTATTTGTTTGAATGAATTAAATTGAAAACACCACTGAAATAAATTCTAGCTTTAAAACTGATAAAAATCAGATGTTAAGAGGTGTTTTAACGCTGGCAAAGATTTTTCTCCGATCAATGGAAAGAGAATTCTTCCAACGTCAACCATTCGATCGTGACACCCCTCTAATATTTTCCAACTGAAAGAGGCGTCCTTTTTCTTTTAGAAACTTCAATCCAAAATAGAATCTTTTGCTTTGAACAACTCAAAACCCAACCGAAGATTTTTCACCCCTGAGACAGTGCAAACCCGTCCATCATCCAATGGAAGCTGATTAGTGCGCGAGCATGCTCCCTGTCCTCAAAGGAAACGGTTCATATTTCAAACCACGTCAAGTCGGACGCCAGCAGACACCATTTGGCGCAAAATTAGCGCCTCCAGAAGTCGTTCCGGCTGGGCGTTCAACGACTCCTTGCGGTTGACTCTCAATTCTGCGCCACATTTGCCCGGTGTTGTTAGGTGGTATCGCCTCCGATCTCCGATGCGGAATTCGCACTAACAAAGGAAACCTTTTCCGGTGGATCCGGGCAGCAGCAGCGAAGATTCGACGAGCAATTATAAACAATCCATCACTCATCGTGCTCCAAAGGGAAAACATTTCCCATCGTCAAGGCGCAAGATCATCTCTAACCACGGATCACGATGCACCGAACAAGGGCCAGATTGCATCGCCTTTTCGCCATCGAGCGCTATTAGACGAATCGGGTTTTTATCGTCTCCTGAAATGTGGACGTAGACGTAGCTTCCCGGGCGATATGTGTGATTGATGTTAATTATAAATCTTCAATCCGAGTAGCTTTTTTTTTACTACCCCGGCGGAGGCAGCTGCCGTTTCATTCCAAGATCTCACCCAGATTAAAGAGCACATGCGATACATACCTGCCGGACCGCGGGAACGGCATCGGGTGGAAACGGTGGAAAAACATGCACTTTATTAAGGAAATTATTTCCAATTTGATTGATCCTAATCAATTAGCAATTTCTTGCGAGTTTTTCGAGATTAATTAAATTTTTCGAAATTGCCCGGCCACCGCCGCCGGCTGAAGAATGCTGGTGCGGGATAAACAGAAGAAGATGAGAAGAGGATCGGACAACGAGAGTCGAGTGCCGTGATATCATCATGTAATAGCCGAGGAGCCCGAGATCGAGCGATGAGATCCAAACAAAAAAAAAGCTCCGAAAAATTGCGATAATTGAAAAATTGTTTATCGGATTCAATAAACAGTGCGAGGTGAGGTGAGGTGGCTCCAAGAAATCACCTTCGTTTTCGAAAGTGTTATTATCAAACCGCACGAGTATAAGTTTCTTAACTTTCCACCTCGAATTGGGGGAAAAACTCGATTACACCATCCCCTCGGTTCGAGTCTGTCTAGGCCACTGGTTCGAAGCCCGACGGAGCCGCAATGAGACGAGATGGCGAGTGAGGTGGGTTTCGATGTTAATCGGAAAATTATTTTGGTCCAAATAATTATAAAGATATTTTTCTGATTGCCTTCTTCTTCGTTGCTTCGCCGGCACAGATGTTGGACGCGCGTGAGCGCGCAACTCTTGACCATGAGAAGCGCTACGGTTTAATCAAAAATCAATCTAATTTGGCAGAGTTTGCATAACACCCAACGGGTGGAATTTTTCTATATTATTTGTTCGATTTGCCTTCAATGCAATTATTTGCATCGGTGATTTTCTTCTCTGATTGTGCGTTTTCTTTCGGAGGGGCGCATTTTCATCAGGCACACGTTCACGGCCTTGAAGGCCACCGGGCGTCGTAACCAATGATGCGAAATTCCACCGTGTCGGTGTCGATCCAGGCCATCCGAAAACGACCACAACAGCAGAAACGAAAACAAAAAAAAAAACATTATGCTCAAGCCAAGTTCAAACCTGATTTGCGCAAGATCAGTGTGGCAAGAGCGCAGAAGGCAGAACCTGTTCCGGCCGAGGAGCGCGGCGAGACCCCGGGAGCTTTTTGTCATCAATTAGTCCTCCCTTTTTGCGCCTTTCCAATACAAAACAGCCGACCGGACCGAGACACTGAGGGTCGCCGGGCGAACGAAGATTCAACCAGGTGCAAGATTTATGTACCTTAATGGAAATAAGGTGTTAATTAGTAATTAATTACACTAGTTACACACATCATGTCCGCGCCCCCTTTTTTCTTCTTCCGTCGGAGAATATTTTTTTATCTGCCAACAAAAGCATGCGAGTGTCATGCTGGCAGCATTTATGTTGTTGGTTGTTCTTGCTGTTTAGTGGCGAGAACATGCAACGAAAGCGGCAACATCACCGGAAAACATTAAGGAATTGCAGAAAACTGCATAAGCGAAATGAGGTGAGGTGGGCGGGGTGGTATGAAAAAACAGAACTAGCAAATGATCCGCCCTGTGCCGGCGGGTGAGCCCTAGTAGCTGCTGACGGAACTGACGCTGTTGAAAGGGAAATGTGATAAATGTTGGATCACATTAGGCGTGATTCAACGCACGGCCGACTGTTGTGGGTTGAGAGGAATTACGGAAGTCTGGAAAGGTGTAGGCATCAGGAAGGTGCTTTAAACTGGGCGTGCCTAACTTATTAGGGTAGAGGTACTCACTTCTTGGGAGAAATTTGGCAACGTTCAACAAACTGCAACCTGCCTCTTCTTCATGTGCCGTCGGATCGTTATCGAGAATCATTTTGATCCAGGTTGTCGTCCGACATTCTTACGACATGCCCAGCCCATCGCAGTCGACCGATTTTGGCTGTGATAACGATTGGAGGTTCTCCCAGCAACTGATGTAGTTCATGGATCATTCGCCTTCTCCATGTTCCGTCTTCCATCTGCACTCCACTGTAGATCTTCCGTAACACATTCCGTTCCTATCCCCGCCGTTCTTCGAATCACACTCTCCTTTTTTGTGTATTCAGAGACGACCGGAACCATCAAATGGCACAAAGGAGGTCCGGAGGTGGTGGCCTCATTGCGATTTCATCTAAATTTAGTTCTGAACTAATTCCCTCTACCAAATTTAAGGAGTTTGAACATGTGTGGGTTAAAGCGCAAATAACTGGTGAAATGCATGTGTTTGTATCTGTGTATTTCCCACCTGATCATGCTAACAAGAACACATACGAAGCATTTTTTCCTGAAGAAATCCTGTCGGATCTTTCCCCTGAGATCAAAGTTCATGTATATAGCGATTTCAATCAACGCAATGCGGACTTCATTTCTGAGGTTGAAAATGAAGGTACTCTGCTTCGATTCGTTGAGGACAATGTGACATTACAGTTAATTTTTGACAAAATTGCCAGCCTTGGATTTAATCAAATTAATTATGTAAAAAATCAGCTAAATTGTTATTTAGATTTTTAGCTGACAAACCTTCATGAGGATTTTTGTGTGAATGAATGTCTGACACCCTTATTTGCTCTTTAATTCTTCGTCGTTCACACTGCAGCACTGAGTGCTGTGTCGAACAATCTCTCCAGTGGTGTCAGGAAAAAAATTCCGTAGAGACTGAGTGAGATTCATCGAAGAGAGCTAGAAATGTGCACCCGGGTGATTCTCCCCAGAGAAATCGCAACGCTGGTCACCTTATATATTTTTTTATCAGGTACTATAATTTTTTCATGGCTCATATTTCATCATTGTTGCACCCACTTCAACTTTTTGTTGTATGGTTAAGGTTTCTAAATAATTCAGATGGATTATGCTATTTGCTCAGTTTCGAATTGTTCAATTGAAAATTGAAACAAATAAAATAAGAAGATAATCGCGTACTAAAAAACGCAACCAGAAGTTTTGATTTCCAACAAAAACAAAACGTAAACACGCGTTATCTTTATTTTTTTATTTTTCATTATTAAAAAATTATTTTCATTTGTTCAATTCACAGTATTGTATTGCCACTTTTTTCAAGTTATTCTGGCTTCTTCAAGTAATCTTTCTGTTTTTATTCAGGTACATACAGATTTTATTTTCATAGTTTACTTGCTCATTTTCCATACCATTTTGCATTTCTCGATTAATCTCTTCATAGTTTATATTTAAAATGGTAATTGAATTTTAAGTGCTTGTTTAAATTTTTCAATTGCGTAATTTTCACGGGCTTATTTTATTAATGCTGATTTGTATACTTTTAAGTTACTTTCAAAGCTGGTTGTGCGTTATTTTATAAATTCTCTTGACATTTTTCATTGTTTGTTTTGATTTTTATATTGCTCTTTTCATTTCGTTCATCGGAATATTTTGTTTTCGATTTGTTTTTGATAACGTTGGTTCAAAGTGCTTAGTTTCGTTCTCAATGCTAGATTTGAATATCGTTTGGTCTTATTCTTGCTATGGTCACCTTATCTTTTTCTTTCACTTACTTTTATTTTTCCCATGGCTCATATTCAATTATTATTGCATCCACCTCTACTTTCTATTGTTTGCTTTGAATTTTTAATTGTCTTGTTTTAAGTTCCTTTTTTGTTATTTAAGTTGCTCTGTGTATTTCTCCAGTGCTCAGTTGAACTGTTTCAGTTCTCTTTTTTTATGCTAGCTCTATTGAAAATATTCTTTAATCAGTTAACAATTTTTATTTTTGTGAAATTTATTTTTCAACTTTTTGAATTGCTAATTTTTTAATGTTGATTTGGTTGATGTTTGTGTTTATGTTTTTTCATTCTTTCATTGGAGATTTCAGTGAGACATTCCTTAAATTCGCGTTAAATTTTACAATTGAGGTTCAGTTTTTGTTTTGTTTTGCAATTTAGAGCGTTGTTTTTAAGTGCTCAATTTTATGTTCCGAATGCTAAGTTTTGGTTTCGTTTGTTCTTATGTTTTCTATGGTCACCTTATTATTACTTCTATCACAAACTTTTATTTTGTTCATGACTCATGGCTCATATTTCATTTTTTCTGCCTCCAATTCTTCTATTCTACTTTGTATGGCTATGTTATGCTTAGTTTGAAATTGTTCAATGCAAAATTTAAATTTTCAATACAAAATTTTCGTCTTTGATTTACTGATTTCTCAGTTTATTAGACATAACTTTAATATTTTAATTCTTATTTTTTTCCTTATTGTTATTTTTATTGATCAGTGTATTTCTCTTGAGCTCTATTAAACAGTTTCTGTTTTCTTTTTTTAAGGAAGCGGATTTTTGGATTTATAATTATTCAACTTATTTATTGTTAACTTTTCAATGTTTTGATTGGATTTTTGCTTTCCTTCTGTTATGGAAGACTTCAGTGGGACATTCTCTAGATATAACATCAATTAATTTCAATTAATCAATTGAAAATCAATTTTGTTTTTGTTTTTAAGTATCTCCAATGTTTAGTTTTGATTTTGTTCGCTTTACTGGTTGACATGGTCTAACAGTTTTTGTTCTATCGCGTTCTATCGTTCTAACATTCATTTTTTCCAAGACTAATTTTTCATTATTGTTGCAACCACTTCAAGTTTCTATTATATTATAGACTGCTCGGTACTCTCATATGTATTTTTTTTCTATGCTCTTTTTTAAATTGTTCAGAGCACATTTTAAATTCTTCAAGCCCAGTTTCAAATTTTCTTTATTTTAGTTCTCTGAAATGTCAATTTATCAGACTGAACATTGAGTTTTTAGTTCTTATTAACTGATTTCTTCGTTGTTATTTTCATTGCTGAGAGTATTTTTCCACTTCTCCTGTCTTAAGCTTACTCATTTTATAAATTTCATTCAATTTTCAATTTATAATGTTTTTCGCTAATTTTTAATTGTCTTGGTTGATGTTGATGTTTATGTTTTTAAACAGTGGGAAATTTGGGACCTTCTCAAGTTTCTGATTAATGTTTTCCAATTGCATTTCAAATTTAAAAAAATCAGCACTTCAAAACTGTCCATAAATTGTCACAAAAAAGAATCCTGCTCAGGTTCTGTGTCTTCCAATTCTTATCTTGGGATGTGGAAAGATAAATAAGTATCTAAAGATTGGACTCGGAAAAAATGCGACACTTTGTTTTGGGTGTAACTTTTTATCGCGGGGGTAAAAATAATGCAATTTTGGGTAATACTAGTTTAGAGTGTTAGAGTGATTTTATCGCGCTTTTGTCAAGTAGTTTTCAAGATGCATTCGAAACAAGAAGAGCTACGCCAGCAAATCTTGGGCGCGGTGATCGATAATCCTGGTCAGTGGCAAAAGGCAAAAGGCTTGGAATTCACCATTCCACCGTGTCCCGCGTTGTGAAGATGTTCCAGGAGACGACGACCATCGAGCGGCGCGCTGGAAGCGAAAACGGAATACCCAGAGAAGGCGCGGAAGATAAGGCAGTACTTTAAGAATAACCCGAACCTTTCCACCCGAGACGTGGCCAAAAAGATCAATTCGTCGAAGTGGTTCGTCCAGCAGACCATGAAGCGGGCTGGGCTACGTGTTTTTAAGGTCAGGAAGGCGCCAAACCGGACTGACAAGCAAAACACGGTGGCCAAATTCCGTGCGCGGAAGCTGTACCGTGAGTGGCTGGTCAAGCCAGGCTGTCTCGTCATGGACGACGAGACATATATCAAGGCGGACACCAAACAAATCCCCGGCTTCGAGTTTTTTGTCGGTACGTCCCGCATGGAGGTTCCGGAAAAGTTCCGGAAGAGAAAGATGGACAAATTCGCGAAGAAGTACCTGTTGTGGCAGGCGATCTGCGAGTGCGGACGGTACAGCAAGCCGTTCGTTACAACCGGCACCATAAAACGGGCAGATTTATCGAGAGGAATGCTTGCAGAAGCGCTTGCTGCCCTTCCTCCGCTCTCACCGTGGTCCCTCGCTGTTCTGGCCGGACCTCGCTTCGTGCCATTACGCCAAGCCTGTAATGGATTGGTACGAAGAGAAGGGCGTTAATGTGGTCCCGAAGGAGGCGAACCCACCAAATACACCAGAACTTCGTCCGATCGAAAAGTTTTGGCCGATAATGAAGAAGATGTTGAAGAAAAGCGGAAAAACATTCAAAACCGATGAAGCTTTGTAGAAAAACTGGGAGAAATTGTTTAAGGAAGATGGACAAAGCCTCGCCCAAGATCTCAAGAGCAGTGTTAAGAGAAATGTACGAGCATTCAGCTTGGGGGAGGAAATTCAATAAATAAGTTATGCCAAAACATAGCTCATATATAGTTTTTTAATCCCTGAAAATTTGAGAAGTATCCGATTTAAAATGAATTTTCGGTGATTATTTTTGTGTGTCTCATTTTTCCCGAGTTCAGTCTTTATTTGTTCGTTAGATACTTATTTGGATTGCGAATCGTGGAAAGGTGGTGAGTTTTAAAATTTGATTTTGCCGAACTTTTTGAAGGATATTAAAATTTACCTTAATTAAGTTGTTTTTTTTTTTTGAGCTTATGTAAGTAATGCTAATTTGTATATTTTTGAGTCATTTTCAAAGCTGCCAATTTTCATTTCAAAATTTTTCATTGTTTCAAAGTTTCAAAGTTTATTTCGATTTTTGTACAACTCTTCTCGAGTTTTTTTTATCGGGATGTTTTTTCGATTGCGTTACATAGCTGATTCTATTGTTTCAAAGTGTTAATTTTTTTTTGCAAAATGCAGAATTTTGATTTCGTTTTCTCTTATGTTTTCTTTAAATTCCATACTATTCCCCAATTTCTTTCCATTCCATACTATTTGGTTTTTATGGCTCATTTTTCTTTTTGGTTCCATCCTCTTCTACTGTCTTTTATATGGTTTAGGTTGTCTACCATTCATATGCAGTCTTTCTTTGTTCAGTTTAAAACTGTGCAATGCATTTTTTTTATTTTTAAGGGCCAGTTTCAAATTTTCATACAAGATTCTTAGGATTTTTTCGATTTATCAGAGCTAACTCTGAATTTTTTTAGTGATCGTTTTTTAATCATTTGTTTGTTGTAACTTAAGTTTCTCAGTGCATTTTTCCATTCTTCTGTCGATTTGTTTCAATTTTTTTTTAGCCTGTTCAAATTTTATGTTTCTGTTTTACATTTTGTATTTTTTTTTATTTTTCTATATTTCTTCTTGCATTGCGAATTTTTCAATGGATGCTGTTTTTGTTTTTCTTCTTTTATTGATCATTTCAGTGGGCTTTTTTTTTAAAGAGCTTTTTAAAACACTTTTTGAGCATATTATTAGTACAATCGTACAATCGGATAACAGATTTTTTTTAAAAATTTCTCAGTTTTACAATTTTTGTGGGACTTTCTTTAGTTTTAAGATGAATTTTCAAATTAAAATTCCAATTTTCCAAATGTTCTCTCCGACGAATTTATAAAGGAGATATCATTGACAAGAAATCTGCTCAAGTTACGGGTCCTCCAATCCTTATCGTGGGATGTGGAAAAAATCATATATATTTATTCGAAAATAGGAGAACAACAGGATATTTCCAGAAACTGGAAAATTGTCCAGAAATTAAAATATTTTTCAAGACTTCTCGGAACCGGAACTGATTCTTGAAAAAGGCTTTCCAAGGTTTAGCAATTTTGAGCAGCAATTCCCATCAAATTAATGTTCAAACGAAGCCCTTTCTTGACCCATTGAAAACAACAGAAACATCGCATCACATTCATAATTTCTAAAACACTCCAACCACCAATTGAAAAGAGGAGATATTAGCTTAAACCGTTTCTTAAAATTTGGCAGTCATAATGCGTCGTTTGGCAAACAGATTTTCCGCACGTCTTGGACGATTGTCGGTTGAGGCCGCCTAAGACGGGATGGCGATGCGGTCATGTGTGAAAACCGATGATGCCTCGAGAGCAGAGCCTGAAGAGCATCATCATCGTTCGTCATGGCGCAATTTTCGGTTGGCTTTGTTCGTGCTGTTCGTGCTTAGGAGCAGCTATTTGCAGAAAGCAAGAGCAAAAACCGAAAGAAGGTGGAACGGATTATGTAATTATCATAAATGCGTCAATAATTTTCATGCTTTAATTATGCAAATTATGAGCGGTAATCATACACATTAGCTCACATGTGTCGACATTTAGATGGGCTTGCATACATGCGTACATGGGACAGAGCGAGGAACGAACGTGTGTCGATGGTGCTCCTGTTCCCGGTTCGAGCTTTTTTTGCGCTACTTTTTACGTAAGCTGTCCTTTGCGCCTCATCCCAATAGGACAATTCTGCTAAGTATAATGTGGTGTGATTCAAGGAAAACTTGTCGGACCTTTATGGAGTGTGAGAAGTACCGTAATGAAGTGTGATGTAATGTTATGTGGGCAAAGAAGATGGGCAAAGTTTCACTCTCAATGACCGACTGGGATCGTCCAGCTAAACTGTTTCATTTTCTTTAGCATCATCCATTGATTGGATCGTACCTAATCTGCGGCTTAGATTGTTATTGGTGAATTTGAGTCCGGATTATGAGAAGTGGTTCAATTATATTTAGATTCAACTCATGAGCATGTCGCGCCTGTGTACAGCAGAATGAGCTTCAACCAGCCAGCATCAACTCATGGATCGCCTACACAGCGTTTTATTTATTTATCACCAAAGCCAACAGCAAAAAGAACCATCGAATAAAGTGCATTCCAACACACATGCATCCGTATTCTTTCCCATCTCGACGTTCGATGACACCGTGTTTGCCAATCTCGCCACATTGCGTGAGTTTATTGGAGGACCTCGAGGTTATCACTTTTCGTTATGAATATGGATACGGAGCGGGCGATGAATGGCAGCAGATAGTCCCATATCGGAACCTATATGGGCGGATGAAGGAGAAAGACTCGGCGGTTATCACCGAGCCGTAAACTTCAGCATCCTTGAGAATGCAACTTGAGCACAGTGTGCCTTCAGGCCACCACCCATACTCGCGCAAATGGCCGCTGGCAGAAGTCAGGGCAGTCACTGTGTGATAGAGGAAAAATTTGCATTTCACAACATGATTTCCCTCTTCGACTCGAAACGGCGACGATGACGACCAACGACGACGACGACGACATGTGGAGGCGTATCCGGACGACGATCTGAATCGCTGCGGGCTCTGTGCAGCACAATGATGATTGCATCTCACACTCCGAGTCGCTCGGCGGTCTTACGGTGGTGCATCCACAGTGCGAAATGCATTTCGAACCTTATCTGATTTCTAGAACACATTTGTAGTTTCAACATTTTTTGAGGTGTGTGCCCCCCTTTGTGTGTTTGCTATTTCTCCATTTCTTGGGCCTTCAAGAATCAACTATCGAAGATAAGTGCCCTCGTGTCTCCGTTCGGGCGTGAGATGGCGGCACTGACAGAGGCGTGCTGGGGATCGGTTTGATGGGGCTGGAAATAGACGAACCACACACCACTCAGCCGACGAAGCGTGGGGACCCCATTTTCGTTCTACATGGCACCACGAGAGCGGGAGACATAAATATTCATTAATTTGCCTGGAAAAAGGCGATTATCATCATTTTCTCGGAACTTGTAGCGTCGATTTGTTTGCTTTTGCTACACCCTTTCCACCGCACCAATATGTTTGCGAAGTGAATCTCATCGCCATCACCCGATCAATGACGACGACGACGACGACGACGATGTGTGCGGTTCGAGGGTTGACCGAGAACCCGGCGATAATTGCCCTCCGATATCATTCGCCACGCCGTGCCGGCTTGGTTGCTGACGAGAATCGTAATCGCTGCAGTTAATTAAAATTGTAACTGCGCACACTCTCCGCCACTCGACGGCGACTCTAGGTTTGCTTGCTGTCGTCGATAGCAATGTAAGGATTTTTCCTCTTCCATTCGGGAGATTCAGGAAAATATTTGAAAATGTTGATTGCCTCAGATTCACGCCAGCTCAAAGGCGGCAAAGGCTACCGACCAACCGGGCAAGTGAAAATGAACGTGGGAGGTGTGCGCCTGTAAAAGTTCTTCTGGAAGCATTTTCCGCGATGAAAAGTGCTGCAGGGCTTCTTCGGAGAAAGGTAGAAAGAGACCGAGAGAAGCCGGCCTAATTAAGCGATAATGAAGTTGTTGAAGGTTTCGCAAATTGAAGGTATAATCAGATTTGTAGCAAATGAATTTCTCGCAAATGGAAAGGAATAACTCCAGGGCGGTGAGGATGATGATGTTGATGATGACTGCTGGGTTTTGAGCCCAATTAGGTAGTTGGAGTTTGTTACAGTTTGGGGGAAAAAAACAGTTCATGATTTAATGAAAATGTTATGTTTCCGTTTTGAACTTCATCAAATTAGGCGCTCGACTGTGGAAGGTTGGAACCGGAACAAACCGAAAAGTATGCTCCCGGCAAATGGACAAGAAGGAGGTAGCCATTGTTGACAAAAATTCCAACCTTTCTACGCAAAATATGCCTCGCAAAGAAAATAAAAATCATAAGTGCAAAAAATAAAGCAGAGGCGTACAAAGGCAAAAAAAGGTGCCCAACCGTTATTACAAGCAAAATTTCACTGCAAAAAGTCGTGCTAAGGAGCAAGTCTTAGCAAAAAATTACGATGTCTAAATTCACCGTCTCGTCTCTTCAGGCACAAGAGGTCAAATACGTGCAAAAAATAACCAATCCACCTAACTGTCCAGAGCTTCTCCCGATAGTAAAATACCGGGCTTTGGTTAAGCGGAAACTCATTGAAAATAAGAAGAAAGCAAATGGGATCAACCACTTCAAGCGAAGATGAAGAACTGTCACCGCTAGCGTTTCTGAGTATACTGTACGGAATCTAATGGCGGGAGTACCACAGAAAGTTTGAGAGTTTTACAGAAACAAGCATTAATTAAATTTAAAGTCGACAGGAATTACAGCCTGTAAGTTTAATCAAAAATTTCCGAAAAGTTTTTGAAATTGAGTCGAAAGAGTGAAGAGTTTACGACAAACCTTCTCACACGCATTTCGAAAGTCCACACCGTTTGCAACGTCCTATAGAAAAACAATAGTTGGGAACCGAGAATTCTACTGTTCCCGTGTCATCAAACATCACAGAAAACGTCTGACCATCGATCGGCAAAATGGAAGTGGACGAAAACATCGTCGCAGGAGCGCGAAAAACATCCGGATGGTAGTTGAAACTTTCAAGCGCAAACCCAATGCTTCTGTCCGGGATATTGCAAAAAAGCTAACCTTGATCAAAACTTTTGCGTGAAGGGTCAAAAATCGGGCTGGACTACGTATACCTTCATACGGAAATTGACGTTATACGCTGACGAAAAAATCCTGTTGCATAATAGATGATGAAACCTGCATAAAGAGCGGACTTTCAGCAGATTCCAGGTCATCAGTTCTACACAGCAAGATTCAAGTTCGATGTTTCAGAGCACCAACAAAAGCGAAAGCTCTAGAAATTTGACTATTTTTATGTGTGAGATGCGAAATGCTCCAGTCGTGACGCCTTCAACCATGAATGACTATGTTCCTAACGGAATGTCTAAAATAACGTCTCCTTCCGCCTGAGATCGCACAAGAGCCCACACATTGTTTATCCTGACTTGGCGTCATGCCACTACTCAAAACAGCTACCGGAAACAGCTATGGTATAAGGAAAACAAGGTTCAATTTCGTACCCAAGGACCTTAATCCTCCAACAACTCCAGAAATGAGACCAATCGAAAAATATTGGGCTATCATGAGGCAGGAATTACGCAAAAATTCTAAAACACTCAAAACAGATAAAAAATTAACGAATGCGTGGGTCATTGTTCATAAACTTGCTGGTTCCTATGTGGTTAAAAATCTCATGGAGGGTCTTAAGAGAAAAGTAAGGGCATTTGGATTTGGAGCGCAAGTTGGATAAAGTGAACATGGCAGAACTCACCAGAGATGATTTATTTGATACTCCGAAAATTTCATGACAATGGTTAAAAGTTGGAAAAAATCGCTAACTGTGTTGCAATTTTAACGTGGACAACCTTTATTCCAAAATTAGCTCTAAGGTTATGTTGTCTTCAAGGAATTTCAGTATTACTAATTAATAAGCCTTGTCATTAATACACCAAAGACAAAATAGATGAGGGGAAGAGACCTCCCACCACGAGTTCAGATCGACGATGATGAAATCGAGGCGGTAGACGAATTCGTGAACCTTGGCTCATTGGTGACCGCCAATAACGACACCAACAGAGGAGCAGTCCCATAATGCAGACTTTTTCTGTGTCGTGTACTAATACTTATATCGAGTATAAGTACACGACACTGTCCAAGTAACAATTTTAGTTTTATTCCAGTCGTATCGCACTCCTAGCGGCTTTGTTGATAAAACTACACTCAAAACTGTTTTGTCTACCAACACCTCCTGTATGCTTCTTTAAAGCCAAAATTTGTACAAAGTGGCCCACTCTATAGACGGCTGTGAAAGCAAGTTTATAAAACCTTTATAAGACTATAACTATTTTGAAAATGTTCTAGTGAAAGATGTCATGACCACTTGAGAACCTTCTTAAAACCTATTGGCTGCCATGAGAACCAGAATACGGCCAAATGGCCACAGCTGTCAAACTTCACTATGATGGCGTGGTAGGTTTTTGTTGTTCTGCTTTGTTCGATTCTCCGCTCTTCTGATTCATTTAGCAGTAAATAATATTCAAGAAAAAAGTCCTAGTGTTGCTGGCAATTTTCTTTGATAGGAAAATATGCAACACAAATTGAGTTTTTTTACAGCGTATCATAAGAGCTGGAAATTAATGCGCCTCGTTAATTATGCGAGTTTACAACAACAACAAATAAATTAAAACAAATATAGTCGATAAATTAATCCTGAATTTCCTGAAAATTTATGGACTTCAATAAGGTTATCTAAAAGAATTCCGAAATTGGTCTCGGATCTACAGTTCATTTGCATTATATTTAAAATTTAGTGCATTTATTTTTCAACATTTCAATTATTTCTTATTTTTCAATATGGCGAATGGAAAAAAAATCATAGTTTTGCCAAAAAGCCAATTTATCTTCGAAATGACTACTATAAAACCAATTTGCCGTTTAATACATTTACTGGAGATAGAATTGTTTTAAAATGATTTTTCAACTGACCATAATAAGATAATATGAATGAGTCCTAAAACGGCATTGCAAAACAGCATTTTACGAGCTCATAAAGTCGAAATAAAACCTTTGATAGGAGCATAAGGAATTTGAAAAAACCAGGTTTTAAGATCGTTGTAAACAAGCTGTGTAGGTTCTCATAAATCTGAATAAAATCTGAAACCTATTGGCACCTTTTGGTGCCATAATAAAACCTAATTGATTTCTTGTGGCTTTCATAAAATTTTAATAAAACTTAATAAAGCTGGATGGTTTTGGTTTTGTTACTTGGGTGAAGAAGTTTGCACATTGTAGACGAAATACGCGTATCTGTCAAGATAAGCAATAAAGTTAATTGGAATTAAATGGAAATTACTAATTTTTTTTCTCATTTTCTAGTCATTCTGAAGATTTTGAAGAAAATTGAATACTTTCTCAAATTTCCATGAAATTACTTGGTTATTTCAATCAAGAAAATCGCTTTGTAGAAAGCCAATACAGCTTCATTGAAGCTCAGGCTCATAGCTAATATTTTAAACCACTTTTAAATGCAACTTTTCTAAAATGAAATTTGAATCAGTGTATAACTTTTGAGATAGCTAAAAACCCCAAAATCGGTTTTAGAAATTTCAAATACTAATACGAAAAAGTGTGAGCAAAACGAAGTTACCGAATAAATAAAGAAAGAGGGAAAAAACATTGGAAAAGTAGAAATACTAAGAAAAAAAACAAGAATAAACTAAGAAACTTAATAGCTATAAATATGTCTTCAAAATCATTTAATTAAATAAGAATAATAAGAAAACAGGGAAGGTTTTTTTTTTTTTTTTTGGTCAGCCTCCTGGGCTGGTTCGCCACTTAAACAGGGAAGGTGAAGAAATTGTAAAATGAAAAAAATATATATATGAAAACAGGAAAAGTGCAAGAATAAGATATACAAAAATTTGAAAAAGAAATAAGTGAAAAGAGAAACATAAAGTGCATCAGTTTTTTTCGGAAGTTTCACGTCGTCTGAAGAGCCATAAAAAAACCATGAGCCTGGCATTGCCATTGAAATGAAACAATTTATTTGATTGCATTCTTCAAAATCATCATCAAAACATACTTTCCATTGAACAAAGCGAATAGAACATATTAGCTGCCCTTGAACCGGTCTAAGTCGCGTTCATCTATCCTCTGAACTCAAATAGACGAGTTCACGGACAGCGGGAGTAACATCTTGACACTCGTAAAACTTGCAATTCTGCCCCTGCCTATCACAATAGCCGTGTTGAGATTTAACGTTCTTAATTGTGCTCATCTTTCCGCTTCTTTAGATCTTCCTCGGGGACTGCGGAAGGAGCGGAAGCTGTGTTGATGGAAAGAGCGCGGAGCACATCATAAAATAAATGAAAGCTATGTGATAAAAATACGAAACCGTATCCCCACGAAAAATGAATAACGAGCCGGCGGTGGATAATTATAGAATAAAAACACCGACGACCCTCGTGATACCGCAAAATTCGTGAAGCCAGGAAAGTAAACGCCTTTGGTTTGGGAAGAAGCAGTACATGCCGTAGGGTTTCGTTGATAACACGATGGCAGTGTGTTGTCGTCAGGAAGGAAGCCAACCGGCGAAAGCGAAAACACATTAATTATAATTAAAAAAGTTAAGCGATGAAAGGAATTTTCTATATTTCAAATCTCTTGTCTAGCTAACAGTTCAACTATCGCAGACAAACAAAGAACCCACTCGCAATCTACACAAACGACGAACGCCACCCTCGCCGCGTCAACTGGAAACGCCTGCTCAATAATTCAATAATCATTAAATTGTCATTTTACGATCACGGAGACGATAGCTTCACTCCGCTTCCACGGCCTTATCAATAATTCATGACGCTATCTTTTATAATAAAAATGTAAACTTTTTTCCACTCACAGTGCAGCAGTTGACAGCTCCACGACGCCACCACCAGGCACCATTGAAATTTCCTCTGATCGAAAATACGGATATTTCAATTGAGTCTCCAAGTCTTCGAACATGTTCAACTTCTTCCTGTACGGAGCGAATCTAGAGAAGAAAAAAAAAACCCACCACACAATCACAACTCAGATGCCGAAAGTTCTTCTCTGTTTTTCCGCATTGGTGAGCGGAACTAAAACGAATCACAAACCCGACCACGCTACCCAATAGCCGCCCTCGCAGCAGCCACCAAAAAATAACACATTTTTCTCTACGCCAGCCATCGGGGCCTGGGCACGGTGGGTTGTTGGTGGCAAACTTTGACGGGGACTCGGCTAAAATTTAAACCGTCTAGACGTCGTAAAAGGAATACGGGACCCATTCCGAAGTTCTTCCTGGTTTACATCTTCGTCTGCTCGGAGCGGGAAGTGTGCGGAGCTGATGGAGTTCGGGCGACTGCAGACGGAAATCAACGCCACGCCACGCCACGCCACGCGGTCAGCGGAGGAAAGCTTCGGTGTGTTTTTGCGAAACAATACGTTTATCCGTCAGTTGCTGCCACTTGAGTAAGTATGCGACCGACAATGACGCCAGCGATGGTTGTGTGTGTGTGTGTGTGTGTGTGCGCGTGTGTGTGTGTTAGAAAGTGCCGTCGTACCTCGAAGACACAATGAGTAAACTGGAAAATTTGCTTCAGAGTTGGAAAATGCGGAAGTGATGGCTTGTTTTTGGTTTATTCGTCGCACTATGGGATTATTGGGTAGGATTAGTGGCAAAAACTGTAATAATGAAAACAATTAAAAACAATGGAGGTGACTTTTTTTTATTTTTTGGATTTATGTTATTGAAAGCTATGTTTACAAGGAACGTTTACAACATTTCTCTTGGAATGACCCCCCCTTTGTACTCCTTAACGAGCTTCAAACGTTTCTCGAACGCGTCGCAGGCGGCACGCACGGACTGCATGGGCATTTCGTCCCAGATTTTGAGAATTACCGTCTTGAAATGATCCAAAGTGCTGACCTTGTATTCGTTCAGCTTCGCCATCATATAGGACCAAACAAAAAAGTCGAGAGGATTCAAGTCCGGGGAGCTGGGAGGCCACAAGTTTTGTCCAGAAAGTCGGTTAAATTGTCCCGACACCAGGCTTGAACCACATTTGCCGTATGGGCTGGTGCACCGTCCTGCTGGAACACGTAGTGCTCATCGCCGTAGAGGCTTCGGAGACTGGGGGCAACAACCTTTTCCAAAACCTCAGTTTTGTAGTACGCCGCGTTGATTTTGACGTTTTTTTCAATAAACACCAAGGGTAGCTTACCACGTTTGCATACTGCCCCCAAACCATCACCGACGCGGCACTTTGGAACCGAGGGATGTTTATATTGGATTCAGGAATGCTGTCCCTCGATGGCGCCCACACCCGGTCATTTTGCACATTGTGCGGCTGCTGCAGCACGAACAGTTTCTCGTCCGAAAAAACAAACTCCTGACCAGCGTGCCGAGAGAGGATCCTCTTAGCTCGATCCAACCGCTTTTTGCTGGTAGCCTCCGAAACGCCATGGACCTTACGTTTTTTGTAAGGCCTGAAACCAAGGTCCTTGGTGAGTATGGTGTGAGCGGTTCCAATGGAAACGTTGAGATCTGCAGCCGTTTTCCGGATTGAGCGGTTCTTTTTGCGCCGAATTCGCTCCCTCACGATCTTGATGACCCGTGGCGTCCTCGCTGAACGCGGCCGACCGGATCTCGCACGGTCATTGGTCGAGGACGTCTCCCGGTATCGCCTGATGGTCGTGTAGACAAAGTTCCGCTTGACCCCATGCGATTTCAGCAGCCGGAATATATCGCCGGGTCGCTCACCGTTCAAAAAACGCTTAATTACGAAGTCCCGATACTCTTTCATCGCGCGTAACAAACAAACAACAACTAACAGAATGTCAACACCGCGCACATTCGGTAGCGTATGAATGAAGCTAAAGCTGACACCAATACCAATGCAGAATATGTACATGGCGCATACCTACGCAATGATGAAAACTTGTATTCGAACTTATTGAACACCGTGTATATATATATATATATATATATATATATATATATATATATATATATATATATATATATATATATATATATATATATATATATATATATATATATATATATATATATATATATATATATATATATATATATATATATATATATATATATATATATAACTCGCAAATGTCCTGGATTTTTGTTTAATTTTCCCATAAAAATATTAAAATGAGCAATAAATAACTGAATAACCACAATAAAAAAAAACTCAAATGTCCTAGGTAGAAGAAACAGTTACCCATCTTTAAATTCAAAAATAATTTGATATCGTGAAAACTTTCCCATGAAATAATCAAAAACACCATTTGAAAACTGAATGGGTTCCAGAGAGCAGAAAATAAATGCAGGCAAAAAATTGGGAATGAGCCATAAAGAGTTGTGATGTGTTTTAGGACAAATTAAAAAATTTCATATGGAAGAGGTAAAATGAGCAATGAATATTCAATAATCCGCAATCGACAATGATATTTTTGCAAATGCAAAATATATATGTATATATACAGCGATTCCACGGGAAAAGAATAGACTTGAAAAAAAAAAGTTGTCTGATTTTGCTCAAAATCGCTGGGCATGTTTTTTATTGAAAATAATTAGACCCGTATCCATGTGACCATGTTCGATATAGGGTAACCAGAAAAATCGACATTTTTCGAAATTTTTTATTTCAAAGAAATCATAACTTCTGAACCACTGGATTGATTTGTAATGTTTTTTCATGAATAGAAAGTTTATTACTTTTTTTTTATTAAAAATATTGGTTAAAATAACTAATGTACTTAAAATTGCTAAAATGGTCAAAATATTGGTTTTTTATGATTTTTGGAATGTTGGACCACAACGGCTATTCATTTTTATATTTTTTTATGAAAATTTAAACATTTTGACCTAACATATCAAAAAACTAGAAATGTTCATTGAGCCGTTTTTGAGTTATATTTTTTTGAAAATTTCAAGTTTTTTGCCCATACACACATGGAATGAACGTTATTCTACATTATTTCAAAATAACTGCGGGAATCATTTCATTGAAGTTATCAAACTTATTTCTAATAAATTCATGATAACCATGTTTACAAATCTAGTTTTATTTGTGAAGTATTGTACCCAAAAAAGTAGAGGAGGCTGGTCCAATTCTGACCCCATTGTATGTAAGAACTAATAATCAGCCTCAAATTGTTTAAAAGCAGAGACCAACATTGCTAGGGTTTACTCAGCCATGGTTTACGCTATAACTGGAACCACAATGGTTCGTTAGCGTCCAAATTCAGCATGAGTGCTCATAAGGATCGCAGAGGCACTCATTCTGAATTTGAGTTGTAGCGTAAACCACGACTGAGTAAACTTAACTCATATTTTGAATTATTCCACATTAGGGTCATTTTGAGTGAACCGAACTGAAACTAGAATTCAAATTTTTTAGCGTGTAGAACATTTTTTCTTTTTTTTAGTCAAGTTAAAAAATCAATTTTGAAGTCCAAAAAACACAATTTCTCCGACCAATGCAATCTACGTTGAAATTCTTTGTGTAATGAAAGCTTTCTATTGGTATTATTAAAAATTTGGCAACTAGCGCTGTCTGAGAGAATCTTGAGAGGTCGGAATTGGCCACAGGGTCGGAATTGGACCTGGCTCCGCTATATTGAGGAATTGGAGCTCAAATCTCAAAGCTTTAGACTACAAGCAAGGGTTTTCTCAGATTACCTTCAATTGAAAACTCAGCATTTAATTTGATTATTTAATTATTTTTATTTTTCATAATTCATCAAAGAAATATTACATAGCAAAATTCTTACAATTTAACGCACTTTTCTTCATCAGAAAACGAGAACCGTTTCATGATAATGTAATTTTAAAACAAAGATTCTGAAAACAAGATGGAAAAATATCACAATTAGTTAGGAACATTTTTATTTATATAATGTTTTACAGATTGTATTCGATTATTTTAAGTATCTATTTTCTTGAACGATAGGCAACTGCTCTACAAATTGAGCTACCAGGTCGGATCAGGTAAGATTATACGGAACTGATATTTTTTTCAATTTTCAGAATAATCGAGTACCACTTGTATAACGTAGCAAATCATGACGTCTGAATGAACAAAAAGAAGAGATTATTCTACTTACCAACACTAGGAACAGCGTCAATTTTTTGGTTTGCTGGTGCGGCGAAATTGTTCACTCTAGATAGTCCGGCCACGGCGAAATTATTGGTGCCGAATGGCCCGGCAAACGGTGAGTTCTTGATTTTCACATTCTAGATTAACTGCACTTGGAGTTGCTGGCTCGTTTTCTTTCTTGATAAAGCGATAAAGTCTGCAATAGCAGGTATTACAAATGTAGGAACAGCTTTTATCCAACTTTATTCTCCTTTCCGCTGCATAACCATATAGTTTAGGAGTAAGTTTCCTGTAACTATTACTCCAAACATGGCAATTTGAGCATTCGTGCTTCATTGTATTAAACGTTTCTTCAGTAAGGTAACTGGACAATTTCACTGATTTTCTTGACTAACATATGCTTTATCTTATAGACCACTTCAAATAGTCCCTTTGGGTATCATTTAGGTAGAGTGAACAAGGAAAAGGAGACAGATGAATCAAAATCAAACAAAAAAATATAATGAATTACCTGCATTAAAAATGCTTTGCCGATTTTAAAAACGAAAGGATGAGTTATGTCAGTGACATAACTGCAAAGTTGACGTAGGACTGCTTGTTGATGTGAAGAAATTGATGTCACGAATTACTAAATTTCTACTATATTTTATTCAGTTTGAAGAACCATCAAACCCTATGCTATTGGTGTGTGAGGCTCCGGTTCTTCTTCCGCTATTGGTTCTCCACGAAAAATAATAGAAACTGCAGTTCGGCTAGAATTTACTGTTAATTATATTTTGTTTGTTAAATCAGTGTTAACATTAATTCGCCCTAATTTGCTTTTGTAAACAATGGCTTTCGTAGTCATTTGCTCTTGAACAAAATGTCACACATACAAATTAAGCACACTTTAAGGAAGATCAGCTTTATTTCTATCCGCTGATATATTCAATTTGAATGGATTGTATTCAACTTCCGATAAATTAGCAGACAAAGTGTTTGTTTACAAAAGTAGATGCGCCCTAATCAAATGTTGGCGCCAAAAAGTCCAACGTGCTTGTAAGTGTGAAATGGATTCTGTGTTTACGGAGGGAACATGGTTCGCGATTGAAATGTTCTTATCAGTTTTCTTGGGCTGCAGGACAGCCTGAGTGTATGGCGGCACGTGATACTACGATAAAAAATAGGCATTTACACCGTCTTCAACTCGAGATTGTACAGACTGAAGATTGAACATACACCCAAAAGTTGAAAAGGTGGCAAAAAATGCAATTGCAGTTTTGCAATCATATCTTGAAAAGAGATCCGCATGATTCAGAAATGGCAATTTTGCCCATTTTGATCCACAAAGCGTTTTATGGTACAAATGAAGCCATGCAAGTGTGTGCAAGCGACTGGCAAGCCAAAATAGCTCGAAACAAATTTATCGCTGTAGGATCCTTATTCAATCATCACCAACATATCAATATACAATATGGATGAGTCGATATCACAAAATGCCGCAACGCTATTGGCCACTGTTGTAATGCCGCCGTCAAGTGTTCTATTTTTGTTCTCACGGTTCATCGACAAAGCGTTTCATGAAATACACTTTGTTACGCAAGTGTGTGATAGTGACAGGTTGCACATAGCTTGGTGGAAAATATGACCATTTGCTTCATTGCTTTACCCCGATTTCTTCGCCAAGTGAACGAACTATAGGGTTTCTATTCCCTATCTTTGAGCTTTTCAAAGTGGCTTAATGGTTGCCATCAACGCTTACTGCGCCGATGGTCAAGATTCGTTTGTCATTCTCGTATTTTGGCATATTTTATTTTTTGTGAGCCATCTGACTTTCGGACACTCATCTCTTTACTCATCAATTAAGGATCACTACTACACACGTTCAATTTTTCATTTCGAATTGCTGTTGCTATTTTGCCCACAACTAATGTTAGATTTTTCATCCAAGTTACGATCAATAGCAAGAATGGAACAAAAATAAAGCGAAAATATATTACAATCTTTCTCTCTTAGTTTGGGTGTAGAGCGAATGACGAACAACTTAACCTAACACCAAGTAGACCAGTTTGGACATTTTGGTTTGCAAAAAGTTCCACTGGCTGGAGCGGGAATCTAACCCTCAACTTCACGTCAACCGCTTGAACGACGGGCGACGCCGCTAACCACTTGACCACGAAGATGATGTGGGCGCGATTGATTTGGCCATTTTCTCCGGGACGCGGCAGTTTAAGCAACGCCATGTTGAGCCGGTGCGTGGTAATGAACATTTCGATGAGCTCAAGAGAAATTTCAATCAAACATACTCTTTCGTAGGCAAATTGATTTGGTCGTCCTGAAAAGGACGGATTTTAGTTGTTTACGGAGGGATGATTAACGTCAGCGTCGACGTCGGGCTTCTTCCGCTTGCCTCGTCTAGCGGACGCGCCAGCCACATCAGGCGGCGTCCACTCGAACTCCAGGAGCAGGGCGAAAAACTCAGAAAAGCGCTTTTTAACCACGAGAGCGCGGGATACACACGTCTGAACGTGTCAATGATCCAATAACGAATGATAACTGTTCGCCATGCCGGGCCTGTAATGGCATATACCATTACATGACAGGAAGGGGAGGTATCAACGAAGGCAACGCGAATCAAATTTTACAAAAGGGGACGGGCCTCAGTTGTCACGCCAGACAGCACCGTGGAAATGAAATCATTAGTTTTCATTAGAGCGACAGGGGTCTCCGAGGTTAAATTCGCATCTTTTCAACTCAGGCAATAGAAAAACGGCCCTTGTCGGGGCCTCAGAACCCCATTCAAAGGGAGTTGAGATACAGTGACACTTGCTTCTGAAACTGCAAAACAATAGAGTTTTTAAATATTGGTTAGAAAAATTATAACTCACACTTTAAAACTACCTGCAACTAATCCACTATGAACCTATGTACAACAAGTACTACAATGAAGCTAATCTACCTCATACATTGAATATGTGAAACACATAATTGGTCTGATGTGTTGCAGTTCGGCTCAAAATTAACTGTTAATATTTCGTTTGTTGAATGTACAACGTGCTTGCTAGTTTTAACATGGCAAATAGAGATTTATATATGGATAATAATAAAAAACGTTGCTCATTTTTTCCAGAATGCGGCTTTTCAAGCAACGCCATGTTGAGCCGGTGCGTGGTAATGAACATTTCAATGAGCTCAAGAGAAATTTCAATCAAACATACTCTTTAGTTGGCAAATTTATTTGTTCGTCCTTAAAAGACCGGGTTTTAGTTTTTAACGGAGGGAACATGGTTCGTGATTGAAATTTTCTTCTCGGTCTTCTTGGGTAGCAGGACGGCCTGAGTGTTTGGCAGCACGTAATACTACGATAAAAATTGACATTTGCAACGTCTTTCACTCGAGAGTGTACACACTGAACATTGACCATAGAGCGAATTACAACGAACAACTTAACCTAACACCCAGTGGATTAGACTGGACATGTTCGTGTTGCAAAAAGTTCCACAGGCTAGAGCGGGAATCGAACCCTCACTTCATGGCATTCAACGACGGGCGACGCCGCTAACCACTTGACCACGAAGATGATGTGGGCGATTGATTTGGCCATTTTCTCCTGGACGCGGCTTTTTCAACGCTTTTCATATTGAGCCGGTGCGTGGTAATGAAAATTGAGCTTAAGAGAAATTTCTATTAAACATACTCTTTAGTTGGCAACTTGATTTGATCGTCCTGAAAAGGACGGGATTTTAGTTGATAACTTGGTTCGCGATTGAAATTTTCTTCAGCTGCAGAACACCACTTGCGAAATGGTCACACCGGAGAAAAGTTTGTTCAGCTCCTCGTCGTTGCGGATGGCTAGCTGCAG